>OW679200.1:87090029-87139135 GCA_940337035.1 Agriotes lineatus | reverse complement strand
TTTCTGAAATGAATTAATTGTACATTACAACAAATAAATTGTATTTATTTGATAACGAGGTCATCTTATAAATGCTTCATAATGATTCACAGCCGGCAGGATGTGATAAGCAATATTATCATTGGGGGAACCCCCCCGTGAGCGGCCGTGCAATATTACAAACGAAATCACATTGCGTCTTCGGTTTTCCTAGTAATAAGTTGATGTAGCGTGGTGATAGTTATTTCATTTATTAAAACAATTTACCGCTGGACTTGAGTGTGCTTAATTGTGTAATTAATATGTCGAGGAGATCGCAAAAGATCATGCGTTTAGCGCTGCAAAATCAAACAAAAGGTAGGTAAATAACAAGTAAAATAATACTGCCTATAATAAAAATATCAATTAGCCGTATATAGGGCGTAACAGCTTTTTCTTGATAGCTACCAGAATAGCTTACTAAAGTAATTTACCTAATTGTGCTTCCTAAAGGGAGTGATGGGTATTGAAGTTCAGTTTTACATTTTTATAATTTTTACAGTTATTTTAAACAAGAGAAATAGATTTAAGATAAAATTTTGAACATAATCTTTGCATGAATAGCTATCCGTTTTGCAAATTTTCAGGAATTTTTGACTGGCCATTGGCATGTAATCCAATTTATTGTACTGCCCCTCTTTGCCAAGCATAAGACAACAAGACAACAATCAAAGCGGTAGTGTATAATATTTACACTGGAAAATTGAAAATTCCAGCATAGGCTATTGTAGGTATTTTGAAGTTTCTTCAATTTTTTATTACATACTTACTTTTATTTTCGACGTATGTATTGTCATTGTTTAGAATAAATGGAGACGGTGGTATAAGTATAACAACTAAAGGTAACCCCTTTCACCCTAAACACGCATTTGGGTTTTCCTTAAATATTTTGGTGGAAGGGGTTACCTTTAGTTGTTGTCATTGTTTATTTTATATAATAACATAATTATAGTATGTACTTTTGTTACTAACTTACATCGTTTTAATAAATATCGTTCTTAATGTTAGTTGGTTAACGTTACTTACCTACTTATTATAGTGTATTAATAAATCAATCTTTAACATTAGTTTTTTAATAAACCCTCCACTGTTACCAGTTTCTCGTTAAACCAGAGGTTGATGTGAGCTGATAAAATTTCAGGGAATTCATCATTGATTTCTTAGTAATTTACAGTTATTTGGGTTATCTCCAACAAATTTCCTTTTGAACATTAAATGTACATGGTCTCCCCTTATCGTGCTCACGTTTGAAATTGTACTAAATTTATTTGATGAAATAGAAGAAACTATCTACGGAAATCTGTAGTCTTTCTCAAAAACGTTTTAAGTATACAGGGTGTTTCAAATCCTAGCGAGCGAACTTTTGTAGATAATGGGAGTTAAATATCTGGTATTTTACACCTTTCAGTGGTTGTGCCTGTGGATAAAGAATAGTTTCTTCCCTGTCTGAATTTTTAACCCGACGGTATATGCCTGTGTACCCACCGTAAAAATAATTTGCTTATATTTTATCTGTTTCTTAAATTAATGTGGTAGCTTCATCTTCTGTTCGGTTACAGATTGCAGTAAAAGTTTTGAATGTAACTTTAATAAATAACTTTCAACAACTTTTAACTTTTGAGCATAGTAAACCCCAGGCATAAATTCATGGAGAAAATTTGTTACAGATTTTGTAGTGCCGTGTAGTTGCAATTACAGCGGAAGTCGCGGTGGGGCACAATTTTTGTCTGAAAATATTTTTTCGAAAATGTGACGGGGTCTCATAATTTTGCAAAAAAACCTATTTTTATATTTTGGTTCGTTTACAGTGTTACAAACCCAAATGAGTTCGTTTATACAGCATTTGTTTTAAATGTCAAAATATGTCAAATTTTATTTATAAAAAATGGCTCAAAAGGCACAAAATAGAAAATAGAAGAAACTATCTACGGAAATCTGTAGTCTTTCTCAAAAACGTTTTAAGTATACAGGGTGTTTCAAATCCTAGCGAGCGAACTTTTGTAGATAATGGGAGTTAAATATCTGGTATTTTACACCTTTCAGTGGTTGTGCCTGTGGATAAAGAATAGTTTCTTCCCTGTCTGAATTTTTAACCCGACGGTATATGCCTGTGTACCCACCGTAAAAATAATTTGCTTATATTTTATCTGTTTCTTAAATTAATGTGGTAGCTTCATCTTCTGTTCGGTTACAGATTGCAGTAAAAGTTTTGAATGTAACTTTAATAAATAACTTTCAACAACTTTTAACTTTTGAGCATAGTAAACCCCAGGCATAAATTCATGGAGAAAATTTGTTACAGATTTTGTAGTGCCGTGTAGTTGCAATTACAGCGGAAGTCGCGGTGGGGCACAATTTTTGTCTGAAAATATTTTTTCGAAAATGTGACGGGGTCTCATAATTTTGCAAAAAAACCTATTTTTATATTTTGGTTCGTTTACAGTGTTACAAACCCAAATGAGTTCGTTTATACAGCATTTGTTTTAAATGTCAAAATATGTCAAATTTTATTTATAAAAAATGGCTCAAAAGGCACAAAATAGAAAAAAGCATAAAAAACTCGTGTCATAAGTTATTTAAATACTAAGAAATAACCCCTTACCACCAAAATATTTAAGTAGAACCTAAATAAGCATTTCGGCAGCTAGGCTGCCATCTTTAGTAAAAGCTAAAACAAAGAAAGCTGGCCGCAGTTAAGAAAACACTTCTATACTCCGTCAACTATCAGAGTCTAATCTAAGTCATTTATACACTCGTCCTTTGGAATCGTGTTGCAAAACCTTCCTAATGAAACTTGTCCTTTAACATACTATTTTGGACTGGATTTTAATAACGAAAGCATAAATACACTATTGCCAAATCTATTGGTTCAGCTTGATCGGAAAAAGTATATACTATATACAGAACTCAAAACAGCGCCAATCCCCAGTGCGCACATGCCTCGAACTTAAAAATACATATATCTATCAAACCTGAGCCATTTTAATCATGCAATTTCTACCGTCTGCTGATTTTTTAACTCGGCAAAGCCGAGTGAGATGCAAGCAGCCAGTATTAAGCTAATAGAACGAGACTGCACCAATAATGTTGTTAGCTTAAATAAATTTTTATTAAAGCAAAACCTACCTGAACCACATATATGGTTCAGGTCCGTCAGGCTGGTTCAGAATTGTGCATACAGATACCCTCGGGTGGTTCAGCTTTGTACCATTGCTGTATCTATATATATATATATATATATATATATATATATATATGAGATGAATTCAGATTTTGTATAATACTAGTACATTAGGTTTATTCCGAATAATATAAAATATGGGTTTTGACTGTGGTGTTAATGAACTATTTGTGAAAATTCGTAATACTTAGGAAGTAAAATCTATGAACAATTTAGAAATAAAATACAGTACATAATTTGATTTGGTTTAACATTTTACTTTATTAAGAGGGAAGTTTTAGCTATGAGTTGATGTATTAATTTTGAGTATGAGAAAATACAAAAAGTTATTTGGTTTTATTTAATTTATTAATAATCTTTTGGGATAAGAGGTTTAGTACAAAGTAATAAGATTACAACTGAGAAGTCAAGCTAATATAATATCTAAAAAGTCATTAATCTATGTACATATTTAAAACGTGAAGCGTTTTCTTTCGACATCTATCTTGAGACTTCCACCGGGCCGATTTCGATAATTCTTTTTTTAAATGAAAGCTGTCACCGTGTAGATGTGCAAAAAGTCTTAAATTGCAAATAACTGCATAAGTTTTAGAGAAAACCCAAAATATTGTAGCGCATAAGTGACGTAGCTTTGGAGCGCCGTAGCAGTAGAACAAGTAAATTTTCGAAGTTTATGGGTTTTGTATACGTTAGACAGAAATAGACATATGCTATTAACATCTAGCATCCGCAGAATCAAGCTGTTTTGTTTTCAGAAAACACTGAATCCTAGGATACTAGATTTTAAATCATATATGTCTATTTCTGTCTAACGCATACAAAGCCCACAAAACTGCATTCTAACTCATTTGATTGCCTATGTTCACATTATCCATCATCAATCTGTAGTAAAAGTTTTTGTTTTATGGTGTACTCATATTAAGCATTTAATTGCACTGTCTTCAAATATCAACTGAAGCCTTAACAAAATCATATTAAAAAAATTAAAATATAAAAAAACTATATTTAACAAAAACAAGAGGAAGGGAAAAAAGAGAAATTAATAGTTTTTTAGTCTTCTCGGAACGTTTAAAAATTTTTGCCAATAATTTGGCATACTTTGTATGAAATATGCTATCAACCTTTGGGCAAAATTCAAAAGTTTTAAATGATAATATTTTATTACTGGATGGATTAAAGTTTTATAAGTTGCAAAATATTTTGCAATGGGTCCCATTGGTGGTTTTTTATTTACTGTGGTTTTATCTTCTCGACGATGATATTTAAATGGCAGTTGCTCTGAAGATAAATAGGTACCTACGTATTATAACAGTAACAGTACAATAAGGACATATTGTCTTCATTTTTACATAAGAGTTCGCCTAAGAGGGGATTCTAAGACCGAATAGTTTTCCAAACTTCTCTTGAAACTCGGCAACGAATATTCATCTGAAAAGGACGGAAAAGTAGACCTATTCCAAAACGTATGTCAAGCAGATATCGCCAGCCTCACTAATATAATAAATATATTCCGACATCAAGAACATAACAGCAAAACCTGTGTTCTGACTTCGAAAAAGGGCCACTAGAAATCAACATCACACTCCGCGGAGCCTTTCATTCGGAGGAAAAGGTCTATCAGTCGATTAACACTGTGGTGGATGCAGAGGACACAGTGCACTACCACGTAGAGTTCTCCACACTCTCGACCCTTCCGGACTTCCTCCAAATCGCGTAGACATCCATATTCACGGTACGATATTTTTATCCTATCATCATTTGTTTACAGCAACTCTTGCGTATATTATTTTCAAGAACATTTAAGGGTATGAATCACGAGACTAATTAATATTATAGTCCTGCTTTCATTGTGTATCTTCTTACGTATAGTGACAAATGTTGATTTTAGTCATTCTGTGGGTATTATTCCTGTAGGATATACTTGATTAAAGCGTTTTACCAGAAATCTTGTCATCGGCCAATTTAATCATTTCTCTAAATAAATCGCCTGGCTCTGACGCTTTACCATAATTGGTTGACTTTAGTGCATTTATTATTTCCTTTAGTGTTTCAAATATCTATCTTGTTTCTAGTTTAATTTTTTACATCTTTGAATTTAATAGCGATTCCTGCTACACCTAAATTGTGGTCGAATCCAATCTTTTTGAATCTTTAGTTTACCAACGTAAAATCTATTTAGTTTCTGCGTAGTCTAAACATAGTACTGAGTGCTATAAGGTATTCATATTAACAATATTGTATCACTCATTCATCCCTGTCTTCCCTAGTTCCCAGACCATGATCTCCAATACGTCTCATAACTGCTTCTTCCAACCTTGACCTATCGTCATGATGATGCTCACTGCTCACATCATGTTCATTAGTTAATTTCATTATTTCTGTTACTTACTCATCGTCCGTCTTGTCCGCTATAGGAGCGTGCATATTTGTATTAAGGCGATGTCAACTGGGTTTGCTTTCCGTTGAAGAACCGTAACCCTATCTGACAAGGGTATAAAACGGATTTACTGACCTCCTTGCAAACTGTTATTGCTTTCCACTGTCGTACATTCCGTGTCGTTATCTACTTGACCTATCTGGAAAATCTTAGCACCCTACCCCCCCCCCCCCCCGCCAATAGTAGGTCTACCGAGGACTGGAGCCCATAACTATTTGTTGTTGAGAGAAGTACTTGGAAATGATTTATTAAAGCTGTTGTTTGTCGTTCCGCAATCGCAGTTCTACAAGCATTTCGTTGAAAGAATAACTATATTACTCGATCAAAGAAACTACTAATATATCAATATATGTAATAACAAATGTGAAAGGTTAAAGCAAAAAGGGAGCCCTATTATTCGGAATGAAGTACATGAAGATCTGCATCGAATGAACAGCAGAGAAAGGAAGGAATTCAAGAACTGAGAACAAGTGAAATAAGTTTTCATATCAAAGTATGGGCCTATCAGGCCTTTAGAGCTGCTGTATATCGATACTAGTCTGAATGTCAGTAGAAACGTTTTTCATGAAATAATGTTATTTAAATTACGTATTTGCACTGTGTGATTTATACTACCTACAATGGATCTGCCATAAGGGGCGTGAACATATCAGCTGTATGGCACAGAACGATGGCAATAGAAATAGCCACGAAGAACTATAAGGCAGTATACAATGATAACTATTGTTCTTACATACTCCAGAGAAGAAAGTTATTATGTACTGTCTTCTAGACAAATGGTTATTCATTTTTTTAATAGCAAGTTTGCTGATATTGCGCGCCATATTCTAGATATACAGAATGTGATAATGATTAGTAGAATTACTGCAAACGAAATTGAATTTAAGTATTTAATTCTAACACTCTTTTTTTTTTGTTCTTTACAAAAACTTCTTAATTCAAACAAATATAGATGTGTTTAAACCAGGACAGTTATATAACGGTTAAATGCTACCATAAGAACATAATATTCGTCAAGAGGTATTTTAGATAAGATCAAGCATTTTTATAGATCCAATAAAACAAATTTGGCGATTTATAACAACCCACTATTATCTTTAGTGCTTGTTTAGGAGAGCATACTTTAAAGGTTTTATTACCTCTGCTTTTACAAACTACTAATTAATGAAACTATTTCGTGTAGGTGCATTACTCAAATTAAAACTGGATAGTACATTTTTTACCCCAAGTAATTGCAAATATATTGATCTATTAATAATTTAGCATTGACATCGATATCCGCGAGAGACGATATCGATTGTGTGCAGTATGAACAACATATATCTTTCAAGAATATATCAAATAACCGCAAGTTAAGAGTAGCATTATGAAGATAGCAACATTTTCAGAAAAATTACAAATACCTGCAGACCAGAACAATTGTTAATTTTGTCAAATGGCAATCCACCAATATGAGATTACGTTGTGTTGTGTTTCTGGCAGCCTATAAAAACAAAAAATGAATAGGAAACTTCTGCTACATTTTATTAACGGCAAAGCACGTTTGTTTATAACCTTAATTTTGAGGTTCGGTTTTTGTTTATTGTTGAATTGTTTTCGAATCGAACCTGAAATAAGCTTAGAATAATAATATTAAAATGTTAATACTTACCTTAAAAATTAATTGATTTTGTGGCAATTATAATGAGTGTTTTCAAATACAACCGGCATTTTATTTACGTCTATTGGTTAAGTTTATCGGTAATTAACATTGAACAAAGGCAAATAATTTATCTATCTATGTTAGTATTGGGTAATTACAAATAATGCTTGCAATTTGGTGGGTGTTTTTCCTGGATTGTGGACGTGAACAGCAACGGACTTGCTTTGACGAGCAAGGATTTTACTGGCTTGTTTAACTTCGAGCAAATTTTAATTGGCTACCATTTCTGAAAAAGACGCTTTGATCCTGGAGTCTGAAGTAGCATAGCAATAGTGGTTGCACTAACGACAAAGGGAATGGTGTTGGAGTTGAACGTTGAACAGTGTATTTTGAGGTTAATGGATTTTTTTATTCCTAGTTCAACTTGTTGGTTTGTAAGCGAGGCCATGGGTTATTTTACTTTATCGACAACCCTAAGATAGAGTTTCATGCATATTAATTCTTTTACTGAAGCGAGCCGTTTAGTAGTAAAAAGAGTAATTATCTCTGGAATTGATTGTCTTGCCGTTTATTTTAAAGTCAAATAGAGTACAAAAGAAAAGTCTACGTTCAGTAAATGGAATATTATATTAAATTTATTAGAAGCCTTTTTCCATATAAGTTTTATGGCACCCAACGAAAGGGGCACACTTTCCACAGCATAACTATTTGTCGCCTTACGAAAGAGGCGTTAGTCTACAATAATAATTTAAATAGCACCCAACGCAAGAGGCTTTTCCATACAATAATATATTATACATTTTAGATAAAGAAGAAGAAAATAATGAATAAGTAACTTACTAAACTACACAACAAAAGACTTATCAGCAGTAGATTTAAGGTCGAAATAAAAAATCTGCCTAAGTCTCAATATTATCATATGGACACTATACAAATATAAGTGCAGACAAGAATAGGGAAGAGAAATAAATAATTAGGAACTGTGTACTTTCGGTATATTCTCAGAAATTATAATTACAAGGTAGATACTACATATTGCAAACCATTGCTAATATATGTATATTTCAAGAAAACAAAATGATACTATAAACACTTTGTTGAATTATCGGATTTTAGAGCAAAAACAGGAAAGCACAGCTTTCATTTCATTGTAAACAAAACATTGACCACAGTTATGAACTATTTTTCTTATTTTTCCAAAAGATCGCTTAGACAAGGTTGAAAAGTAGTATACGTATATACTCTAGTTCTACTATATAGAGATTAATTATTATTTATCAGCAGCAAATTTTGAAATCGTTTTGACATTGAGTAAAATAGGAAACAGCCATAGCTAAATCGTTATGTTAGGCAAGAAAGAGAAATTTCTATACTTTCTTCTTAGACACAATGAATATCCTTTATCTAATAGACGTGTCTGTCCGGGACGCTGTTTTGTCTGTCTGGGACGCTGTTTCAGCAGCCAAACCGTAAGAGATAGAGAAAAAAGTTACTAAAGTTATATGTTTGGAATGGTCATGTCAGGTAAGGAACCGAATTTCAGTCTCTAACACTAATTATTGTCTTAATTATAATTCTAACTTTTTAGGTTAGATTCTAGGCAAATTTTATCAAGGCGAATGCGACTGGTAGTTTGCTACCAACAATGACGTCATATACGTACGTGTTGTGAATACGCGTTCTATTTGCAAAACGGTCTTTTTTGTTTTATTAAATGAGACATTTGTCTCACTGGACTGCTAGTAATATTATAATCTAAAAAGCTCATGGCATTACAGTATTGCCTATCACATTTCAAAAGCGTCATAAATAGTGAATTTCAAACACAGAAAAATTCTTCTAACGTTTTTTCTACACTGTATTATCCGAGGGAAAAAAACATACTTATTAACTGTTCCATAAAAAGCTACAGAAAATTATGAAACCAACACTTTTAACAAAATCAAGGATAGCCTTTTAGAAATTATTCAGGTTTTCAAAACTAGAACTACACTATTAGCACAAATCAATGAACGCAGTTCAGCTGCATTGAGTTCTTCCTGGAAGAGGATGGCGCCAGCAGGTTGATGATCCTATTTGCGCTAAGTGCATCTTAGCAGCAAGTAATGATAATTCGCTAACCAGACCATAGTTTTTACTGGTGCGTGTATAAAATCCATAATATACGTTGGCATGTGTAACCTAAAGTTTTTTCTAATAGGTGTAGTCCCGCTTTTCAAAAAGTCCTGCAAATGTGTTTACTTTAATTCAAATTAAATTAGATCGCCTTTCATTAATCAAAGTTATCTATCTAAGTGCTTTCAAATTTCCTGAAATTTATTTTTTTGGCACAAAATGTAAATATGATTACAACAAAAGGTTTTCATAAAAAAATAATTCAGTTCTAAGGAATCTCCGGCATTTATTTTTAAAGATTGATATTAAGAATACAGACCTGATGGAGATTTTTACGAACTGATGATATAAAGGGTGCAAATAAATTGACGATAGAGCTACATGCGGCGATATTATTTGTAAAATTCTGAGTAAAAATCTTAATAAGTACTAAAATATTGAAATGGTCTTCATGAGCCCTCACGAGCTGTAAAAATACTTTTCTGTTCTAAATTCGCCCAAATATCATCAAGGAAGGTTGTTCCAAATGTAAACTTATGGCCCCATGCAAAATTTCAGAAATATTAGCTTACTTTTATGAAGCCGTGTGTATTCGATGAAGTACTTTGCGTGAAAATATTTTCAGGGGAATATCAGTAGTGCGCTTTTTATCGATGATTTGTTGATGAATATTATGAATTGTAATCCCAAATCTGAAAATACAACTAGTTAGTAGAAGGAGTTGTTATTTCTTGAAATGGAACTATAACCAAATTATATTCATTAAAAAATTATAGATTATTAGGCCCGAATTATATTTAGTAATATACTGGTTAAATGCAGGCTTTCACGACCGTTGTTCATAATGGTTATGCAGTGGTCGTCAATTTGAACTTGACGTTTCGCTGCTCATGCTGTCAACTACTTCAAAAGTTTTCTAAAACCTGATGACCACTACCTTAGTGTTATTTGTTTTATTCCTAGAGATTATTAAAAGTCCGAACAACTTCAATCGAGAAGACGGTTACCGCCTCAGTAACACCTGGAAACTAGCTCTGTAAAACCAATCGAACCATACACAAGTTTCAAGTGAGCAACCAAGCAAAATGACGAGTCCCAATAGCATATACAGGGCTTTCAGATTGCTTTTCACGATGTATCACATTGACAAGTGTTGACAAGAGGGAAAAACATTTGAGACAAAGTGAAATACAACTGATACATGATTAAAAGCAATCGAAAAACCCTGTAAGATCAGCTTGAGCAGCCAACCGTAACGACTCCTCATATAAATTATAAGTGTCTAGGACTTCGGCATCGTCATCTGGGAGCGGGGCCAGATCGGCGCCGGAACAATTCGGCAAACAGTCATCTCGGCGCCAGTCGATTCGGCGCATAACCATCGCGGCACCAAATTCAAATTTGCAAACTACAGTATGAACTACGTAAGAAAATCGTTAGAAACAAATAATAAAGAAATTTACATAGCTATTAATTGCAATTTGTGAATTAATATTGTGCGTACATATGAAGTTATTATAGTATACTCTTATAATCTAATTCCACTAAAGTGGGTCCCTAGTAGTGTAGCTTGAACAAGCGTCCACGTTCGATCAGTAGAGTTAAGCAACGCTCTTTCTGGTCAGAACTTGGATGGGAGTTCCATGGTTGCTTCTCTCGGTGCCTCGTGATACGGCTGTCACGGAAATAGTTGGTCCCGGATGTCATAATAACATCATGCCAGTCGTTAGTGAGGTTGGAAGTCCCCAAAAAATGTACAGTGACGCCTATAATTGGCCTAACGGCTGTTGGCTGAGTACCAAAATAAAATAAAAAAATTAAAAAGTACTAGTGATGCAGACTATAATAAAAGTACCCTACTCTTAATAGAATTTTAAAGGTTTATTGAATCCCAATATAAGATTTGGGGTGACAAGTAAGTTGCAAAGTAGCAATGTCATTTAATTTATTAGTACGACATTATAATTGCGCAACTTATACTGCCACAGCAAAAACTTTAAATTACACTTCAATAACCCTTTAACATTTCAATTAAAAATAGATTACCATTATTGAACATGATCTGCAGTAGTAAAATAAAATAGGGTATATATATATTATAATCCTTTCCTTGAGGTAAATACAATTAATTCAAAAATAGCAATTATACATGTATTTATTGTTTTCAAGTTGGCGCCGGCGCCGAGTTGGCCTTGCGCCGAGATGACAGTCCCGAAGTGGCGATGCCGAGACGGCGACACCGAAATGTCCAGGTTCGAAATTATAAGGGGTACAACGAATTATATTTAGGAGAATAATACAGGGTGTTGAAACAAAAGAGTAAAATATTTTACCCACTTATAGATCTCATCAATACAAACAAAAATGTTCTAATAAACATGAGGTAGCTTTTGGACCTATTACAATTGATTTAGTAATTCCAGGGGCGTGCCCAGGGGGCATAACGATTAGGTTTTTGCACAAAAAAATAATGCCTACGAGATTTTTTGCAATTTTTATGTTTTTTTAATAAAGCAACTAAAAATGCAACTTTTTTGTCTCCTGAGATTTTTTTAGATCTCGCTTAGTTTTTAAGAAAAAAATTAAAGCCCATATTTTTGCACGTCTCTGAACCTGATAAGACAAAAACTAAAATGCTCCAATATCTAAACACCCCTTAACTGGTTTTAGTGAAACTTTTAAGGTTTACTAGTGCTATTAATGATCACTAGCAGTCCAGTGAGACAAATGTCTCATTTAACGCGCCTTCAAACCTCGATCGGTTAGGCAACCACCCAGACCTGGAAGGTGTCAAAGTGGTTGCCTAACCGATCGAGGATTTAAGGCGCAGAGGGTCGCAGCTACGTTTGGCGGCCGAAACCGTTTTTATTTAATACGCGTTCTATTTGAAAAACGGTCTTTTTGTGATTTCTCGAAAACCGGAAGAGTCACGTGACTGAAATTCGGTTTCTGACCTGACATGACCATTCCAAACATATAACTTTCATAACTTTTTTCTCTATCTCTTACGGTTTGGCTGCTGAAACAGCGTCCCGGATAAAACAGCGTCCCAGACAGACACGTCTATTAGATAAAGGATGTTTTGGCACGCTTAGATTTAAATTATTTATTCCAGGAACAGCTGTTTTTTTTTGTAACTTTCACACTCTGTATCTCAGAAACAAAGCATTTCCGGACCATGTTTATTAGGACTTTTTTGTTTGTATTGATGAGATTTATAAGTGGCTAAAATATTTTACCCTTTTTTTAACACCCTGTATAAAGATTTAAAATATATACCAGAAAGAGTGTAATACTATTTCATTACTTCTGCTTCAATGCTAATGATAATTTTTTGTTTCTAACACACATTTTGTTACTGTTATACTTAAAACGCACGACATAACCTAGAAAAGTCAACTGACATTTCCAAATTAGCTCTACTAAAAATTCGATATATTAATACAAATTAAGAAAATTATATCAAAAAGTTATTCATGCTCAGAAACTGAAAGTGTGTAGCTTTTCTTCTACATTTTTAAAGAATTTAAACGGTTTACTAATTTTTTTATGAAATTACACTTCAAATTACGAAATCGAAATCGCATTCCGGAGCGCGATACATTATGTTAAATGGGGTGTCATCGGTCAGCTGCCATTCAGTGCCTTCTGACTTAATAATTAGTGCAATTCAAAAAACAAAACGACTGACAACTTACCCAATTACAAGAGCGAGAAAGTACTACTGAAAAGTACTGTTTTTAAAGCATTAAAATTGAACGCCAGAGATAGTAAAGAAATGAACACCTAAATACAGGAAGCCCATACAATATTAAATTGAAAAATCCTATGAAAGATTAGATGACGTACCTATCCCTTACGAAACATGACTTAACAAAAAATATAGACGTAGACAAAGCAATAAACATTTTTAAATTGTAACTGTGGGAAATGTTCAAATTATTGAAATAAAATTGAAAAACACTCGTGGATTTTCCTAGTGTAGTAGTACACTTCCGTGTATTTTTAATTATAATGAAGTAACTTAATATTGAATTTACCGACTGGTTTTTATGTCGTGTATAAGTATTTCGTTATTAAAGTATAGTTTTATTTCTCATAACTTGTCTTTTAACTTATATTTACAAGATACGCGTTGTAATTTTCTTTCATGATCTTGCGTGGGTGTCCTCAATTCTATAGTTAGGCCATTGGTTGTAACCTTTTATGGAATATACTTACATTTTCAATATTCTTAATTTTATTTTCATATTTTTTATTGGGTATATGATAAAATCAAAAATTATCGTTTTATGTTTTACATCTTCAATGCGTGCCCAGGGGCGCACAGGTTATGCATTTGCTTTGTCCGCATTTCTCTTTTCTTCAATGCTCAATTCTCACGTTAAATAGTCGATTGCTAAATTTCTTTTAATTGCACATAACTGGGTGAATTTGTCATAAACAACTCCTGCGGATAAGCAAGTAATTACTATTGCTGACTCGTTTCGTTAGAAGATATGTGTGCTGAGACTCTTGAGACCTCGATCTTCATAAATAAGTAAGAATGTAATAATAACGTCTATGAGAAATTAAGAAATATATTCAAGAAACTGGAACCATCTTAAGATGAAAGAAAAATATATTTTTTCAGTAGCAATAAATTTGTTAGAACAAATTCGTCATAGCGTTATGATATATTTATTTACAGAAATTGTTAAAACTGATATCGTTCTGCAAAAGCTAAATATCCTAGCCAGCAGCTCGTTTCTTCTTCGAATGATTATAAAATGACATGCCTCCCCTCTCGGTAATTCAGCATACTTATAGAATACAAATTCAAAAATAAACGGAACCGGCAAATTAAGAACAAAACTTGTTTAAAAGGCAATAAAAACACACAAAAATCAAACTACTTAGAAGCGCCCTAGACCTTAGTATAGCATTACTACTATTAATTGCTGGAGATCGTTCTACAATATTTCACTAAGCTAAATTCCTTGAAAAAAATTTGAAAAAACCGAGTGGACCCTGACTCTGTAGAAGCAGATTAGTAGCACATTTTCAGTCAATATCTAACTCTGATAGTAACTGTTCCACTTGGTTTAAATATACTCTGTATCATACATATTAACCAACGGAGAGCTATTTGGATTATTTTTTTCAGGAATTGAGATCATATTTGAGGTGTTTCTTACAAGCTACATGTTCTCTTGGTCTAGAGAGTGCTCAAGAACAGTTGACGTATAAGCTACGTGCGATTAAACAGTTAATTTAAGCACGTTATTTATATAATAGAATTAAGTAAAATCGCTCAATTGAGTTCACCACAAATTCTTTAAATGCTTAAATACACAAAAATAAGTAATAAATTGGGTAGTTTCAGTATATGATTATTCATAAGCAAGTGTTTTCAGGGTCACCTCGTGCTTTTTAACTACTAATTAAACTACCGTATCTCCAGAAATATATGACTCATTATATTTGGTGCGATAGCATTTGTTTGAAATTAAATTATCTACCGACATTTCCAGTAGTTATCTTATATCTGTCCAGGTTACGGAGACCCAGACAAAAGTTTCAATAAAGTTTATTTTTCTTTACGTGTACATCTAGATTTTCACGGTACTAAAAACTCCTAGTCGTTGAGTATAGAAATAACACCATAGGTCATCTCTATCTCTAGCTTAAAACTGCAAAAATTCAGTCTCAGCACGCAAAAAAGTGTGGCGATCAAACTTATTTTTTTTCAATGAAATGCTCTATATTTGTGTAGCTCAACAATTTTGCATTGAAATACATACTAATCATTTTGATATAAAGTTGTATGGGTCTAACGTCAACTGTTTTGGAGATATTAACGATTTGATGCAGAAAACTGCTGAACTTCAGACGGCTCTGTAAGCAATAGAAAACAAATGAATGAAGAAAAACATTATCAAAAAATTACTACCTTTCGAGTGTAAAATGGTGGATCTGGGTGCTCAACATTTGCAAATTCAATAATTACGAGATTTTTTCAGATGGAATGCTCTGTATATTTTTGTATTTTTGAAAAGCCCTTTTAATGAGCTTTCATTTGAGGTGTCACTTCATACCTGTAAATTCAACTGTTTTTGAGATATTCGAGTTTGAACATAAAAAATAATTTAAGCCCTTTAAGATGTTCTATATCAAGGGATAGTAAACAAACTCCGATAAAGTAATGATTTAAACACTTGAGCTCTCCGAACAGAAGATAAAACCAAGTTTAAAAAACAAACATCCAGCCACTACTCAAAACTAGAAATAGCAAATGCGAAAAACAAAAAAAAGCAGGAGAAAATTAAATGGGAAAAGCGGTAATTATATTTGCAGATTATAAGTTATCTGTATAGTTTTAATACTTAAGCAGGGAAGGAGAACTATTTGAGCGTTTAACGTAATTACATATGGGATTTTTGTGTATTGGCTTTTGTATTTCTTAAATATAATTTTATTTGACCTTGAATTATAGTTTGTTCCTGTTAATTATTTCTTGTATCAACACTGACTGGATTTATATATTCTAAACCTGGTTTTGTGTTTCTATTTTTGGAGAGCTCAAGTGTTTAAATCATTATTTTAACGGCGTTTATTTGTAATTCCTTGAAATAAAGTATCTTAAGGGACTTAAATTGTTTTTATGTTCAAACACGCAAATCTCTAGAACAGTTGAATTTACAGGTATAAAGTAACATATCAAATGAAAGCTCATTAAAAGAGCTTTTAAAAATACAAAAATATATTGGGCGTTCCATTTACAAAAAAATCTAAATAATTAAATTTGCAAATGTATAGCATTAATACCCAGATCCACCATTTTTGCACTCGAAAGGTAGTTTACGAAAAACATAATTTTTTGATGACGTTATCCTTCATTCAATTGTTTTCTGGTGCTTACAGCAGCCGCCTGAAGTTCCGCATTTTTCTGCATAAAATCGTTAATACCTCCAAAACAGTTGACATTAAACCCTTACAACTTTATATAAAAATGATTATAATATGTATTTCAATGTAAAACTTTTAAGATACCCAAATATAGGGCATTCCATTTTTGAGTCAGCCTGTATAATCAAAACTATTTTAGCAATGTGCACCACGTTCCTACCTACAACTTTTATATAGCATCGTTTCTGGACCCTGTACAGGATACGGTAACGACGCGGGGGTCGAAGGTCATGAGGGTTACATGAAATTTGTTTATATAAATGCCTATGTATGAAGGTGGTACACCTTACTAAATTATTTTGGATTATACAGGAAATAAGAAACATTTCATAACTAAACAGCAATATGAGTTACTCCATCCGGCATTTTTCGCCACAATTATTAAGCTTAATATGTCTTTCTAAATATTTCACATTTCCACTTAGATCGTTAGGTTTGTTTTCCACTCGTACTTTTTACTAATTAATACGAATATTTGCTGTGAGTACTGTCATTGAATAATCTGTGATGGGAAAGCACATTTCAAGATATGAAGTTTTTTCCAGCAATTAAGCCATTGTGAAGCATGAAGTGCTTGGTTAATATTGCAAGAAAAGTAAAATTGCTAACAGGTTCTGGTTGTGATGGCTTTCTAAATACTAATGACAGCCTATGGGAGTGAATGACTGCTGGCGTCTGTAACAGCCTCGTCCAACCTGACTGGAATGGTCTCTTTTTCATTTGCGTTTCAGAAAAACAAAAAGGCTCTGACTTCGTTAATCTACATGGACGGCTATGCTAAGCGAAGAAGACGTATATTAAACTCGGAAGCTGCTAAACGGCGACGTAAATGTGGCTATAATATACCGGTTGTCACCTCGAACGACACGTGCGGACAGTCAAAAATTATTGCAGCCACGAGATTTATTTTCGACTTTACAAACCGCAAAAGTAATATAAGAATTATGAGCTATAAATTTTTACAGGTACTTTTAAATCGATTTTTTGTAATATTTGCAATATTAATTGTGCAGCAACACATCTGTTGACAAAAACAGATAAATGACAATGTATAACAAATTTTTATTGTTAATATTTTCAAATGTATGGCTTGTAATCTCATTGTTTCCAACCAAAAAGCTACTGATCGTTGTTAGCACATTTGAAGTTTGTAGTGCAGCAAAACGTATTGACAGTGTTTTTCTGAGGTGCTTTCGCAAATTTATGAAATAGATCAGAGTAGAGAAAAAGTTTTTCTATCAATTTAACTGTACAGAGTATCCAATTGTTAATGCTATTAAAAGAGAAACTCCAATTTTTGCTCCTTTTCCCCCGAAAGTTGAGCTCATAATGTACAAAATATTTTTTTTCAGAATAACAAAGCTTTCTATTTAATATCAAACAACATGAAACACCCAGTATTTATAAAGTTCATTTATTATGATACCCGAAGTGGTATGATCAGAAAAGAAATACTTAAAACTAATAAATTTGGAAGATTACTATAAATAAATCTTGATTGGTGTTAATTTTTAAATATTAATAATGAAATTAATTGAGACAATGAGAGAGGTAATTTGATATTAAGATATCAATTGAATATACAAATTTGATGGTTGCAGTGAATGTTAATAAAGAACAAGCCAAGGTTACAATTGACAAATGTATTTGTTATAATAATCAGAATGAATATCATGTAATAATACAATATTTAAAATTGAAAAGAGTGTCATAAGAATAGTATCTAATAGGAATGAAGTTTTTGTTTAGTTTAGTTACATAAAAAAGCCATTGAAAAATGTAAAATTGGTCTTGAAGTATTTAATTTTGCTTAATAAAAACTAGAAATTATGCCTTATTTGTATATTTGTTTGGTTGAATACAAATATTAAGGCTGTTAACAAATTTACGAGGTATAAAAATGAAAGTGAAATATTAATTTTATTGGAGCTGGACAATCGGTGAAGAGACTAACGAATACAGAGAATTAAATAGAAAGAACCAGAGAACTACTGAATTGGAGAAGATTGGATTTATTGGTGAACGTGACACATAATTAAATATTTATTTTTGACATTGGTGGTTGTATGGAAGTAAGGTCATTCATCTAGAAGGAGGTTAGTAGGAGTGCTACTAGAATTGGAAGGCTTCTGAGGGGATTGCTGAGTGCAGAGGACTATCTAAGGGATAAACAAGATACAATCAGATTCATTTATAAAGCTGAAACTTACCAAGAGTCTATTGGAGTTGAAGTTGACGTTTGATGAGGGGATTGGAGCTGGATTCAGCGGATTCTTGGAATTGGTTGACAGGAACAGGCTGTAGGTATCACACAAGGTGAACATCGGGATCTCTTGAGGGAAGGAGCAGTGGTGTTTGGATATTTGCAGAGTGAGCTTAAGAAGTGATAAGGTTTGTGTTAGTAATTAATATCAAAACATTTTAAATAACGAACAATAAGGGAAAAAGTAAAATACAAAACAGTAATTATTTTAAGAAATTAATTAATAATTATGTCAATGTAAAAAATAGATTTGTCAATACCTGGTTTGAGAAGGTGTAAAAGTTGGGTTGACGTTTGATGTCATTGAATAATTAAGAATCAATTTAAAAATGTAAACTTCAACTAATAGAGATCTAGATTTGGCGAAACACCCCTGAAATAAGAGTACTTGATTTGTAAGCAATTATAGTTTAACTAACGGAGCATTGTATTAATTAAGGGCAAGCTTAAAGTAAAATATTGAATACATAAATTATATGACTATTTCAAATATATGAGATAACTCCAATATATAACATAAGGTCACCCAACGTGGTGCAATTGTAATTCATAATTAATGACTATGCAGCCGACGAGGAGCTGGCATATCTTTAACAATATATTTCTGTTTACGTAATAGCCAATCTTAGTAAAACATTTGCTAGTATGCAAACAATAGAAGTTGCTACCAAAAATGCAATACAATATACCAAGTGGTCACTTGAAAGTATAATTTGCTTTAACATATACTTACTATATTTCTATCTTTAATATTGTAAAATACTAAAACGCATTATAGTTTGAACTACGTGTCATAGCTTTCATATTTTCCCTTTATTTTCTAACCCAGCATAACCATAATTTTGTAAAGAATAAGTTCTTTCCTAAAGGTTAATAAAGCGAATTCATAAGTATCCATTATAACTAAATGAATTATAATAGTTACCTATTCGTTATCACAATTTATTTTGTCTGCTCTTTCATAAACTGTATTTCTTTATCTGTCACTTTGACAACTCAGAATGTGTGTGGTTATGTACTCTTTTAAAGTATTTTTAACCCGGTATAATAAGTACGTAAATTAATTATATTTTTCTCTCAGATTGGTATGTGCAATTTACTTATTCTCAATTCAATATTATTTTATGTTCAAACTCTGAATCAAATATTGACCTTTCTTTCAATTAAATTATACTTTGACAGTTTATTATTAAATATTCCACCTCACAAGACACAACGAATAACTTTTCTCATTTATTTCAGGTAAGTAACTATTGATAATTTTTTAAATGGAGTGTTGGACTCTAGTTTTAAGATTAATTAAATAGATGTATTTTTGTGCGATTAGTTTGCAGCGTTTCAATTAAATTCAAAATGTTCTCACGGTTTTGTGCGGTTTCGCCAAAATTATTCATAAGCACGTTCAATGCATTTATTAAGTTTATAACTTTATTACCCTAAGAGGCTATCGTATTTGCAACCCCAATAAACCTTTGCCGACGGTGCGCTTATTCGTGAGAACCGCAAAATTTTAGTTTTCCACGCCAAAAGTTACCGAACGTTTCATTGGCTATTTAGACACCCCCACGGGACTTGCAGATAGGCTACAAAATATCAACTTAGTTTTTAAACAGTATCATAGAATCATGTTAACGATAACCATCCAACAACACAGTCGTCTCTAAAACTTTATAATCAACACTGGTTTAATTTATTCAACTATACCAACATATATGGTGGTGTAAAAAGCTACACTGCATCGCCAATCCATCGAGTATTATTATTATTATTATTCAAGTCAAAATAAATTTTTTATTGTGTTGTTTTCATACAAAAAAAAATGTATTTCGCCTGTATTCTAATATTAAATCAATTATAAAATGCTTATTTTGATTCCTATCCATATAGTACTATATTAGCGATATCACGTTGGAAATATTTGTTTTTCAGAAATTTCAGGTTATTTGTGTATATAAACAAAGATACTTACCTCTTTGAACACGATGCAATAAAAAGTTTAATATTATTGCTAGAAATAGTGACGCCGCTGAGACTAGTTTTTGATTTCGTCTCGTCTCGAAATTCGACACTAAAATTAACATATTCGATCTAGAATATTTTAGTCAAGATTAATCAAACTCTTCAATATTTTTGTCCGAAGTTTTCGATTTCCAGATAGTGACAGTATTTTTAAATCTCAAATAAAAGCGAAGCAGACTCGGCCTCTCCTCTTTAAGCACATTGGTAGGTATTAAGACCACACGGTTTTTAGATTTTAGTGACCGTTGGAGTCCATGGGAATCGAACCCATTTTCTACCTCTGAGGCAACTTCAGTGCCATAAATATAACAAGCAAAATACCAAAACGTTAATATATGCAACACATGGGTAATTTATTTTGTAAGTGATCGGGTTCGGCAGGTTAATGTTACTGGTTTTAAATCGTCAATATGTACGGTTCCTTCTGGTGTTCCTCAAGGATCCCATTTAGGACCTTTTTTTGTTTTCATGATTAATAAACGATATTGGATTATGTTTAAATTCAAATTATTATTTACTTGCGGATGAACTATAGATTTTTAAAAAGGTTGAATCATCTGTGGATTGCATTTCCTAGCAAAAGGATCTGGATGCTCTGGCGCAATGGTGTACAGTCAATGATATGCATTTGAATATTGATAAGTGTAAGCATATAAGGTTTAGCAGAAGACGTTATGATGCTCTCTTTCAATATTACATTAACAATAACATTCTTGAGAATGTTTCAGTTATTAGAGATCTGGGTGTTTTATTAGATAGATCCGTATCTTTTGTTAATCATGTTGATTATATTCTCAGCAGAGCTATGAGACTGTCGGGTTTTATAAAGAGAGTGGTTTTACAGATGTAAGATGTCTGGTTATGTTGTATGTATCACTACGGTCAATATTGGATTACAACTGTATTATCTGGCCATCTTATAATATACATATTGACAGGATTGAACGTGTTCAACAGAAAATTGTCAAAGCTCTTTGTTTTAAGGTTAACATAAGACATGAAGTTTGGATTATAAACAGTTGTTACAATATTTTGGATTTCACCTTATGTATATTCGAAGACAGTATTTTGAATTACGTTTTGCTTTTATAATCTTAAATGGATTTATAGCCTGCCCGGAGAAACTGTCTGCTTTTAACTTACATGTTCCTACATTCAATGTCAGGTTACAGCATATGTTTGCTACAAGAGTATCGCCGTACCAATTATTGTAATAATAGTCCGCTGCAACGAATTGTAAGAACTGTTAATAAGACAAGTAAAGCAGATATTATTGGAATACCATTTAACGCTTTTATTAGGCATATAAAAGCTTTATTTGATATGTAACCCAGCAACCCTGCATGCATGTTTTTTTTCGTTACTGTTATATTATATTATTTGATTTTCATTATATGGCACATATTAACTTAGGTTGTATTTGGCTGTTTTTTTTAGTATATACTTGTAAATGGTATAATCCGTTGAATAAAACATTATTATTATTATTATTATTATTACATGGTTATTTTGGGTGTTACACAGTCGCAACTACCTCAATTTGGTTCACACATACATGTATAAAATTAGAAAATCGAGATTGTTGAGTTCCAAATCAAGAATTTTTGAAATCGCAATGGAGAATGGGTGCACCTCGCCTTGTCTTGTCTCGTGGTAACACTAGCTAAAAAAGGTTTAATTAAATTTTCCAACTAGATAAACATTAATCTAAAAATCATATGTTCCTTAATAAACTGTAATAAAACAAAAAAATAGGTAATTTGCCTTCTTCGTCTTTTAAGTCACTCGTCCCTTCTCCACCAGTCACATCAATTCCTTCACTCTATTTTTCTACGTGCTACTTATAGTTCTGATAATGCTGAAGGCAAAATTCAGAATCTTTTTTTTAAACATTACTCTAGATTATCATATTTACATACGATATTTCACTTTTTAGGCTAATTTTTTAGGCATCAGATCGATTCCCCGTATATTTTGTTGGTGCGAGGAGGAGATAATTTCATATTACATCTCGAATTTTAGTAATCGTTCTTCATAGAACACAGTAGTTATGTCAGTTTGAACGTGTTTTGTCAAGAACGGTTTTTGTCGTAATAAATATTTACCATTTAGTCGAATTTTATAAATTTTGAACCACCAGTTGTCTTAACCTTTAAAAGCTTCATTGGTTTAGTAAAATTTAGAATCGCAAGTTCTGCATTCCGAATGCTTATTTCTAAAATAGCGCCTTCCTTAATATTAAAAAGTCAATATTCGCATGATAAAAGTTTATTTTGTTAACGAAAAAGTTATAGAGAGCGTTTTCCAAAATATTTTAATACCAAGCGATTTTCTTCTTTCGGTTTTGAAAGTTATCGATTTTGTCCTACGGTTTTTTCAAATCACAAGATAATATTTGTGAAAAAGTTGCAAAATGCCTCTACTGTTCTAAAAATAGGAGGCCCTGTCATTTCTGTGACTGAACATTTGCCATGACGATTTACCCAGATGAGAATAGAAAGCGTTCAAAACGAATAAAATGCGATTGACGTAATCTGGTTGTACAAAAAAGGTAATATTCTTATAACCTGCTAATTAAACTACAGCTAACTAGATATTCTCACAATGAGACTTTAGGTGATTATTTTCTTGCACAAGGCATGATAGAATTAAGTAAAAATAGGACAGGGCTATTTTGGTGCATACTCTATAATTAATAAATCAGAAATGGGTTTGGTTGTCACTTATCGCACCAAGGAGATAGTATTTCAAACAGTATTTTAATAGAATAGTTTGTCTTAGTTAAATAGCCAGTCGCTTGACAAGCTGAATTGTTCTAATAAAGTTCAATTGATAGAACCCTCGACAGCCTGCAGCAACCTGAGCAGCAGTCTCAGCTTGTCTTTCTTTTGTTCCCCATCCGGTTGAGTTTTCTTAGAACTAAACGAGTACCCACCAGCGGCCATATAAATTACAGTGTTCTGAAAGTGTGTGTTTAAATTATTTTGTTTAGGCTATCTGGTGAGTATCAGTGGTTTTTAAATATTCTAGAAGTGAATATGTAAGAAATCCTCAGCAATAAGAAGCGAAGAAATCATAGTACTAGTTAAAAAATTGCTTTAACTTTCCTGTACTTAATTGGAAATATAGTAAAAGTAACAAGTATGTCAAATAGCAAATGTGTTTTATAGTTTAAAGAATAATTAAAGGTACATTTTACGTTGCTGCAATAAATTACAAATGCCTCTGCAGAACTTAGGCTATGGCGTTAAGCTTCGTTTATGGTCTTTCTGCAAAAGCAATCATTTATAACTTCCCAAAATTTAAGTTTTTAACTTTAATGAACAATAAAAAGTTGGATATTACTTAAATTGAATCATTCAAATCATACATTTACATCAATGCAGGGTGTCCCACAATGGTATTCCGAAAATTTGGAAATTTATTTTGAAAAAAAATATTGTGGACACATGATTCCGGAGGTCATAATTAAAGAAAGTATTTAAAATGGCCACCCTGTATCTTAATTTTGTATTTTGTTCAATGCACCAACCATATCGTTAGTTTTTAATCTTTTGTACTAGTGCTTCTTGTGTCGACTGTTCATGGATCCATTAAACTATTAATATGTATATCTCAAAAATTAAAAAATCTAAGACTTCCAAGATCGGTGACCGGAGACCATATGAGCTGTTTTGTTTATTTTAAGTCTTCAAGTACCTTTAGTTAGTGGGCTATTTAAACCCATAATTTGGTGATGTCTTATGAAGCCGCGTGCATATTATCAAATATTTTCCTTGTGCGTTGAATTTCAAAATGTTTTATAAAACGTTCTTATTTGCGACGAAATCATTTTTCAACGCACAAATTTGTCTTGTGCATTGTTTGTCGACGATCCACCTATTCGTCTAGTTGCAACGCTGCGCATTGTGCATTTAATTCGATATATCGATTAGGATTTCAAAATCCACTGTTAACATACGAAGAAATTTGCGAAATTGTCCTGTGCTTTTTCTTCAATTGCTAATGTCGTTAACAAGCCACTACCGCCATTCTGATTTTATTATTTATAACGTTGTGTAGTCCAGTAGCGTTTTTTTCTTATTAGGTATTGAGTTTATTTTAATATTTACTTATTCGTCTAAAATACGAAGAAGGTATTGTAATCTTGAAAAAATTACTCTCCGAGATTTTTTCAGGATCTATAGATGACGAAAAACAGGTTTTCTCAATTCCATCTGTCTGTCTATTCGTCTGTCTGTGTGTCTATCTGTTGGCGGAGGAAAATGATATTTTGCATGCGGATTAGATGTCTACATGGCTCGAAACAGAATATACTTTCGGTCAAATGTATTCACGGTAAACACCTTAGGAAAATAAAATGGTGTTTATTTTTGCTTTTTTAACTAAGTAAGGGATCGATAAATGTAATTAAAAAATTTTAATAATTTGACTTGGGTAAAATTGGATGAAAAAATTTTTAGGAGAAAAATATAGTCAAAACAAACGACATATTGTCGTGAAATATAGTTTAATAAAAATATTGATATGAAATTTTAAACAAGACGTTTCGCCATTTTTGATGGCTTCAGCAGTAATATTATGGATTGTAATTAATTAGATATTTAATACATTAAGATTAATATAGTTTTTTTTTCACGACATTTTTTCAAAGTATGTTGGTTAAAAGGTTTTTATTAACTATATTAATCTTAATGTATTAAATATCTAATTAATTACAATCCATAATATTACTGATGAAGCCATCAAAAATGGCGAAACGTCTTGTTTAAAATTTCATATCAATATTTTTATTAAACTATATTTCACGACAATATGTCGTTTGTTTTGACTATATTTTTCTCCTAAAATTTTTTTCGATAAATGTAATAATTCGCACATAGCTTAAGTTTTTAGTCTTGATGAAAATAAGATCCACCAATACAGGGAAAATATCGTGTAATGGATAGAATTGTGTACCGAGAACAGGTCCTTTATAACGCAGCCGGAAGCAAATCCAACTGCTGTGCCGGAGTGGGCTAGCGGCTGAAGCGGCGAACTAGAAATCAGTAATTGGATTTCGCTTGTGGGTGCGCGATTTCAAATCTCAGCGACTGCAATGTTTTTTGCATTTGCAAATTGATGTGATTCGCGAGAAGGAAATTCTGTGTAAACCCTTTTACCGATTTTTTTTTTTAAATTAAATGATGGCATATACAGTGTGGTCCATTAAGTGTGCAACAAATGGGAAATTGTTTTATTAGTTGTACAATCGAAATTTAAATATTGCCAAAAGTTAGTGCATGTGCGATAACCATATCAGATGCTCTTAGAATGGCTTCAAGTCAAACAATATACAGGGCATGACAAAAAATATGAAATTCGTTCAAGAACAAAGTTACCTTATTTCAAAAAATATAGCAAAATTTTATTGAGAAAAGTTGTTTAGAATTAAAAGTTATGCTCAAATACAAAGTCACGGCCTCCTACTCGAATTTTGATTCTCTTTTGGAAAATTTTGTATTACCCCCGTATGATACATATTTTTATTATTTTGATTTTATATGTATTTAAAGTAGCCACAACCACATCCCTTTTAAATAACTTTTAGCAACTTGAAGCGTATTTGTAAAATTTACTTGGATTTATATTTTTTTAGGTAACCGTTTACTTCATGTTTGTTGCAACGATATTTAACAGAACTTTAGAATTTCGCAAATATTCTTTTTAACAAGGCAAATGCTTTACTAATAATAATTTACATATGAAAAACTCTTAATAAAATCAGAATAATAAAAATATGTATCATACGGGGATAATACAAAATTTTACAAAAAACTAATCAAAATTCGAATAGGAGGCCGTGACTTTGTATTTGAGCATAACTTTTGATTCTAAACAACTTTTCTCAATAAAATTTTGCTATATTTTTTTAAATAAGGTAACTTTGTTCTTGAACGAAATACATATTTTTTGTCCTGCCCTGTATATTGTTTGACTTGAAGCCATTCTAAGGGCATCTGATATGGTTATCGAACATGCACTAACTTTTGGCGGTATTTAAATTTCGGTTTTACAACTAATAAAAAAATGTCCCATTTGTTGCACACTTAATGGACCACACTGTATATGTATATTATAATATAAGGCATGGTTAATCAGTAATTTCCTTTTAAAAGTTATTAAGTTCATTCCTCAAAATAAATTTACATTTAAAATGAAAACAACGCACAAATATAATTATACTAACACGTCTACATCAGCACAACGTTGCGCCGCAAATCTCTTAGAAGTTCAAGTAAAAACCGACTGGCGATGAATAGTGTGCTTCGTTCGTCACATAAATATTTGTGTGCATTTGTATTCGACGAACCGTCCACAGCCAGATTAATTTCAACGCACAGGCACACATTTGCGTCAAATACAACGCACAACGTATATATTTATTAATGTGAACGCGGCGTTTTTCTTGCGTTCGTCCTCTTCTTATTCCCTTTTCGCGTATGACTTGAACTACTGGACTGAACTTGTTTTTGGAAAGCCCTGTCTTAACGTTGACTTTATATTTAAGACTTTCTTCACCTGAAGAGCACAGACAGAACTAAATCAGGTCAATGCTATAATAAAAAAAGGCATTGGGAATGCTTATTAGCACTACTCGAACACTACTTTTGTGGATTACTAAGAATGTGGGGTTTTATAAGAAGTCAAAGGACAGAGGTACATGAATAACATTTAACATATTAAAAGAAGAGTAGTTACATCACTTAACGATGCCATGATGAAAAATCTTATGTGATTCATGCACAATTTCCTTTCACGGTGATCTTCTAATTTAATTAGTCAAAGATTTGTTTTTTAATTTTTAAGCATGTGTCAAAAAATATTAAAAATTACAAATTCTACAGAAACCGTACAAAATAGAGTTAGTTGAAAACACAAATGTTCTCTAAAATTTTAAGCCGAATTCAAAAATGTAATAATGTACCTGGTGTTCTATTTAAAATAGCAAAGTTGATAGCGACTTTTTGTATAACCGGAAGTGATATCACAGTGAATGCTGTATACTTCCCTATAAATTAGAAGTTAATAAAAAAAAGAAAAAGATATTAAAAAACCATCTTAGAAGTATTCAACTGGAAAATCACCTATCTTACATCAATAAGGTCCCGGGTGGTGTAACTTGAACAAGCGTCCACGTTCGATCAGTAGAGTTAAGCAACGCTCATTCTGGTCGGAACTTGGATGGGAGTTCCATGGCTGCTTCCCTCGGCGCCTCGTGATACGGCTGCCACGAAAATAGTTGGTCTCGGATGTCATAATAACATCATGACAGTCGTAAGTAGGGTTGGAAGTCCCCATAAAATGTACAGCGACGCCTATAATCGGTCTAACGGCTGATGGCGGAGTATCAAAATAAAATAAAAATACACATTAAAACTATATTACACACACACACATACACAGACAGACTGACAGACAGACAAATGAACAATAACATGTTTTTGGGCTCAGGAGATTCTAAAGCGTGAAGATCTGTTGAAAACTCAATTTTGGATTTTTGGGACAAAAATATATGGAAGAATTGATAGCACAGTGAAAAATTCTGAAAAGGCTTTACACGAAGCTTCCCTCACAAGTGGAACTTTTTAAACTAAACATTTTCCCTTAAAAAATCTACTACAAATGTTAGTTTCTCTTATTAAATGTTCACACTGCATCTGTTATTCACCCTGTATCTATTTGATCGAAATAAACGAATTTTCAGTTTTTAAGGTGTTTACCCTGTATCTCTTAGGTCCAAAATATACTAACTTTAGCCAAAATCTAAGCTATATGCAAAATATTATTTACCGCTAACAATTAGTTCTGGAGCCGAAACAGACAAAATGTTCTTCCTGTATCTGTTGGGTCCAAAATGTGCCTACCTTCGTCAACTGTAAACATCCAAGATATCTACAGTTTGGAAACAAAGTAACGGATAAATTCATTAACTTCGTTGATATTCATTTTTATGAAAAAATGTCGAAGGGGTGTAGCGATTTTGATCATAGGGAATATTTTCAGTTGATTTTCAGTTTCTTATGTAATTTGTTTTCCTGATATGACGTCATCGAGCTTTTTTAAATAACAACGTATATTTTTTATTATTTATTTCGGCAGTCCTTTTTATGTTGTTTTTAATGATATGAAAAAAATCGAGAAAAATGGCCTTAAAGAATAAATCTTAAAAACCAATTAAATGAGCAAAATAAATCTAGTTGCCGATGTATTAACTTTGAATGGAGTTCTAGTTGTATTTTTCAAATGTTTTTTAAAATTTCAATAAAAACGAATATGCTACCAATGATTTCCGTCAAACGTAGGTAACTAGATTTATTTTGCTCATTTAATTGGTTTTTAATATTTAGTCTTTAAGAGCATTTTTCTCGATTTTTTTCAGATGTAACATATTGAAAATTTTATATCATTGAAAACAACATAAAAAGTACTACCAAAATCAATAATAAAAAATACAGGTTGTCATTTAAAAAAAAGTCGATGACGTCATAACTTTTAAAACAAATGACGTAGCAACATAAAGGTGGTTGTAGTGTATGTTGTATAATTAAAATCGCTATACCCCTTAGATGTTTTCATAAAAATTAATATTAACAAAGTTAATGAATTAATCGCTTACTTTATTTCCACACTGTATGTGCAAAATATTGTTTTTATCTAACTAATTGTTCTTGAGTTAAAACAAAAACAGATGGGATTTAATTTATTTAGTGTGCTCATCCTGCATATATTTGACCAAAAGTATATTCGCTTTCGAGCAAGGTAAACATCTAATCCGAATACAAAATATCGTTGTCCTCAAAAAAAAAAATGTTTTTTTGATGTGTATCGCTAACAGAGACAGACCGACGGAAGAATTAAGAAGCGTGAAGATCGATTACAATAGTTCCAGAGTGCCTAAGACGTGTGAAATAAAAAAGAAAAAACACCTCAAGAAAATTGCATTTTTAACCAACTCCACAAATATGAACGAAATGAACTCTCAGGAGTATAACAAAACTAGTTCCAGAAATATTCAAGAAACAGAATGTCCAAGAAGGGTAGAAAGCAAATATACTTAATCAATTATTAAAAAAGGCTATAACATCTATATTGGCAGGATGAACAACAACTATTTAGTAGTGGAATATTCTGTAACCACGTAAAATACCTAGTAAAGCAGAGAATAAAGAAATCCAGATAATGTAGCAAACCACCGTATATGCGTTTTGTAGATGCAAGCAAATTACTGAATGTTGTAAGAATGCCCGTGAAATTTACCGAGATTCAATGTAGAATAGTTAGGGTAGATGGAATTAATAACATAAAACTAAGATATAAAAGATCAGATCTAAGCACTATACCAACTATCAAAGGTATTAAGTAGGAGGATTGGCTTATCTCGACATTGTTCAACGTGATTATGGATGACACAATTGAGAAAACGAAGAAAAGTCAGATTACCCGATGGGGGAACACAGCATAATGAATAATATTCTATGCGGACCATGTGCTGTTCATTGACGAATGCGAAGATGAACTACAGAAGATACTATTTGATTACAACACAGCATGCAAATTGAATAACCAAAACTTTGCCATAAAGAAAACCAAATCCTTGATAATATGCAAATAGTGGCAGTGGTAGTAGTGAAAAGATTGTACAAGAGGTTATGGAGAATAGAAAATCAAATAAACAAAGCGAAGAAAATAGCACGATGTCTTAATTACTATATTTAGAACAAAAAATATCTGCAAATGGAAACGGAAACGAGAATATACACAGACGTAATTAGACCAATAATCGCCTACTTATCGAAGAGCAGACAAACAGGTAGATTAACGGACATGAAGAGGTGGAATAACAAATGTTAATATAAGGGAATCGTATGAAGTGGACAAGGACCATGATTAGAAGGAGGGAACGAAACAACCATATAAGTAGAATAGACGGAGAGACAACAAATAAAATTATTGAAAGAAAACATGTAATCTTATAAGTATCACACAGTAACAAGCTAAATGTCAGCCGAAAAGCAAGATATTCAAAAAGAGAAAGAAGACTTTCTTCACTATGCAGCTGGTTTTCTTTTGTATTGCAATCGGACTCGTTGTGTTCTTTCTCCCTTTAATTGTCTTATTTCTTTGTTGTTTTGTAATATCCCTCGTTGACCCATGGATGATGGGGAAGTAAAGTCTCAAATTGGTTTCATCATTTATTATTTCTTCTTTCACATGCATCCCTTTCTCATCCTTCGGCATTCTTGATTAAAATTATTTGTTCTTAGATGTGCAGCTCCTCTGCTTTGTAATTATTCAAGATTCAAATTCACAGGTAGAAGTTGGTATTAAGATGGCTTTATGCATTTAAATTTTGCTTTAGGTTAAATAGTTTTTGACTTTGAAAGCTTACTGAATGCTGCTGTACATCGACCCCACTTCACCGTTCTGGCATTTATTTCCGAAGCTTTGTTTCCACCTACAACAGGTATCCCAAAGTGTGTAGTAGTTTCCTTTTAGGTCTACTGCTATTTATTTTTGTAAGTCATCGGTGTAAATATGTATGTATTTCGTTTTTGGTTATTTACTTTTAGACCTAATTTCCTTGCTTGTAGTTCCAATACCTTATCCACTCTTTGTGTTTCTTTCTAAAATGTAAGTTTTTGATTTCTCTTCTTTTGTAGTATTTGTCTAAATCTTGCATCTTACTTTTAAATTCAAACCACTTTACCTTTGTACTTTTTATTTTTTTTTGTAATTGTGCTATATAGTTTTCATTTGCTTCTACCTTCTCTACATACCTCGTTGAACCAACCGTTGCATTTACTTCTTTTTATATTTCCTAATACTTCATTACTGCTTTTCTTAGTATGGATTCTAGACTGTCCGATTGTTTATTGATGAATTAAATAATTACTAACTTGTACTTGCTTTTTCCACTACTATTGAAAAATAAATATATACTTTTCTAGTTCTATAGTAAATGTGTCTTGTTGTTTTATTTCTTGAATGTCCATAATCTCTATTTTATAGTTTAAGGATTTTAATGTGTTTTCATAAAAAGTACCTCGAACACCTTGCTGCCGACATATAATTTCATATCGTATCTCTTTTATTTCCTTTTTTAGTGACTGTTTAGTGTCTATTCTCTTTATTATTATTTTAACTATTATCCTTTTTCTTTGCGAGTTAATCACTGTGTTCTTCCTGTATTGCACATCCGAAACTCGCTCAATAATTAGTGGCTAGTGCGTGATTTTTACTTTTTTCCATGCTTTCTTCGTCTTCTTTTTTCCTGTTGTACTTTTGCATTTCTATTTATTTTTCCGTTACACTGTTATTACCAATATTATTCTTTTGTTGCTTTTATGAGCTTAACTGCTGCAGTATCTAATTATAAATGTTATTGTATAATTTTAGCAAATTAATTCTTGAACATATCTAAACTTATTGTTACAATATTGTACACAATGAGTTGTAATTTCAATACATACATGTATATTTTATGACCACTTTACAATCGATAAGCCCCAGAAGGCACACGTACGTTTATAATACATCGAAAAGACGTTTGCACAGTTAAAACGACGTTATTCGTTGAAAATTAAACGCTCAATTTTGTTAAGCAGTTAACGTCATTTTCTTAACCTGAATTAGAAGTTGATTTCTAGTCATTCTGTTTAGTGTTTACGCAATTAATGAGCTCATAAACGTGTTGGATATGGCGTTTATTGAGCGTGCTTATATAACGTTAACATTTCGTTGACTTTAAGAGCTTGCTACATCGGCAGTTAATATAAAACATAGATTTTACGTTTATAAAAACACGAAAATTTTACATTTACCATATTACGTTAAAGTAATGTTAACATTAAACGCCTTTTAGATAAGTAGTCGACTTTTAACGTCGATATAACGTTGTTACAACAACTACATAACAACGTTTTTGCATTATGGTTTTATGTCGTTGATTTTAAATGATTTTTAGACTAGGAGTTAACGTGAAACGTAGACATGACGTTGATAAAACATGAAAACTTCTTCAGAGCGTGTGCTCAGCGTACCTATCATGCGTAAGATCTGTTTTGAGGTTTCGTCTATTAAATGGTCATCATTTTATTCAATTATTTATAAAAAAAGTTGCATTCTTTTGGTCTTTAATACCTAATCTAAATAAAAGTGAATTTTGTATCTATTAAAACGTCGCTTCAACGTTAAAAACAAGTTGAAGTTGTAGTTAAAACGACACGTGCTTTTAACGTTAGTACTTAACTAAACAATGAAGCTTATGAAACATCGTTGAAACATAAAATACATAGATTTTCTGATGAAAATGCAACGACGTTCAAAACCAATCATAAAAAATACGTTAAATAGTCGGCAACAATGTTGAAAACGTATTTTGAATCACGATTGTAACATTCATATCTAACGGTCTTGTTACGTCATAGGCTGACGTCAATCAACGACGTGCCGTTGAAAAACTGGTTGATTTTCGCGACACTTCGACAATGTACCGGCGGGCTCAAAGTTATGTTTCAACGTTAATTCAACGTGTCTGTGCACACTGTCGAATCTTTACAAAGTACAACTACACAAATTTGGAGAAAATCGGTCTAGTTTTTACATATTATAAAACTGCATAATTTTTAAAAACTGTTGAAAGTCCTTGCGGTAATATAACTACAACAGTGAAGTACAATATAAAGGTATGAAATAATATAATACTCTTTAAAATAGCAATGTATGTATGTATGTATGTATAATCTGTAACCTCATTTACCTTGCGGTGTAGAGGCTGGTGCTTTATGAGCTGGCATCTGGCGGTACAATGCTCAACTTGCCCCGGATGCGGGATACAGAGAACGTTGAAAAATATCTTTTTTATTTCGCAATTTTTACATTCAACTCTGTGTATGCTAGCTTCCAACAATTTTCGAAAATAGCATATTTCCCTAATAAAATTATCATATAATGCTATTATACTATCTGCACCTTATAAACTTTCTGCGGTGATATTGAGAAATAATTTGTTTCTGGGCATGTCTCTACATGTTGTTGCTTTCGTTATGTAGGTATCGTACAATACATAAATATTCGGAAGTTTATCATTTCCATTGTTTCGAAATCATTATTCCATTTCTCTCTGCATTCCTGTATTTTGTAAATAATCGTTTTCGCTTTTACTGCGAAACAGTTTACAGATTTGCAACCTGAAAATATATGGTAGATCACTTTTTATTGTAATGTAATAATAATTTCATATTACTAAAACACACCTATAATACATGGAATTCTTTTGCAACCGTGTTGTACACAATATGTCTTTTTCTCGATTGATACCATTATTATTCTTTGCCCGGTCGTAAACTCAATTTTATTTTTGATACTAATACTCTTCACATAGTTTCGTTAATGCTTAAGGACACATTTCGCTTTTGAGTTTTTCTACAGAGTGTCCGTAGCTTACATGATATTCTTAGTATTATATTAACCACATAAGTTTTGATAAAAATTAAAACGGTACCTAACTATTTATGATATAGTATAAATGATATTTTTGAAAATAATTGCTACTAATGTTACATCGTATCATTCCCTAGTACTGGATAAACAACTTACGTCTTCTTGCAAGAAAAGCCAAAAAAAGGAAAAACTTTTTTTAAATTAAGGAATTAGTTGGGCTTTCGAAATTATGCTACAGCAAATGTTACATAATTGACAAATTTTTAAAATTTGGAATACAGCTGTTTTTAGTCAATAATGATTACGTTAGGAGAAATGTCAGCTAAGGTTTGTAATTGAAAATAGTTACTATGTTAATTCATTTTTCAAATAACACGAAATTACTCGAAAAAGGAATTTAAGTATTAGTCAAAGACATGAAAAATTTGGTACAGTTTAATAAAACGTTACGTTTCGCTGTTATTTCACAGCTTCTTCAGACGAAAATTATACAATGATATAGTACATATTAAAATTTGTGATTTAAAAGTAATGAAATAAGGATTATAAACAATTATTATTATTATTATTATTTTAATTTAAACTTCTTTCACTTATTTAAATTTAAAAAAAAATGTTTATAATTTTTATTTCATTACTTTTAAATCACAAATTTTAATATGTACTATATCATTGTATAATTTTCGTCTGAAGAAGCTGTGAAATAACAGTGAAACGTAACGTTTTATTAAATTGAACCAAATTTTTCATTAAAATATGAAAAAATATGACTATTGTCAGTCATGTTTTTTCATTAGAAGATTTTGCAGCTAATTTTTTGTTGAAATCAGAAATTACTAATGGTTTATAAGTAAAATCATTAGTAGTGTCAAAACATACTAGTTATTGATTTTTAAAAGTCAAATTACAGTTACGTTTCGCTATTTAATATAGCTTCTTCAGACATGATTGCAGATTGTTTATACAATTTAAAAATTTTGTTTGGGAAGCACACATTTAAAAGGCACAAAAGTTATTTATCTAGAAATGCGAAACATATTAAAAATTAGATTTGTGAATTAATAAATTCCTCTGTTTTACCTTTTGTATTGTTTTTCCTTTTTTTGTGTTTATATTAATTCACAGTTATTATGGTTGTAGTTTTATATTCTTTAATTACACACATGAAAAAATTTGTTAAAAGTGTAAAATTGGATTTCACCTTTGTTTGATTTAGTAGTTTGTAGTTATCTAAAAAGAAAAATTATTTTGTATTAAAATTAATTAAGATGCTTAAATTAATAAAATATCTTACATGGTTGGTTGTGGGATTTATTAAAAAGTTTTCCTTTCTTTTTCCTTCTTTCTAAGACTACAAAGTTTTGTAGGTAGGTATGTTTTGTATTTTATAGATCCTCATTTGTGTTGATGTTCTTCCACCCTGGTTTTGAGGTTTTTGAAATTTTGTCTTAATTTCTATAAATGTATTTTGGATACAGAGGCGTTCTTATTATGAAATATTTTCAATTGTTTGTTTAATTATAGTGACGTTTGTTTCGGGATCACTGGAATATGAAAGAACATATGTTAGTTGGATTATTTTAATCTCTTTTAAGTAATTATATTTGGTAATATACTGACCTTTAAGTTTTTTTTTTAATAAATAAATGGTGCAATAATTTCAAATAGATTGAAATGCTTTTTAAGTTCTCGTTGTAGGAACCATTCGGTTTCATTTATGACGTATTTCTATTAAAAACATATGTTTTGTGTTTATTAAGATTTTTTTCCCCCTCTATAAATTGGTAGTTGATTTTTTGTCTTAAAAACACTCCTGTTCTTGTTTGTATTTGTGCATAGTTATTTGTTTTTATTGGAACAGGGATGGGTAAAAAGTTCTAGATTTTTGGTTGATCTAAAATTTTCAAAATTATTGTATAATTATTTATTTTTAAGGTTTATTGAGTACATACCAGCTTGGGTATAAGAAGCAGGTTTGGAGTATTGTTTTTTCCCTCTTCCTTTGTTTAGTTATTACACTTTTTGGGTTTAATTGTGTTTACAATGAATTATTCTTATTAATATAAACACAAAAAAAGGAAAAACAATACAAAAGGTAAAACAGAGGAATTTATTAATTCACAAACAAAATTTTTAAATTGTATAAACAAATTGTAATCATGTCTGAAGAAGCTATATTAAATAGCGAACCGTAACTCTAATTTGACTTTTAATAATCAATAACTAGTATGTTTTGACACTACTAATGATTTTACTTAAAAACCATTAGTAATTTCTGATTTCAACAAAAAATTAGCTGCAAAATCTTCTAACGAAAAAACATGACTGACAATAGTCATATTTTTTCATATTTTAATTATTAATTAATACAGCTGTACAAACAATTGCAAATTTTTAATGTCTTTGACTAATGCTTAAATTCCTTTTTCGAGGAATTTCGTGTTATTTGAAAAATGAATTAACATAGTAACTATTTTCAATTACAAACCTTAGCTGACATTTCTCCTAACGTAATCATTATAATTGACAAACTTTCTTTCGCTTTTGCGAAATACTACTTTTTGATGACTGGACTAAACTAATGGAAAACTTTTCGGTTGAAAATATTCTTCCATTTATTATTTAGTTAGTGTTGTTGCTCTTGATTCCTCTGATGTGATAATCAAAGTGAAATAGAATATAGCTACTTTGGCATCAAAGTTCTCCTTAAAATATAATTGAAATATTTTAATCGACTAGAAATATAATCAGTCTTCGAGTTTCACCTTTATCCAAAGATAGTAAGACGGTATAATTTGCAAGAAAATGTAATAATATAGTAACTTTTCTTAATTAAAAGTGATATGTTATCAATACACTACTGCATCACATAAATACTTCGTATTCGTCACATGATTTTCTGACTTCCTTTAGAACACAACATACTTATCTAACTACTAAAGAGACCTTGTTAATTTCAAAATATTTACGTAATCGCTTCATGTAGATTCTGAAAATTCAATTGGTGGAGTAAAGATAACCAAACATCTACTTCGTAACTCAAAAAATATTGTAAATGCGTTAATTGTCAGTATGTTAATCTATGTCAAAAGTTCCATCTCAAATCTTGAAAATTCGACTGAGTATCATATCATGTTCAACTTATTTTTTCTAGTGGAGATTCCTATATAATCACATTGAAAATGTAACACCTTTACACATAGAATTCAAAATATTTTAAGTAACGCCGGATATTCATTCATGGTTACGAAAGTCTTCAAAACAACAAATACTGATAATCTGATTTTAATGACCGACTCTTTCCATACCGGTTGGATTATAGTGTCTATAGTATATAAACTCGCCAAACTTTCAAGCAGGCATCACATTCAGCTCAGCCTTCCTCCGAACAATACAACAAACGCCACAACCCACCATGAACTCCTTGGTAAGTTAAATAATAAAAATTTCAAATGCTGGCAAATAAGTTACTAATTTTTCATTCATCATCAACAGGTAGTACTTGCTGTTGTAATCGCTGCAGCCATGGGCAAGCCCACTGGCGACCAAATAGTGGCCGTAAGCCAGGACACGCTTGGAAACTACAACCTCAAGTACGTCATCGGTGGCATCTCCAGAGTCGAACAAGGCGATCTCCTCGGAAGAGTTTCTGGCGGTTACTCCTACTACGACCCCCATGGTAACCTCAGGTCGCTCTCCTTCACGGCTGGCGAGCATGGCTTCAATGCCGTATCTCCCGATATTCCCGTTCCCGTCCAAGACACCCCAGAGGTAGCCCATGCCAAAGCTGAACATTTGTCCATCCTGCAACACGCTTATCTGACTGCTCCTCCTTCCATCGAACAACACGGTCTTCTGATTCCTGGCCATCATGTCTTGGCTGCTCCTGGAGTTCATCTGGGCCACTCGCAACAGTTCTTCCATTAACTAGAATAAATTTAGTATTGTAATATTATATAGTGTTGTCTATTTCAAATTGAAATAAAAACTTTTTTAAATCAGAAAGTCTTATATGTTAATATAGGGTTAAGTCATGATTTTGTGTTTTAAGCAGCAACACAAACATCTACAATGTACTCTTCACTAATGGGTTGCGTAAAACTACAAGAAAAAAATATATACAGGGTTATGTAAAAACGTGGTGCCAAACATGGGGTAAAAATTAGTTTTTTGTCATTTTACTGAAAAGGGTATAAAGTGAAAATTGGCAGAAACGTTCTACCAATAGCAGACTTACTTATATTTTGTTTTAATTTTTTATATGTGACTTTAAGGGGTTTAATTTAGCAACTCTTACACATGTTTTTATTAGAACTTTTTAACTGACAAGAATGTGTACTGGAAAGCCTAATTTATTAAGAAAATTTTTTTCTAGTTTTTTCGAAAAGTCAATTGTTTCTGCTTAAAAGAATAATAGTTATTTACTATACAATCTATGTTATGTGGGTATGTATTTACCCACTATAGAGAAATTGGCAGAAATGTTCTACCAATAGCAGACTTACTTATATTTTGTTTTTATTTTTTAGATGTGACTTTAAGGGGTTTAATTTAGCAACTCTTACACATGTTTTTATTAGAACTTTTTAACTGACAAGAATGTGTAAGTACTGGAAATCCTAATTTATTAAGAAATATTTTTTCTAGTTTTTTCGTAAAGTCAATTGTTTCTGCTTAGAATAATAGTTATTTACTATACAATCTATGTTATGTGGGTATAAAGTGAAAATTGGCAGAAATGTTCTACCAATAGCAGACTTACTTATATTTTGTTTTTATTTTTTAGATGTGACTTTAAGGGGTTTAATTTAGCAACTCTTACACATGTTTTTATTAGAACTTTTTAACTGACAAGAATGTGTAAGTACTGGAAATCCTAATTTATTAAGAAATATTTTTTCTAGTTTTTTCGTAAAGTCAATTGTTTCTGCTTAGAATAATAGTTATTTACTATACAATCTATGTTATGTGGGTATAAAGTGAAAATTGGCAGAAATGTTCTACCAATAGCAGACTTACTTATATTTTGTTTTTATTTTTAGATGTGACTTTAAGGGGTTTAATTTAGCAACTCTTACACATGTTTTTATTAGAACTTTTTAACTGACAAGAATGTGTAAGTACTGGAAATCCTAATTTATTAAGAAATATTTTTTCTAGTTTTTTCGTAAAGTCAATTGTTTCTGCTTAGAATAATAGTTATTTACTATACAATCTATGTTATGTGGGTATAAAGTGAAAATTGGCAGAAATGTTCTACCAATAGCAGACTTACTTATATTTTGTTTTTATTTTTTAGATGTGACTTTAAGGGGTTTAATTTAGCAACTCTTACATATGTTTTTATTAGAACTTTTTAACTGACAAGAATGTGTAAGTACTGGAAATCCTAATTTATTAAGAAATATTTTTTCTAGTTTTTTCGTAAAGTCAATTGTTTCTGCTTAGAATAATAGTTATTTACTATACAATCTATGTTATGTGGGTATAAAGTGAAAATTGGCAGAAATGTTCTACCAATAGCAGACTTACTTATATTTTGTTTTTATTTTTTAGATGTGACTTTAAGGGGTTTAATTTAGCAACTCTTACATATGTTTTTATTAGAACTTTTTAACTGACAAGAATGTGTAAGTACTGGAAATCCTAATTTATTAAGAAATATTTTTTCTAGTTTTTTCGTAAAGTCAATTGTTTCTGCTTAGAATAATAGTTATTTACTATACAATCTATGTTATGTGGGTATAAAGTGAAAATTGGCAGAAATGTTCTACCAATAGCAGACTTACTTATATTTTGTTTTTAATTTTTTAGATGTGACTTTAAGGGTTTAATTTAGCAACTCTTACATATGTTTTTATTAGAACTTTTTAACTGACAAGAATGTGTAAGTACTGGAAATCCTAATTTATTAAGAAATATTTTTTCTAGTTTTTTCGTAAAGTCAATTGTTTCTGCTTAAAAGAATAATAGTTATTTACTATACAATCTATGTTATGTGGGTATGTATTTACCCACTATAGAGAAAAAGTTTAGCGACGTACGAACTTTTATTTCCACCTCTACACACTAGTAAAAATGTTTTATACAAAAACACAAATTAGCATTTTTCCTGGCTGAAATGGTTTCAATCCTGTCGATCTACTTCGTCATTACATGAAATTGCTACCAAGCCATCCTAAAAATGATAGTTACCATAAACGCCTATAAAGTCATTTACATAGACGGTGGAAATAAAATAAATTATGATGCAAGGGCATTTTGCTGCATAGCTGTGCTGTCGGCCATCTTATGTATATTTTACACAAAAAATTTTGGCTTGACGAAAAAACTAAAAAGATCCAAAAAGTTTTTAAACAAATCAGAATTTTTATTACATATTTTTGTATACTCAAATTCTTGTCCGTTAAAAAGTTCGAATATAACTACCCTCTTTAGGAGGATGTAACTCGGCGTGGAGAGATTTAAAAGAAAAAGTCATCCCGGATTTCCTTTTAATAAGATAAGCATACGTATTCTGTAATAATATGTTTAATTTAATATTAAATTGCTGCTATAATATGTCAAAAATTCTATTTGTTGGTGGAGACATTAACACAGACTATTTAACAAATAGTCTTCAAAAAAGACGTTTACTTGATTTAGTAAAAAAATTTTACTTGGAATGCTCAATAACAGAGGTCTCAAGGGTTGTACTAAATAAGCTAAATACAAAAATGAGTTAGAGTACATTATTTTATTTTATTTTATTTATATTATTTATTTTAGTTATTTTATTTATTGTGTATACACCAGCCAAAACAGCAGATAGGCTGCCAAGGCAGCCATTCAATAATAGGTTTGGACATATAAACTACATATAAAAGAACGTACAATCCATAAAAAAACTGACTAGTTAAACAAAGGTGCATTCTAAATGAAATCAAATCAAATATATAACAAGTAAGTAAAACAAACACTACATTATTACGAGTAATATTATTTAAGTATCAGACCAAAAGTGTACATGTCAAAACCAGACGAATTTTAAATTGAAGTTATATCCTTTGAAAATGGGGCAAAAACTAAACACGAAAAGAATAAGTAAAAGAAAAAAATGTGGATGCTGTTTTGATGTCACACCGCATGTCTAATTGTGTGGACTTTTACACATTTTATACACTAGGGAACCACAAACTATCCTAGAAGTGAGTATTAATTTTGATACAATAGTCATCCAAAAAGTACTGTGATACAGGCTTAATAAAGCTAGATAAAGTCAAATATACAAGGTACTATGAATATGATGATGATACAATCAAATATTGCAGATCATTTGACTATAATATTAAACTGTGATGTTGAAACGAAACAAAACGGGGTAAAATATAGAAGTGATGATACCGATAGACCAGATATGTTTTCTCACAGTTAATTATTTGTTTGCTTTTTAACAGGGAACAGTTTAATGTTATTTACAAACTAATCTAAGTGTGGATGAGAACAGTTTTATGGGGAGTTTAACTTGAGTTGTAGATATCAATCGTTCCATCTGGGGTACCAATAAAAATATCAAGAATTATAACGGCTGGGTTGCACCTGATATTATACAGATTAGCAGGGAATTAAGAAATTTATTCTAGCTGAGTAAGAATTTATGCGATAGTAAAATTCTAGATTATGTAAAAATTAAAAGAAACGATTTATAAAGTTATAAAAGTAAATAGAACTCATTATCGTAATGTTATTGAAAATCCTGTTAACAGATCTAAAAGGGTACAAGATATTCTTAATAGTTAAACTGGCGGAAGAAGGATAAACAGTCTATAGTACTGAGGGGGGGGGGGATTTGAATGTTGTCAATCTTGTCGAAGTTGCTGATTGTTTCGGTACTTTTTTCTGAAATAACAAATATTAGTCTTAAAAATACTATAGCAATGCTATCTTGACTAACTCAACAACATTTCGTCCTTATTTTATGAAACTGTTGACGGGGTTGAAATAACGCGTATAATAAAGAATCCTAAAATAAAAATAATGTGGGTATTGATGGCATCCCGACTAAACTATTGAAGTACCTTTCACATTGTATAGTAAACATGTAAACCCTCTCGTTTATGTTATTAATCTGTCCTTGGAACGAGGATTTTTTACGGAAATGCTGAAGGTCGCATCTGTAGTACCTGCCAATCTGTAAAAATAAAATCACCCCTCTGATAAATCTAATTATAGGCCTATATCACTACTAAATGTGATCTCAACGATATTTGAAGTTGTCATATATCACAGGATGTTCTCTGAATGTCATTTTTTGGCAGTGGTCTGTTATGATATGTTTTATCGGACTTTTTCCACTGTCTAGGCCTCTAGGGTGTATATCACACAACGTTTCGGGAGTTTTTATCTACTCCCGTCTTCAGTGTTCTTGGTTAGTCCTGAGAAGGACTGATATTGTACATTTTTCTACGTAAACTCGTCCCACTCCCAGCGCTGGTGGCCTAGTGGTAAGAGTGGCAGACTAGTAATCACAGCGATCAGCGGTGCCGGGTTCAAATCCCGGGGGAGGCACGAGTTTACATAGAAAAACGTACAATATCAGTCCTTCTCGGGACTAACCAGGTACACCTGAAGACGGGAGTAGATCAAAACTACCGAAACGTTGTGTGATATACACCCTAGACAGTGAAAAAAGTCCGATAAAACATATCATAAATCACAGGCTTTCAAATGTTGTTCCCGAATGGATATTTTTTATAAAGTGCAGCATTCATGGAGAGCAGATCGACTGAGACAGCTACCAGTCGTTCATATAGTGGTCTTTTTATCTGTCCCGTAGATTCGACTGAATTGGCTTTTCATTAATGAAGAAGAAACTATTACTCTAGGTGTAAGAGGCCAACCGTTTGCTTGGATAATGCCATATTTAAAAGAAAGAAAAGTATGCGTTAGAGTGAAAATGGATACTTCTTATTTATATGACGTAAACATAAGGGTTCTTCAAGGCTGCCGCTGATGTTTTTGCTATTTGTTAATGATTTTCCTCAATTTTTGCAGGCTGACTGCATTGTGATGAATGTGTCATTGTCATGACCCGAGGGCGGTGGTTGCAGGGCAGACCCAAGTAGATGTTCAAACAAAGAATTATTATGATATGTTTTTCGGACTTTTTCCACTGTCTATAGTGTAAATCACGGGGTTCAAACCCCGGGGAAGGCACAAATTTACGTAGAAAAACATACAATATTAGTCCTTCTTAGGACTAACCAGGAACACCTGAAGACGGGAGTAGATCAAAACTCCTGAAACATTGTGTGATTTACACCATAGACAGTGGAAAAAGTCCGAAAAACATATCATAATAGATCACTGCCAAAAAATGACATTCAGAAAACAAAGAATTATTATAGCTAACAAACAATTTTAATATTGGTGGTAATGTAATTCTAACATGGAATAAACAGTTTATGTTAATTTTTACAATCGAAAAACTGAGATTATAAATGTAGAAGGTAATGTAATTAAAGCTAAAGTAGCTAAATTAAATATTTAGCGCCAACAAGCAACGTCGACAAAAATTTGTATGAGTATTTGGAAAGAGGTCCTGGTTGTACTCTGCGAGAGGTTTGATAGCACAAGTTGGTCGATCTACATCTAATTGTTTCAGCCATTTTCCGCCACAGTAGAATTTCACTAGGAGAGTACTATTCCAAAAATGCTTTATCAAGTGTACGGTACTCATCTTGAATTAAACTAATTTATCCTCACACAGATGGAATTAAAGAGTAAAGGTGATAGTTAATGTAGATTTATAGTATTCGAATCTCGAGTGAAGCTGATCAAGGAGCTGATCATATAGTTCCAAAAAAAAAAAAAAAAAAACGACAACGCCGGTAGCCCAGAGGCGAGAACATTTAAAAGGTTAGATACTGCTAAGGTGCTGAGAAACATTGTAGCTAAAAATCAGTACTGAATTATTAGTTTCAGGTTTCTTTCAAAGTATCCCTAGTATTATCGGGATATTAGCCCTTTCTTGCCCAAAACACGACGATTCCGGCATCCTAGGGTGCTAAGGAACATTTTAGCTAAAAATCAGTAGTACTACATTATTGGTTTCAGGTTTCTTTTAAGTTTTTGTCAGTATTCCTGGCTTATTAGCCCTCCTTTGCTCCAAAAAATTACGATGCTGGTAATCCAGTGGTGAATACTTTTAAGTAGTTAGGTACTCCTAGGGCACCAAGGATCATTTTAGTTAAAAATCAGTACTACATTATTTGTTTCGGATTTCTTTATTTTTTTATTATTACTGAGCCATAAGCTCTTCCTTGTTCCAAAAAAAACTACGATGCCGGTACACCAGAGGCTGAGACTTTCAAAGGGCGACTTCTAGGGTACTAATACACATTTGTGCCAAAAGTCAGTACTATATTATTTGTTTGAGGTTTTCCTAATATTACTGGGCTCTTGGCCGTTTTTTGCTTCAAAAAGCAGAAACGCCAGCACCCCAAAGACGGACTTTTTGACCCTCTCTTGCTTCAAAAACCTACTACCCCAAAGGCGCCGACCTTTGATGGGCTGCTCTTAGGGTGCTAAGCAAAATTTGTGCCAAAAATCAGACTACATTATGTTTTATGTTTGCCTTAAAATTTGCTAAATATGCCTGCGTTATTCTTACTTCACTTTTCACTCATCTCTTATATTCACGTCTAATACGGTATCTACGTGTCTCACTCACTATTCGCCGAAGATACATAATTTCCATGGCTTGCAACTTACTCTTGTGTCTATCAATCAACATCCACGATTCACATCCGTATACAAAATATTTTAAGTAACGTGGGATATTCATTAGCATTGTTATTACCAAAGAGTTGAAAATAACAAATACTGATAATTTGATTTTAATCACCGTGTCTTTCGTCCATACCGGTTGGAGTTTAGTATATAAACTCGCGACACTTTCAAGTAGACATTACATTCAGCTCAGTCTTTCTCCGAACAATACAATAAACACCAAAACCCACTATGAATTCCTTGGTAAGTTAAATATTGAAAATTTCAAATATGGACAACGTAGTTACTAATTTCTCATTTTTCCTAAACAGGTAGTACTTGCTGTTGTAATCGCTGCAGCCATGGGCAAGCCCACCGGCGACCAAATAGTGGCTGTGAGCCAAGACACACTTGGAAACTACAATCTCAAGTACGTCATCGGTGGCATCTCCAGAGTCGAACAAGGCGATCTGCTCGGAAGAGTTAATGGCGGTTACTCCTACTACGACCCTCATGGTAACCTCAGGTCGCTCTCCTTCACGGCTGGCGAGCATGGCTTCAATGCCGTATCTCCCGACATCCCCGTTCCCGTCCAAGACACCCCAGAGGTAGCCCATGCCAAAGCTGAACATTTAGCCATCCTGCAACACGCTTATCTGACTGCTCCTCCTTCCATCGAACAACACGGTCTTCTGATCCCTGATCATAATATCTTCGCTGGTCCTGGCGTTCACCTGGGTCACTCGCAACAGTTCTTCCATTAACTATTTAGAATAATTTAGTCTTATATCTTTATACATGTATAGCTTCTTTTTCAAATTGAAATAAAAAACTTTTAAATCAAAAAAACTTTTATTTGAAGATATCATTTCCGTCACAGAGACCATAAACATAATGCATACTTGTAGGTCACGATGGAAAGGATACCAAGAGAAAGCCAATCATTTCAGTATCACAGTAATAAAGTGATAAGTTACAAGCATTCATTTGTTAAAAATCCAAGTGTTACCAAACAAGATACAATCTAGTAATTAGATCAGTACGTGTATTACAGTTACGAAAATTTTATTATATCACAAAACTCTAATTAATTACAGTTATATGGGTTGCGAACCATAAAAGAGGAGGCTATAGTGATGGAATGCCACCTGAGGTTTCTTCTACTTCTCTTCCTTTAACTTAAATATTTTTATAACTTATATATAATTAAATGATGAAAATGCATTAAGAAGTTATATATGTTACAAGTACGAAATTAAGGACTTTTTGGACAACTACAGTTTATGGTCAATCACCCCTCTGATAAATCTAATTATAGGGCTGTATCACTACTAAATGTGAGTTCAATGATATTTGAAGTTCTCATGTACCACACGCTTAACAAATTTGTTCCCATATGAATATTTTTTTATAAAGTGCAGCATTCATGGAGAGCAGATTGACTGAGACCGGTACCAGTCATTTCATCTCGGTCGGCTATATGGCTTTTCATTTATGAAAAAGAAACTCATTACTCTAGGTTAGGAGTAAGGGGTCAACCGTTTGCTTGGATAACGTCATATTTAAAGGAAAGAAAAATGTGTGTTAGAGTGAAAACAGATACAGTCAGACTTCGCCGTTCGTGGGGGTTACGTTCTAGAAGAATGCCGCGAAGCACAAAACCGCGATGCGCAAGTAAACACATAAATGATAAAAACGGGGTTAGGTTCCATTAACTAGATTTATGTATACTATGCAACCTCAAAAAACCTAAACTTTTCAGCGTCTTTTGTCAGGCAAATCTGAAGCAGAAACTTTACGCTTTGACGACATGGCGTTCCGTGTTTTTAAAAAATTAAACTCAATTGAATTTTCGACAGAAACCCTCGAGAAGACAGTAAAGTTTGAACTTAAATTCTTTAAATCGATGTTAAAATAAACAAAAGCTTATCAAAACGTTGGCGCTTATGACATATTATTCATTAGTAAACAAATTTTTATACACTTTTATTTATTTTAACAGCGAATTAAAGTTAACGTCAGATTAGTGGCCTTCATAAGACCGGCCGTTAGTATGTGAAGTTGAAACAGTTAACGTTGGCAATTCCATCCGCGAACGGCAAAGCAAATATCAGCGAACGGCATAGAAAAGACAGCACAAAGGTGCCCCGCGTAAATCAAATCAGCGAACCGCAAAGCCGCGAACGGCGAGCTCTGACTGTACTTCATCTTTATATGACATAAACATAAAGGGTATTCATGGGGGGGGGGGGGGGCTATTGTTTTTGCTATTTGTTAATAAGTTGCTTCGATTTCTGGAGGGTGGCTGCAGTGTGATGAATGATAATGACACGACGGCGGTGGTTGCAGAGCAGAACCAAGTAGATGTTCAAACAAATATGTATTATTGCTACGAATCAATTTAAAAATTGGTGTACGTTTAATAATGCAAGTCTAAACATGGAAAAAACATAATTCGGTGAAAACCCCTAACCACACAACATCGAACTTCAGACCATTAGAAACATATCTGTGTACAATAGTTTCCTTCTAAAATTATCCACAATTTGATTATGAAACAAAATTGCACTTTCGAAATTCCACAACTCTGGTTAGTCAAGGACCCAAAGAAAAGCAGATCAGATTTCCGTTTCACACGGCTATAAAGGGCCTAGAGAAAATGTGTAAAGATTCAGGCTATAAAGCTGTTTATAATTCAAACAACAATATTCGACATTTATTGGGAATCCAAAAGACAAACTTAAGACTTTATAGAAATCTAGAATTTAAGAAATGAAATACTACCATTGTGATTTGAAATATATTGTACAAACACGTGGTAATTTTGGAACTAGATTTAAAGAGCATATCGTTCGTTTGAAATTCAACAGATTTGAAAAGTCTAGTATTGCCCAACATATTTACGAAACGGGTTGTAAAGACGTTAACTTCAACAAATCAGCTAAATTCTTTTTAAAGTTTGACGATTTTTAAAAATCAAGATGATAAACTTTTGAACAAAGATGCAGGACCTATCCCCCCACTCTGATCTTTACACTCTATTGAAGTGGACACTTGATTGGTAGCTTAGAGCCCACCCTCCGGGTTAGATAGTTTAAATAGCTTTAGAATGCGCGGGAGTGCTGACTTTCATTGGTGATTTGGCGAAGAGCATATATTCGGCCAACTTTGTCGTGTTAGTTTCTCTCCAAGGCTATTGAAAACAACATCTTAGCTGTCGAAACATGTATTTAGTGGTTGTTAAATATTTGTGTGATTAGGGGTTTTCAACGAATTGTGTCAGATTTAAACCATAAGCTTCAGCAGTTTAAATTCATTTTTACAATCGAAAAAATCCGTATTCCAGGTTGTGAATGTGGAAGGAATTAAAGCAAGTAGTTAATTAAATATTTGGGGCTCTCTTTAGATGAGAACCTAAATTGTTAAAGTCAAATTAACTATGTTTGTACAAACATAAGCAAATCCCATTTTGCTATTCTCAATCTTAAATATGTTCTTAGTGCAGTTCATCTGGTAAATGTACATAATGCTCTTGTTTACAGTCATTTAAAGTATAATATTGATTTATGGGAAAACTCTGTGAATGAGTGTTTGTGCCACAAAAGAAAATTTTAAGATTTATCTTTAATTGAAAAAATACTGAATCACGTAAGAGACTGTTATTTCCTTGCATATATGTTTTTAAATGTCAGTTACATATGAAAAAAAAATCATTTGTATAACACTAACTCTGCTAGTCACAGTTATTTGACACGTAATCCCAATGGAATAACTACTCTCAAAGAAATTTGAAAGCTTTCTCTCTCTCTTGGACAGGAATTAACTTTTATAGAAAACTACCTCTTCATACAAAGAGCTTAAATTTTAAACTGTTTCGATGTTGGGTCAGGTCACTATTTTTACCCTATGTGCGAATATCTGGCAGTTGTTTGGACCAATAACATTTATCTGTAGTATTTGCCTGTTGTCTGTTCATATGCCTATTTGTTTTAGCTTTACTTTTTTCTGACGTGCATAGTTATCGCTTTATAGCGAAACTCTAAATAAAAATGATTCTAGTCTATGCTATTTGAATATAATAAACACTGAATTGAATAAAGTATCACATTTATTAATAAAAAAATATATCTAAAGGACACAATTTCTTTACGCTTTACAGTTTCAGGTTAAGTAATACATTACAAAATTAAATGTAATTTTTTAACTCTCTTTGCTGCGAACAAATCTATCATGGTGTTAATAGTAATTT
>OW679200.1:86881068-87089929 GCA_940337035.1 Agriotes lineatus | reverse complement strand
TTATTTTAAATCGTAGTACGCTAGCATTTTACCGTGAGGCGAAAGTAACATGCCATACAAGTAAAATTTAGTGAGGGGTATAATCAGAAAAGAGAACTTTTTAAATCGATAAGATATAAAAAATATTGGAGTGGTGCCGTTTGAAGTGAGACACACTGTAGAAGTAGAAACAGTTCCGGATAAGTTACAAATGGAATTAATATATTTACAAAATGACACGGATTTAAGGAATACATTTCAAAATGTTGACGTACATAATTTCTATCAAAATTACATGAATTTAGAAAAAATCCCAGGATTAGGCGCACATGCAAAGCCAATAATGACACTTTTTGGAAACACCTATGAAAATAATTAAAAGCGATCACCGATCGAGTTAGAAAGCTGCGTGCGAGTTGCTGTGTCGTCTACATTTGCAAATATAGACCAATTGATGGCAAAGAAGCAATGTCAAATTTCTCATTAACTAATCCTTTTCCACATATATCTTTCGTCTTCTTTAATAGTATTTCTATTAATCAGGGTTTTATTTCTGAAATTGTTTATACTAGGTTTATTTTGTTAATAAAGAGATAATTGGAGTTCATCATTTAGTGTTTGTATTATCATAAGTTTCTTACATGCGGCCCGCACAACATTTTTAAATTTTGGGCTGGCCCGTTGTAAAAAAAGGTTGCTCATTCCTGCCCTAACTACTCACCACAATTCACGTCAATCGGTCAAGGTTCAAAGAATTCAGAGCGAAAAACCTTCAACGACTGGACTATTAGCATATACTTGACTACACAAAGTATCTTTCATTTGTTGTTAAAATACCGACTGTTTCATTGACAGTATTAATAACTTTTGATTGTTGCTTATAATTTACACAGTGTCGGCCATGAATTTCGACACATATGGAAAATTGTTTTATTATCCATTTATCGGCATATTTTATTCTTGATAAGAGTCCCTGCATCTTCTCAAACTAAAAATGCACTTGTCAAAGTTTAAATATCTCTTTTAGTATACGGGGGAGGTTCGAAAATATGAAAATGGCTTAAGAATAAAGTACATATGCTTATTTTTCAAAATACACAAACATGTTATTTGGAAATATTTGTTATAACATTTCAATTAAAAATTATAAATGTTTTAAATTCTTGTTGATGTTCGGATCATTTGTTATTAATATTTTTCAAAGAAACCTGTTTTTTTGCTTTGGATACAAAAAATGAGATTTTTGGCACTAATTTCAATTAACTTAATTTTCTGGTTGCTAAGATGCTAAGTGAGCGAAATGCAAGTTAGAATATACATAGTTATTGTATCTGATAATAAATTTGAAGTATCCCGTTTTTTATAATACACAGGGTAGTAAGAAAAAATATAAAAAGCAGTGAAAATTATTTTTCGAGGCAGGTGACTCTGACTTCATATTCGATACCTTTTAATTATGAACATTTTACAAATAACATTTTTGTGTATTTAAAAAAATAAAGGTACTTTATTCTTGAGCCATTTTCAAACCTCCCCCGTATACGAAATGAGATATTTAAATTTTGGCAAGTGTCTTTTTAGTTTGAGAATACAAGAACTTCTAAGATTTTCTGATAAATGGATAATACAAAAATTCCATATGTGCTTAAACTCATGACGGACGCTGTATATTATGTTATACAATTATATATCACTGTAATGAGAACAAAATCCTCTTTTGGATGTTGTCATCCTCAACTATGAGTTCCATATAAAAAATACAACTTTATGATACAAAACTCGAAACTCGAAATTGTGTTTGGAAAACTGAGGACGCCACTGCATTTTTATCAAAAAAGTACCTGAAGTAAGTATTTCTATTTTCATAATTTAGCGACATATAGCCACAAAACAAAAAGTCAAACTTTTGTTTATAACTTGAAAACAAAAGACGATGGCCCATTCTGGTGTTTACCTTTAGGCTTTTCTGAAAAAAAGAGATCGAGGATGGGGGGTCCATTTTTACATATATCCTATAGTTACCGAAATTCTCTATGAAAGCATCGAAATTTGCCTACCCTGTACTTATACTCTATTTACAATCTTTTTTTCATGAAGTAGTTCAATAAAACACTGCTGGGGCCTACGGTTTGAATCTGACACAATTCGTTAAAAACCCTTGATCGCACAAATATTTAGCAACCGCTAAATACGTATTTCGACAGCTAAGCTGTGAATTTCAATGCCCTTGGAGGGAAACTAATACGACAAAGTTGACAATTAGAACGCTTAATCGAAAGCTTCTTTATGATTTGAATATTTTGCAAGCGCGGACGGTAGCGGCAGAGAAATAAATGAACACGTATTACATAATGTGTACCTACACACAATTTCTAAGGGAATATCAGATGTATGCCGATGATTATGTTGAATGAAAACGTTGTTAGCGAATGATTTAGTATCTTGTTACGGGTAAATCAGCATTAGGACAAGTCACAAGCTCATTGGTTGCTCAGTAGCTCATTGGAGGTTTTTGCTCACGAAATCAAATTAAGTATACCTTGAAAGATACGGGAAATATGTAGATAAATGGTTTTGTTATTGCTTAAAGTGCCATCTAGTGTTAAAGTCGATGATCTAATGGAAATGTTACGAAAACTTCCTGGCGATGTGAAATGTGTACGGGATTTGATCTTATCTCATTTCTGCACCTTTGAAAATGCTTACTTAACTGCAAAACACACGAAACTGTACTGCGCTTGACAAATGAAAATAATACAAAAATTATCAAAGAACTTTAGTAAGATAACATTCATTACGTTACATTTGAGCCCGTCAGCATAATAACTGTAATCCCTAACAATCCCTAAGAATTAAACTTGAGAGCTCAGTAAAACTAGCCTACGGCCTGCGAAAGAGTTCCACAGAGAAAACAATATTAATATATTTGGCGCAACATGCAATTTATTTAATAAAATATCTAATAAAATGAGCGAAAACTTGCAAGTACAATACACAAAGTCGAACTTAATCTAGCACATCATAACATACTAAAAATTGACGGGAAATAACTCGTGCAATGTAAACCAATAAACCATAAATGAGATTTAACTGGGTGCAATTCTACTAAAGGTGAAATGCCAATACCAAGGAAAGTTATAGATCCCGGGCCTCGCTGAGTTTGCCGCTAAAGTTGAGCGATAAAAGGCGGGTTTCGCAAAATGAGACTCGTGGCTCAAAATAATGGGAACCAAATGAATAGCTTCACGGGATGAACAGGTGTCAATTCTGCACGCTATACTTCGTTTGAAGAATGGACGGTGGTAGTTCAAAGATTTTCCACGAGCATTTTGCGAGAATCTAGGCTCGGCGAATGGAAGGTATTCCTCAGTGATGAGTCGACATGTTGCAATACGAAAGGTCGATGAACGCTAGTGGTTCCTTTAAATTCGATCAGAGATCGATATGAAATTTCGGCGGCACTTGATCAAGATGATCCGGGATTTGAAATTCCAAATTTGGTAAGCTAGGATTTGGGAAACCTGAAAAACGTCGTAAATTTGATAAAGCGGCACGTTAAGACTTCACAGAATAGCTTCCTATATTTATGAAACGGCATCCTCACATCACAACCACAAAAGCCCCTAGCTTGACTGTTTGTGATCAACTTTAAAAATGAACGTGATGCTTGCTGGTCAACTGCTCAAAGTGAACTTTCCATTCCTGTTCCGGGCTGATTTCAGTGTCTGGGATCAACCAAACTAAAATACCAATCCTCTTACTTTGTTCTATTTTGATTATTAAATACAACGCGGCGTTCAATTCTTGAACGATCCTAACCATATATACTATGTAGTGGCTGTTGTCAACAATTATTCTTAGATATTCCGTATAATATATAAATGGTATAAAAACAAACAAAATTTTTTCTATATTTAGAACAAAAATCACTAGAAGGTTTTACAAACTCAATCGATTAAAATACTGTATTTGCGAGTTCTGCCGATTTAAATTTAAGAATTATACTAACGTCTGTAACTGCATGTAATTTAGTATTTAAGCATAGTGTCCCTTGTAGAAAAACTTATTCAATTTGGGTTGTTTCTATGTTAATTCCTAAATTACTAATATTGTCAATTGTCCGAATGACATTTTTGGTTAACCAATCACGATTCTAAACGCTTTCATCAGGATTAACTGCCATCTGCAAGCTATCGAAACTTCTAGGTCGATGATTTTTCGTGGCTGTAACAATATGCAATATACCAATTAGTTTTGCAACGGCCTATATGTATATGTATACCTAATAATTGTACAGGATGTTCAAATATAAATACATAACACTTAATCATGGATAATAAAACTAGTCACTACATGTGCATGCTACAGAATTTCTCAACCATTACTATTCTGCCGCTGTTAAGACGTTATATTATTAGGTAATATCATAGAACACCTCACAGAGCTAGTTCATTCAATTTTTAATTGATCTATGTAGAAGGGACTCAATTATAGCTAGGAGCAATTATTTTTCCGGGATTGAAAAAAAAAATTAAAAAATATAAAATTTATAGCGAAACTGCATATAAAACTAAAGTTGTAAAATTATCCTCGCTATATGCACTATGGATACGTGCAAATAGAGATTTGTTAACATTCGAGTATTGATTATTATGATCATTATTTATTCTGTAGGGGATCTGCCCTATATGAATTTATTTGTGCGAGTTTAATCTTCTGACGCCTACAGTCTGGGCTTGTGTAATTATAATACCTGTTTTAAAAGGGTGTTTTATGTACTTAATAACATTAATAATCACACTAACCGTTTAGAATGAATGAATATTGTTATTATTTTCAATATGCTATTGTGATTTTTCTGTGAGCACACAACCAAAAGTGTAATATCTAGTGGTAAATTGAACAAAACAAAAAATCCCATTTGTGTGCAAATGTATGCGATACGTCGGTGTATAAGGCGAGATTTCATAAATCAGAATAAATATGAAATTCATTTCCAAATTCTAAGAGGAAACAGAGAGAAACCCTCGAGTCGGAAATAACCAATATATCTTTTCATTTCAAATGCATTGACAAAATAAGATGGTTTGAGCGACATAAAGAATCCTAAATTTATTTTTCACGTATCGAGCATATTGGTATGTATGTGATTCCGATTGACTGAAAACAGTGCTGTACTCTTACCTCTCTTGTGAACATTTCTGAGGTATCGAACAACCTGCGGCTTTGCTGTGCTTCTAATACTTTCTGTATTTAGGATATAGGTAAGAACATTGGGAGACCCAAATGATCACAATTTAATTAATTAGTAAACGTGGCTAGAACATTTGGGGCCGGTTGCAGAAAGCAATGTTAAGTCTCGTGTTAGCTAACGTCGCGTCAAAGTGAACAAAAACGAATCAAATCTCAAATGCTTATGGCAACTAATACATTAGTAAACAAAATTTGATGCGATTTTGTTCACTTTGACGCGATGTTAGCTAACACGAGACTTAACATTGCTTTCTGCAACCGGCCCTTGATTTGTTACATTTACATATCAATTTATAGTTTAGAAATTAAGTGACTTAAGAAGACTTTGAAACCTCATTATTGCAAATCAAATGGGGCAAATAACATTAAATATCGATTATTCTATATTAAAATTTGCAACCAAGGTAGTTCAAAAACGTGCTCAATAACTAGGTTCCAATATCAATCATCTCCAAAGCACTTTATTTTTCCAATACAGATTACTGTGAGTTTCTAGAAATTTTATGAAACAATAGAATTTTTAACGCAACGTAGAGACTACATCTCGAGAACGAAGAACGGAAATCTATCAATATAAATGTGTCTGTTTTCAATTCAACTGTCAATATAGAGACAAACGAGTTTTATTTGATATTTGTATTCCAGTACCTCCCCGTTATGCCAACTTTTATTGGGCATTATCGACTGTCTCATGCCATCAAACAATGAATTCTTTAACGTTTCTTGAATTATTTACGATGTTGAAAATTTGTATGCTCGAAAGCAACTGCATTGTAAAAGTAATACCCATAGAGGAAATATTTTGAATAATGTCATTGTATTCCATGTTTTATCTAACGTTGGGCCGTATCTTTATTTCGTGTTTAAATTCAATCATAACCCTGTCATGTTTAAGATAAATAAAGGGAGATGCTTTTATGTCAATCTCAATATGTATATAATAAAGACTTACGCAAAAACACATGTTGCATTGAAAATTTGTAAATTTAGTCATGAGGTAAGAATACGGCCTACCACTTTATACCTATTATTTAAAAAAAAACATGAAAAATGGTCACTGAATTATCATACTTTTGGTAGAATTAAAAATGAAATAATTTTTTCTGTCCGAATTGTATCCTTAAATAGTGAAATAACATCGGTACAAGACGATCTTGTTCATTTGAAGAGCTAGGTTGCAGGTTTAAATTTGCACATTTTCAGTATTTTAGGATCACACCTCTTAAATAATGCACAACACTACATGCCGTGTTAAACCGGCAGAAGTACCAAGGCTTCATTCTAGGTTTTACTATTTTCAGGTTTTTGTAGACAAACTTACCATTACTTTTAATAGCGATATTATCACAGAAAACAATTACTTATTATGGCTATTGGTTGTGTTCTTTAAAACTACGAACCCAAGTACATTTAATTTAATAATAAGGAGGATTCATTACTGCCTTACTGAATGGGACCCACAGTTGCCCACACACTCCGTTTAAACACAACCGTATTACTTCTGTGATAATGGTCTACCGTGCAGTAGTCCTACATTTTAAATGCGGCATACACCGCGGGCTACAGCTAATAATTTACAAACAAATTACGCTACCTTTAACGATGTACCTGTAATCCTAAAAAAATTAAAAATACAATTTTTGTTATTCATACGTCGATTGGGTTTTATTAGTTTTAATTTCTGTGGCTTTCGGGGCTGATCTCATTAAGTAGCAAACGATTTCAGGGTCGAAGACCTCAATAATGACACGGTCCAATCCTGGAAGTCGTTTATTGGTTTTACATATTAATTTTGTTTTCTTAAGGGATATTAAATTTTAGCATGATTATAGAGAATTGATTTTTTTAATTTCCAAAATATGTACTACGTCTATGTAATTTGCATTCGGAAAAGAGTATCAAGATATAATTGGGAAGAAACAAAAACAAATGATGAGGTATCAATTATTTTTTAGACTTGTAATAGAACTCAAAAACAAATGAAAAACTATTTCGACCAATTGCTTACACTGATTGTTCGTATAACTACGGTCTCAACACTACATCTTTCTGAGGTTACATACACACCCCGTTCGGGTTATATTTTCCCAAAAGGAAAAGTATATAATGCTGATAACAAGTGTATCAGAAAAACATGCAAGGGCACGTAAAACAGATATGATTATCTCTTCTGGTGTAACGTTTGGTCCTGTATTAAATTTTTATTATGGATAAAATATATTTAAATTTAATACATCGCCTAATCAAACGCTGCATCAATTCGACGCGTGAACTGGCGATAAGAAAATTTTATCCGCGGTGCGCAAAGTTGCGCTGAGGGATCGATCGCGTCGTTTCCCACTCCAGTAGAAGCTAAGGCAAGTACCCCGATAACGCGGCGAAACAGGTAGAAAAGAAGGCTGCACTTTCATTCCGACACCTGAGATTACCTGTCCTGTACTCTCTCTAAAACTTGAGTCTACCGGTCCCGACCAGCAACACTGGGCCCAGTGGGGACTGAACTGTCAGTCCTGAATCCAAACGTTTCCATAAAGGCGAAACCGCTAGAATTCGATTGGACTTTGGTTATTGAACTTTCACGGAAAATCGAATACTTGGGGCTAATACCCTCGCTTGGCTAATAGACTCTCTTACAGGGTTAACCGTTTAAAAAATCCCGATCTCGTATTCTGTAAGTGCAAACACCGGCGCCTAGAAACATTTCACTGAGATGCTTTAACCCGTTCCTTAATATTTATTAACATACCTATAAAAATTCACGTAAGAACCCGCAGATACCTGATGGAGCATCCGATCAGAGGCCTAAGATACCGCTGCAGCAGCAGGTGAAGTCACCCGCCACATATTAGACCGCTCTCGGACTAATCAGTAACGTAAAATTACAGCTTTGTGTTACTCGTCACAAATGTATTTCCAAAGGCACTGCTACAACTTACTGCTGTAAATTCACCACCTAGAAATCCCAGGTATTGTGTAATCTCAGTATCTTACGCATATTTTGGCAGAGCGAGGAACGAGGAACATTTTGGGCACTTCATATCGTGCAGGGCGACGTCACAGGCTGGCGCAAGAGGGGCAACGCAGAAGCCACAATATATGTATCGTAATTGCAAGGTCTTTTCCTTTATCTTATAAATATATATTTGAGTTTGAGCGAACCCTGCCTCCGATTTGAGCTAACCCGAAATATAAATCTAAAGAGCCCTTCGCAGGGACCTAGAGAAATTTTGAAACGTTACACTGGTACTAAAAATATGGTGTTGCTTCTGTCAGTAAGCATAATTGGCCAGAATATGGAAGTGACCACTGGTTATTAATGGCTTAATTGAAGATACAGTTGTGAATACTACGAAAGAATGAATCAATATTCAGTCGCTATTATTGACAACTGCGTATACCATGTTGCCATTCCCAGAAGATGGAGAGGGTGTTCGGAAGAAGTCAGAAGGAAAAAGAGATGCCGATATCTGGAGCGACTATCACCTACTGGTTATTACGTGTCAAAAACGTAATTAACTTCATTGTCGTACTGGCTGTTTGCCTGTATAATTATACAGGCTGAGTGTAAATTTCTTCTATTTCAAATTGCGATAATGTGATTTCAATGAGCTGACTCTTATCTGGGGTTTTAACGTCACCTACGGTGTGAAATATTTCAATTCCACGGTTCAAGATACCAACGAGTACGGTTGCTTGCTAGAGAATGCTATTACGAACGTCACCCGGGGCGTAGGTGATCTCGGTGATCTTCCAGTGCCAGTAGAGCCTAGTTTGGAGTACCTTCCCCGGAGAGCTTCGTCAATGACGTTTTGCTGGTGTTGACTGCCTGCAGCCGCTGTTATAAGTTGTTTGGGGTCTGTCGGTTTACCCCTTTAAACAGCTTATCGAGCCCGTTTCGGGGCATGTGTCATCACCACCGGCATAAGCGTAAAGCTTTCAGTTAAGTAGTGCAATATAAGAAGTTGTGTTTAATAATATTCGTACCACAAACCTGATAAAATAAACTGTTCCAAATTTGTTTGAGTAGTTGTGCCCCGTGCGGGGTTGCTAGTCCCCCATCGGGCGCCTCCCCAGGTGGCGGATAGGGTAATGCCCACCAGATATGGTGGGTACTGGCTAAATAAGATACCCAGGGTGGACCAAAACTAGCAACATCTTCCTGATGAAGGGCAGCAGTATTCATCAGTACTACAGTAAGGCGGAAGGGAAATGATCTCGGTTCGGCTTACTAGTAGACTATTCCAGGCGGGAATATATTATTCAGAACGGCTGGAATACTGCGGTGTAGAAAGGCACGGGAATCTACTACACTATTCTCCCAGAGCATTATGGAAATTATGGACACTACGACTGCTATAGTAAACGATTTGTCATACGATCCGGTTAACACCCGGCGCTCCTCTGCGTCCAGGGCAGGGAGTGTGAAGTTGGCTACTGGGCACGTGGCTGTGGGTCACTGGGCACCACGTGCGAAATGTATTACCAATGCACAAAACTACCTGAATGAGCGTACAATAACACGTATGGCAACATGGAACGTTCGCGGACTGCTGCAAACTGGTAAGCTGGGAATTATTACCAAAGAACTTAAGAGATACAACATACCGATTGCGGGAATTGCGGAGACACACTGGCGAGGTCAAGGCCACTTTAAATCTTCAGACTATACTGTATACTTCTCTGGTTTAACTAACCAAAGCGTAAATGGAGTAGCGCTACTAATTACTAATAAACTCAACAACTGCGTACTTGGATACGAAACCGCACATGACAGAATAATATCCATACGAATTCAAGCAAAACCGTGCGTAATGAATGTTATTCAAGTATACGCACCAACAATGGACGCTCCAGAAGAAGATGCCGATAACTTTTACAACACCTTAGAAGCAGTACTCGAAAAAATCCCTAACCGGGAAGTAGTAGTAATTATGGGAGACTTCAACGCGAAAATAGGAAAAACAGATAAAGATGAACACCTTCGAGAAGTAGTAGGAGAATATGGCATTGGGAAACGAAACAGAAACGGAGAGAAACTTTTACAGTTTTGCGTAGAGAACAATCTTACTATCGCTAACACATTGTTCAAACAACACATACGCAGACTATACACATGGACATCCCCTGATAAGAAAACTAAGAATCAGATAGATTATGTTTTGATTAGGAATAGATGGCGAACATCCATACTAAACACAAAAACACTCCCAGGTGCCGATTGTGGCTCCGACCATAGAATGCTTTCTTACACTTTCCGGATAAAACTTAAATGCTGCAGTACACGCACCGTTGGATCGACACCCCTCCAGGTCACTGATACTACTGCATTCTCTAACGAGTTGGAGCGGTTACTAGAAGTACCCCCTAAATTAAAGACCTCTTCCACCACTAATGATCTATGGAACTACGCAAAAAACACAGTAGTAAAAGCTATAGCCAATTCTCAACAACAACAAAAATTGGAAGTTCGACAGCCATGGATCACAGGGAGTACCTTAGAAGCTATAGAAAAGAGAAGAAAACTGTATGCTACAGGACTAAACACCAAAGAAAAACTATCGGAATCTGCGAATCTATCGAAAATTATACAAAGAAAATGCAGACAAGACAAAAATCAACATTTGAACTGCATCTGCACTGATCTCCAAAAACATTCCGAGTCCTTAAATACCAGAGAAGTTTTCCAAAAGATCAACTAAATTACCAGAAGCTTTAAAGCACGTACGTGGGCTGTAATCGATGAGAATGGACTACTAATCAATGAGCTTGCAAAGGTGATTGACACATGGCGGCGCTACTGCAAAAATCTGTATGCCGATGAAAATTCCGATGGAAACAGAAGGATAGCTGACTTTGAAAAAGAACCAGACATCTTATTAAATGAAGTGCAACAAGCAATAGCTAAGTTGGCAATACGGAAATCACCTGGAGTCGACTTAATTACAGCCGAAATTCTCAGAATAACAGAGAGATACATAAAAATAATACATGCTATATGTCAATCTATCTGGTCCTCAATGGTGTGGCCTCAAGAATGGACGACTTCAATAATAATTCCATTGCATAAAAAGGCCCTACCAATAATTGTGATAACTTCCGGCTACTGACATTAATACCACACATCAGCAAAATTATGCTGTTTATCATTCATTCCCGATTACAACCATATATATATCCAGACAAATCGCTCCAGAGCAGGCTGGCTTTGTAAAAGGCAGAGGCACTAGGGAACAAATCCTAAACATAAGACAAATAATTGAAAAAGCCCGAGAATACTATACACCTATGTACTTATGCTTCATTGACTACTCCAAGGCTTTTGATAATGTGCGATGGGCTCCTCTGTGGACAATCATGATAGAAATGGGAATACCAGTGCATATAGTCAATATCATAGAATATCTATATTGCAACAGTTCTGCACTAATACGAATTGAGAACTCATACTCCTCTCAATGCAAAATCAGCAAGGGTGTAAGACAGGGGTGCATCCTTTCGCCCATATTATTTAACTTATACAGCGAACACATTATGCGAGAAGTCTTGGAAGAATGGGACGGCGGAGTATCTATTGGGGGCAAAAAAATATCAAATTTAAGATACGCAGATGATACTGTGCTAATAGCAAAGACACAGGATGAACTTTTAACGCTTATAAGGAGACTCGAGCAAGTAAGCGAAAAATATGGTTTACGTATTAACGCCTCTAAAACCAAAATAATGATAATAGACAGAGAAAACGAGAACAACCCGACCCATCACCATATCTATAATTATGAAGTAGTGGATAAATTCGTCTATTTAGGTGCACTTATAACCAATGATGGAAGCTGCGTACATGAAATCCGCCGCAGAATACTTCTCGGAAAAGCAGCAATGACACAACTCCAAAAAATATGGAAAAGTCCGAATATAACCCGACATACTAAAATGAATCTAGTGCAAACTTTGGTCCTGCCTGTTTTCCAATATGCCTCAGAAACTTGGACCATCCGAATAGCAGACCGCCGAAAAATCGATGCCTTTGAAATGTGGATCTGGCGCAGAATGCTACGTATTCCGTGGACAGCGCGAAAAACTAATATTTCAATTCTAAGAGAAATTAAACCGAAACAAAGGCTATCGTCTATTATTTACGGTAGAATACTTAAGTTTTTTGGGCACATTACACGAGGAGAAAACTTAGAGAAACTTGTAGTGCAAGAAAAGCCTGATGGAAAACGCAGACGCGGACGGTCGCCAACACGATGGATCGACACGATCAAATCGACAATGCAAATTAATGTCGAACAAGCCATCAGACTATCGAGCAACAGAGAAAGATGGCGAGAAGCAGTCAGAAAAGCAACTTATAAAAAAGAGGAATATAATTAATTCCATAATCACCACCCATCTGCCAAGATGGAAGGACTTAAGGAGGGAGTTGTATTGTACTAACTACTGCTATGATAACCTTAAACTGGAGTGTCCCTTTCCTTTTTAGTAGGTAACGTATAATAACAACTTATAATATTTCTGTACTGGTTATTATATGCATGCTTTGTTTATTAAATTTAATGCACACACTTATATCTTTCAGTGTCTAAGTTCGTTACTGCTACCTTTTGTATTTCAGTTGTTGTGTTAGTGGATGCTGCAATTATTCTGAGTTTATAAGTTCTTCGCCTATCTGAATATATTTTTTGTAATTGAAACAATACAATATTTGAATATAATTAGGGAACCTAGAGTGAACTACTTTGAATGCTAACATGATTCCTAAGTTTAAAATGAATATACTGGCAATCTAGAATCGCGAAACTAAAAACTCATTTAAGACCGAGCTTCAGAATAGGTTTCAGATATTTGCCGAAACTACATGGGAGACCGCGGAGAAAAATGCAGTCCAATCAAAACGACGTCGTTAAAAACGATTGAAGCAACCCTGGGCTTAAAGAAGCAAGGAGGGCGAAATTGCAGCAATTATACGCGGAGTGCGATAGAAAGGTGATGAACAGTGTGAGACGAAAAGAATGTAACTGGACAGAAGAGTTGGTATAGTGAACGGAGGAGGCTGCTGCAAAAGGTAACTTGGAGTAGACGTATGATAGAACAAGAGTGCTTTCAGGAAGGCACTTGCGAAGAAACCGACCAGTAAGGATCAAGAGCGGGGAACTACTCACAAATATATATCTAGGAATAGCTGAAGAGGTGGAGACACTTCGCGGAAGTTCGCAATAGACGTGCCGGAGTGGTAGAGGAGGAAGACGAAGCAGCAGCTGAAGATCAACACCAACCGTCCCACAGCGAATAAAATAAAGGTGGCACTGAAGACACTACGCAACGGACAATGAACGAGGATTGACAGAGCGAATAAACCAAAGGTGCACTGAACACACTAAGCAACGGTAAAGCTGACGTTGAATAACAGCCAAGGCCTTACAAGCGCTGTTTGGGAAGATATGGACCACTGGAAAGATGCCTGAAGACTTGAGGGAAGGACTACTAATAAAGCTGTAGAAGAAAAATGATGTGTCAAATTTCAACAAGTGAAGAGGCATCACACTCGTTTCCACCAGGTAAAGTTTTCACACATCATCATCATATCAGCCCACATTCGTCCACTGCAGGACATAGGCCTCCCTCAAACTGTTCCATCTCTCCCTATCTTGCGCTGTTCTGATCCAATCCCCGCCAATGAAGCGTCGTATGTCATCGATCCATCTCGTCGGTGGTCGTCCCCGCAATCTTTTACTGGTCCTTGGTCTCCACTGTATAACTTTTTTAGTCCATTTTTCATCGTTCATTCGAGCAATGTGTCCCGCCCAATTCCACTTCATCGATGTTATTGTGTGTATGATGTCCTTTACCTTTGTCTGTTCCCTAATCCACTTATTTTCTTTTCTATCTCTCAAGGTTATTCCTAACATTACACGTTCCATTTTTCTTTGTGCCACTCTTAACTTTGTAATTGATTGTTTGGTTAGGGTCATTGTTTCGGCTCCATAAGTGAAAACTGGCAGGACGCATTGATCGAAAACTTTCTTCTTTAGTGAGTTTGGTAGTTTGCTTTTGAATGTAGTATTGAGCTTACCAAAGGCAACCCATGCTTGGGTACTCCTCCTTGGTATTTCCAAAGTTTGGTTTTCTTTTCCTAGTGTAATTTTATGACCTAGGTATATGTAGCTTGTAACTATTTCCATCGGAAGTTGTCGGTTATCTACCTCTAAGTTTGTCATCATTTTTGTTTTGCTTACATTTACCTTCAATCCAACCTCCAGGGATTTCTCTTGCAATTGTTTTATCATGTCAGTCATTTCGTCTAAGTTCTCTGATATTAGGACGATGTCATCGGCAAATCTCAGATTGTTTAGTTTTTGCCCATCTATATTTATTCCCTTGTCTTCCCATGGTAATTCTCGAAAGATGTTTTCCAGTGTCAACGTAAAGAGTTTTGGAGAGATTGGGTCTCCTTGTCTTACTCCTCTACCTATCTTGAACTTTTCTGCTTTATTATGTAAACGGATGCAGGAAGTTGCCTTATTCTGGATATTTTTTAATAGTTGAATGTACCTTTCATCTACTTTGCAGTCTTTTAAGGCGTTTATAACTGCCCATGCTTCGATCGTGTCGAAGGCTTTTTCATAGTCTACAAACGTTATTACTATTTGTTTATTATATTCATTACACTTTTCAATGAGTATTTTGAGAGTCTGAAGATGGTCGTTGGTGCTATATCCTGCTCTAAACCCCGCCTGCTCCGGTGGTTGATAAGAGTCTAGTTTATTAGCCAATCTATTTAGTATCACTCTTGTAAAGAGCTTGTAGATGTGTGATAGAAGACTTATGGGTCTGTAGTTATTTAAATTTCTGATGTCCCCTTTTTTGTGCAATAAGGTGATTATAGCGTTGTTCCAGTCTTCCGGAATTTCTGCTTCGTGTATGCATTGGTTAAATAGATAGGCTAATTTCTCCTGTGTTTTAGTGTTACAAGCTTTCAACATCTCTGGAATTACCTCATCTTCTCCTGGTGACCGTTTGTTTTTCATTTGTTTCAGTGCGTGTCGTATTTCATCTACTATAACTTCAGGTATGTCCTCTGATCCTATATTCATTATTGGGGCATCTCTATGTGACCTGTTTATTATTATTTGATTAGGTCGTTCTATTTTTGGTAGGTATAGCTCTTCATAATAGTTTTGTGCAATTTGCATTATTTCAGCTCTGTTGTTGGTGATCTCGTTATCTTCATTAAATAGAGAGAAGATTTCTCTTTTTCCTGATGATAGTTTCGCTTTCAGTATTTTCCTACTGCTGTTGTCCAATATGGTTTTTTCTATCTCACTCATGTTATATTTTCTTATATCTTCTCTACACCTTTTCCTTATTTGTTTTTGCAGTTCTTTATATTTCGGTGTATTTGTTGCATTTTCTTGTCTTAGTCGTCTTCTCTCCTCTATTAATTTTATAGTGTCATCGGTTAGTTTCTTGTTTCTTGCCAATGGTACTCTTGATCTTATGTCTTTTAGTGCGGTGATCATGGCGTTTGTTAAGTTTTTATTTACGTCATCCCTTGACATGTGTTCCAGGTCTTTATCTTGTAGTAGCTGCTCCACCTTATCTGAATAAGCGTTCTTTTTCTCAGTAAGATACCTTATGTCATTTTCGATATTTTTCTGTCCTTTTACGATATTATATCTTTCTACTTTAACATTTATTTTTACTTTAGCTCTAACTAAGCGGTGATCGCTTCCGGTTGCAAAATTGTTAAATACCGACACTTCTTTTATTAGTCTTTTATTTTCCACTATAATAAAGTCTATTTCGTTTTTAGTAATCCCGTCCGGACTTTCCCATGTCCACTTCCGGTTCGGTTTTTTCTTAAAGAAGGTATTCATAGCGTATAGTTTGTTTTGGCTTAGAAAGTTTAGTAATATGCTTCCTCTGTCGTTCCTAGTTCCTATACCATGATTTCCTATAGCTTCCTCTTGATTTGTTTCTTTTTGGCCAAGCTTCGCATTGAAGTCTCCCATCAGAAACGTATATCTAGATGGTGCTTCTGTAATTGCCTTAGTTATGTCTTCGTAGAATTCTTCTACTGTGTCATCATCATAGCTTTGTGTTGGGGCATATACTTGTATAATTTTTATTTTAACCTTGGGGGCCAGTTGCATTGTGATATATACCACCCTTTCTGATATGCTTTTGATATCTCGCACTAGTGCTTTCCACTTTGAGTTTATTAAAAAACCTACTCCACCATGACTATTATCCTCATTTCCTTTGTAATAAAGAACGTGTCCAGATTTTAGTGTTAGACATTCTTCGCCTCTTCTTCTTATCTCACACAAACCTAGTAAGTCCCATTTGATCTTATCAAGTTCCAGTTCCAGCTCCTTTACTCTATCTTCAGTTGACAGGGATCTAATATTATATGTTGCTAGATTTAATATTTTAAATTTGTTTCTATTTGATTTTCTATCCATCTTTAACGAACTTGTGCCCTCCCCAGAATCCATAGGGCGGACCGACTTATCGGTGTGGGACTGCGGACTTCTAGTCCTACCCACCTGGGGTAATGTCCAATTTAAGTTCGTCTTTTTCATGTTGATATTGTTTGAGGGGGTTTTTAGCAATTGAAACGCCACGCTTGCTAATTGCGGGTTGGCGAGTTTAGTTCAGCCGCCCACTCTGGGTACAGACGCTGTTGCAGCCGCTCAATCTGAGTACAGACGCTGCCGTTTACCTGTTGGTCCGCCGGAGGTATTTTATTTTTCTCCTACCCGGTATATCTACCGAGCATTCCCCTATCCGCGACCTGGGGACGCGCCCTCTAGGGGTTACAGGCTCCCCCGAGGGAAAGTTTTAACACGGATCCTACTAAATAGAGTAAAGGAGTACATCGACCGGCGTGGCGGCTCTACCTCTACTCTACGTCCGTAGACTTCGAGAAAGCCTTCGATAGTCGAAGTAGAAAAGCCATGTGAAAATATCAGAAAGCGTATGGAGTGCCAAATAAAATAGTGGGCGTCATCAAATAAACCTACCGATGCTATGCGTGTCAAGATGTTCATGAAGGGTGATTGTCGCACCTGCAACTTGTGAAGTCAGACGTGAGGCAGAGATACATCCTCCTACCAACTATTTTCTAGATGGTTATGAATGCAGTGATGAACGAGATGGCATAAAACGGGAGGCGCGTATTCAGTGGTGATTACAGGGCAGACTCGAAGATGTCGATTATATAGACGCCAACATGGCATCAAAGCTCAAAAATCTATCGCAGACTGCTCAAAATAAACAAGCTATTAATGCCGCAAACGAAAGACCATACATCTTTGAGAGGGAGGAGCTGGAGGATGTGTGCCACTTCACGTACTTAAGGAGTGTTGTGAACAAAGACTGCAGAAAATGTATCGCACAGGATTATTGTACTGTCTGGAGGAGTAACCAAATACAGATTAAGGCAAAGTTGAGCATGTTCAGGAGCAATGTAAAATCCGTGCTCCTATATGGATCTTATATCTAGAAAGCGATGCAGATTCAGAAGCATTGGTCGCATACGGTCAGTAATGAAGATCTATGGAAAGAAACAACTGAGACGGCTACTACGAAGATAAAAAATGAAAGAGAAAGTAGATCAATCACACTTTGAGCGAATCCAACGGGGCAGTGGAGAGGAAGGCTCTGGAATGGAAAGAAGACGTCGTAAGACAAGGCAGTCCTAGAGGAGATCAACCCAGGCAGAAGCGCTGGAGCTTATAAAGGCGTGGAGTCTAGCGCAGATGTTAGCCGTGAACAGAACCCGCTGGCGTCAGCAGCGCGCAACTGTCTGAAGAGCTGTGAATATCAGAAGTGCAAGTTTTGTTAAGCCTAAAACCATCTTCCATCTTCCATCTTCCATCTTGCAGTATGTTAAAACTTTCAACTAAATACCAATTTAATATTTAATTATGGAACTACTTGTTCCTAAAGTGTTGTTTTATTAATGAATTTCTGAAATTAAACATGTGATAATAATTCTACTTTTAAAATAACTCAACAATGTAAAATAATTATAATATTAATCTGTTTATAAACCTTCAATTGCAATTTTTTACTGATGATGCTAACAAAACTGGCGAAACGTCTAAAATTTTAAAAATGTTAATTATTAAACAATTTTGACAAAATGATTTTTTATTTATCTGCTAAAAAATCTGTAATATTTAAAATTGACTTATTTATCCCCGTTTAACAATCATCTTCACCGTTGTTTGGATGTTTTTCTACTTTTATAGCTTCACGTATTAGTTGTAAAAGGTACTAAATTACTCTGGCAAGTATTCAAATTGCAAGGTGTGTCCTACGACCGATATTGCAATGCGTTTATATTTGCAGTCACTTATATGTTCTCGTAGTCGTAGATCACTAGAGCGACCAATATTGCTATGTAACTAGAGTTCAAGTTTGGCTGTTATCATTATCACATTTTTCAATTCGCAGTGTTCTACTCGTCCTCAAGCAAGGAGGTTGCATGCGGTGCGAGCATTTTTACTCGTGGATTACGCCCTCTGGTGTAACTCGGGCTAGTTATCTTTCCTTTGGCGAAAAAAAGAAATGAAGCGTTCGATCGCGTGATACATTGTACCGTAAGCAGGTTGATCCCGGATTAATTAAGATCTGTTGCAGTGCTTACAATTCTTGAAGTCTCGTTGTTGTTCCTTAAAAATACCGCGGGACATCAAGGATTGGATTATTTGAATAATATCACGTATCGGCGGAAGAACTGCATGCCATTTGTTTCTTCTTAATGTCGACAGGCTTGGCGAACAGGCCAGATCTGTAGTTGGATCCTTTGGGTCACCATTTGGAACCTTTTAGGTTTCCTTTTGTTGCTACAACGCTATGGTCTGCAGTAAAGGAAAAAAATCTAAATAACCCCTATTGCTACAAATGCAAAGTAGACCGACACCAAGCAATCAGCATGAACTTGTAATAGTATGCTACATAACATCTCATTTGCAATTGAAGAATGTTGACACATATTTAGAGCAATTTAAAGCTTGTACCAGGCAGCTAAAGCGACGGGACATAATCATAGGAGAAGATTTTAATGTCAAAAGCTGCAGATGGGGCTCTCCTAGATAAGATTAAAGATGGGAGGTTATAGTGGAATGGCTCGACGAAATGAACATGGAAATTGCAAAGGCAGGAAATAAGCCAGCTATCGTTAGACGCGACAGTAGTTTCTACATGGGCATAACTGCAAGTTCTGAAAACGTAGCGCAACATATAACTGGCAAGTCTTGGACAACAAAAATTTAAGTCACCATCGTGATACACATCCGCGTGTATATAGTACAATAAAATGATACATCGAAAATGCCAAGTACAGACATGATAAAAAGATGGAATGTTTGCTTTGTCTTTATGGAGGGCTTCACCTAACAAACAACTTAGGCAGATATACAGAAGAAGCAAACCCTCTTGATACAGGAACCGTGGGATGAAGCTATAGAAATTTCCTACATTCGGACCTTCAGGGAGAATGAAGAAGAAATAAGGCCAGGAATGCAAGTTTACTGGTAGTTCGAAAAGATTGCCGAAACAAGAAAATTGTATATTAGGGAAAAAAGAACACTAGTAAGAGCGAACAGGAAAATCACTAACACAAGAACTGAAAAAGATGCTTTTCGAGAACAGTATGCTAGACAGAAATCATGTATGAGGGGAAAGATTAAGAAAGCGAAAACAAAACTTAGAGAAATATCTACAAAGTTCTGGAGACAGATATATGGCGCATGAGTATATAAGAGTATAAGAGTAGTATAAGTACTAACATGGATATCCTTGACAGACAATGATATCTTTATAGTGATCGCACTGTTTCCGGCACACAAAATAGATGAACGGTGGGTGCCAGAGGTCGACGAGGCAGATACAGAGTGTTCAAAAAACTCTGATTGTAGAATTAACTCTCATCGAGAAACTGAAAAACCCTATCCAACCACACACAGGTCGTTGTGCACGCTAATCTGGCTAAATTAATAAAACGCCTTATTGCCGACAGAATAGATCATGAAATAGAGTAAACGTGAGGACTCGCCAAACACCAGTATTGTTTTAAAAATGGCTACTCCACTATCACTACCATGGAAAAGTGATGCAAATAGCCTAAGATACGAATACTGGCGCGTATCAGCACATAAAATTCTGCATTATTGCGACGCTGTACAAAATGTGTTTAATAGCGCACGCTGCAAAGGGACAGCGGAAGAACTGAAAAACAATCTGTAGCATCTTACGTCAGAAGAATTGCCATGCGTTACTTAGATAATAGAAAGATACTCATTGGAGAGACAAAAGAACCCCCGGAAGGGGTTACCATTACTGGCTACGCAGATGATCTGGCAGTAGTATCCACAATGGGAACAGCAGAAATTCTTGAACCAAGGCTCAGACAAGCTTCGCTACAAAAAAAACAAGGTGTGAGAACTAAAAAATTAGAATTAGCCCCCAAGAAATCGAAAGCTGTGTTGCTGGTTCTACTATGAACAGTGACTCATATCTGGTACAAGTTGGGGAAATACAAGTCTAAACTAAGAAGGGCGTGAAAGACCTTTGACCATAATATGTGAATGACAGAACATGTAAACAATGTGATTATCAAAGCCCTCGGGCATGCAGATGCTGGCTGCTTACTCTATCATACTGTATAGAGCTCTCATATGACATGGTGATATCAAACATGAAAAATACAGAAAAGATTTATAATAATCTGTTAGAACAATTTAGCTCAAATCCTAGCAGTTACACGATTCACGCAAGTAAAATTTGTAATTCAGCTGTGTACCCAATACTTTCGTCCATCAGATATTTTTTTCCGCCCAGTTCATATGCTAACGCTAACGCTAACGCTAACGCATTTTTCTCTTTTGCGAACAATGCGGTTTCAGCTTACCGATTTCTCCGTATTTATTGTTGTTCTGGCACACTCAAGGTTCCCTTCGAGTTTCGTGAGAAATGTTTAGTCGGCTTTTGAGATTCTAGAATCTTCTGAACCGTTTACCATGAGTGGAACAAGGAACGTAGATAAGCCGCGTCTGCGCTTGGTCATTTTCGCACTTGCATCTTTGGAGCAGCGTCACTTAGCAATCGACGCTAATATCGATAACACGCGTCGGCGGTTGTGTCCACGGAGCTCGGCCTCGCTTGGCCGGGGCTCCGCACAATGTCGAAATTCTTGTCTTGTGAAACTATCTCGTCGCCGTCAGATCGAGCTTAGTGCATAGTGGTTAAAGGTGAACGTTTAGCCGAGTCTGCTTGTTGTTCTAGTCAACCTTCTTCTTAGGGATGTTTTACCGCTCGCATTCGCTCAATTATGGCCCCGTCCTGTGGTTTACAACAGTGTCCTGTCGTTACCGTTTGTTTGGCACTGTCTTGGGACGCGACTTGCAGCTGAGGAGGACCATATAGTAACCAGTCCATCATTCTAAGTTCCTATCAAGGTAAATTGTTAGCCGTTAAATTTATAGTGAAGTGATTTGCCAAAGTGTAGTTTGGGCCAATTGTGCCCTTTTGCTTGATTTAAATAGTAAAATGTTGAACAATTCCGTCGAGTTTTATTGTATTCATGTTGATTTGGTGTTTTAAGTTCACGTAACAGTTTTTGTACTATTTCTGAAGTGTTTGTCGCCAAATTTTGATACTATAAAGTAGCTTTGTGGTAGAACTTACCGTTAATATTGTTTGTAACTGTAGACCTGTCACTTATGGCCGTTTGGTCATTCTAGTATAGAGTATAAATTGCGTTTTTAACCCAACTAACCTTTTTGCATATTTTCGGCGGTAATATTTAATCATTGTAACGTTCATTGTCATTTGTTTCATGTTGTTTCATCAATAGAGTTTATTGCTAATTATTTATACGTTGTTCATTGGTTTGCATGCCTTGTTGTGTCTATGTTTTGTACAGGAACCTAGATGGTGTAAGTAAGTGTAAGTTGATGCCATAGAAGGTAGGTTTGATCCAGCTGTTTGCAGTCGCTACCTCATGTTGTGCCAAGGTGTTAGTAGCAAGGTGAATTTACTCACTTCCACTTTCAAAGTAACATCACCTGTGTTGCTGATGTTGTTTGTCCCGATTTAGTTAAGAAAGTGGTGGCGTTCCTTTATTTAACATCATGTACCCCTTTGTGTCATAGCACAGCCCTAACTTTCAGGTAGTATAGAACCACGACCTTCTTCACTGAGCATCTAATAGCTGGAGCGCCCTGTTACAGCACATCTCGTAAAGTCGTTTTGTGGGTAACGGATCTGGTTCTTGAGCGTATGATTTTGTTTTGCACGCTTGAGGGGCTGATCGTTATGCCGTTAACGCGTTTTCATCGTGTAACAAATACAGTGAAAACTGGTACTGCGAATATGTAGTGCATATAGGTGAAACTGACTTGACAAACGCCTGCAGTTCCTGGCAGAAACATGTTCAATTGACTTTATGATGGCAAAAAAGGTTCAAATGTATAACAAAAAAGAAGGGAAGGGAAGGGGCCCTGAAGTACCGGCTTCAAAGGGTCTGCAGATTTCCCAGAATCCAGTAAAAAAGTGCAATTGTCATGTATGTGCTTCTGTGGATGTGTGCGTTTTTACAAGTATTCGCCCAATGAACACAAGTTTTGAGCTTTGTCCCGTCAGGGAGGTTAAATGTCATTTGGACACGTCGGGTAGATTGCGGTAAGCCTGACAAAAAACCTTCCCTTGACTGTACCATCGCGACGTCACCTCGTAGAGACTTCCTCGTAATATTAAAGATTCAGGGGCTATCCCAGCACTACGTGCTAAGATAATACATATCATGTATTCAATCTTTTAGAGTACGACCGGTCCATTTCCCACTGCGCATCCTTCATTCTGCTACATGTCGCCAATGAGGTTTCAAGTACCTATAACACATTATTTCATAGTCGAATGCATTCAGAGACAAGGAGGAAGTTTTGATTGTATCTTAGAAAGTAGGTAAGAAGTTGTGAGTTACCATTTTGATCTCTTAGTGCACATCACAACGATGTCAGAAAGATTGCACTAGGAAGCAGATTAGAAACAAAGTTATTGTGAGTGTAGAAGAACATGGAAATAGAGCTGCTGGTCGACATTTTGACATCAGCGAAGTAAATGTTCATAGTTCAAAAAATGATCCCAATTTCTTGATTACCTGCTACTAGATAGAATATTTTTTAGATAGATATTGATATAGTATTGACTTTACTATGTAAGCCAATATTATATTAAACTCTAATAGACTGCTAAATTACTTTTATCTATTCAACTCAAAATACTTTAAATAAAATATTTGCCCTAATATTTTATTTTATTTCTTTGACTTGGCTAGCTCAGTTTATAACAAAACATCCAATCTCAGGTGGGTACTTGCTTTAGAAAATGCTATCAAAATTATTGTATAAAAATGTTTGGTTATTGACAAGTTATTTCAGAATGACTTTACATCTTTCAACTGTGACTGTCAACTTACTAATATTGACACTTACCTGAATTTATATTTAATTAACACAAATCAGTTCCAACATGTTGAAAAGAGTAAGTATTTTTGTAAGTAATTGATTATTCCACTGTTAATACTAATTAACTAATGTTTATTAATTACATATACCTGGATATCTTCCACTTTTAAAATGGATCCAATGCTCCTGTAGAAAAACAGCACAAATATAACCAAGCTATTTTGTCATATGTATTAGAATCCACAGTGTTACAATGAACCAAACACCTCCAAAGTGTTACGCTACTACTCCAAAGGTCATGCAGCTCTCCTAGATGGTAGATCCTTTATTACATACAACTGCAAATCCAAGATGTAATCTTCTTTACAGTAACCAACATGGTATCCAATCCTCCTATTCCATTCTATAAACACCAACCCGCATAATGAATTTGTGACAGCAAGCCCAATGAAAATCCAATTCACAGATGTCCTCACCTCTACTGCGACCCGCACTAGCTCGAACCAGCAATTCTCGTTCTAGGTTGTAATTAATCCATTAATAAGTATATGCCAGCATACCCATTCAAATTATTTACAGGTACCTATCTACGTATTGACAGAAATCCACTCCACAGCTCCTCCAGTCAACCCAGTTAGTACGGACTCATCTCAACAATTCCAATGTTCCAAAGGCTCTACTGAAGTATACCAGTCAAATGCCTTACCAAAGAATCTGTGAATTGATAGCTCTAACAATTGTCCTTGGCGGCGTTCCCTCCTTTGGATTTACAAGGTGTAAGGCACACAAAGCCACACCTTGCTGGGTGTTTATCTACAAAGACGACTCACTCTAAGCCAAAATTTCATTTTATTGTTACAATACAAAATTACGCAGACAGCGATGACCAGCATAATATTGGCTTTATATTAGAAAATAATATTTTAGATGTTGTACACAATATAACTCCAGAGTAGACCAGCGAACAAACGAAATGGAAGACGTAGTGCAAAATTACAATTAAAGTGGAACTGGGCCGGACATATAATATGAATAAAGGACAATAAATAGACAGGAAAACGAATAGAGTTGAGACCAAAAATTAGATGGAGAGATGACACCAATGAAATAACTGGGACCAACTGGATGTCAGCAGCACATGTAAGAGAACAATGGGTTGGGATGAGGAAGGTTTACCTTCAGCAATGGACTAATATAGGCTATTTGTGATAATATTAAATAGTGCGAATATCTCATATTGGTAACATGCTGAGTGCAATATTAAACGAAAAATTGGAAACACACATGTCATGGTAAATATCATCAGAGCAAGGAGGGTTCGTAAAAGAGAAATGAACTCGTCGACAAAATCTGAGTGTAAGCCAAATAATAGAAACATTATGAAAAATAAGTCTTGCACACATGTTTTATTAAATACGACAAAGCGTTGTAAATACGTTATGATATGTACCTTGAAATACTGCAATCAAGATATTGTTATAGCTGAGGCTAAAATCACTATATTGCTTTACATTGTTTTATTTACGAACAAGGAGCATCTCAAAAAGTATAACAAGTAGTAACTATAATAATAATAAAATCATAATCATTGATCAAAAAACAACACAGATGTGAAATACCACACATAAAGCAATGTAAAGTAGTTCACTAAATACCTACAAAAAGTCGGGTGGTGGCTGAAAGAGATACAACGACTATACAATGTTATATGACGGATTTGTAAATAACATAGATTAAGTGCTATGGTTCCAACCACCAAGAAACATGATTTTAAAAAATCACAGCATAGTGCAGAGCTGCTGATCGTCATAGTCCTAGAAGTAATCCATTCTCCAAGAGATTGAAGAACGTTTTTCTCAAATTGTCCCCGAAGATATAGACAGACCTAAAACAGGAAGTTATCTGTAAGACAATGAATAAAGCCATCCCTAAACCAAACTGTAGAGAAAGACGATGTTATTAGATTTTTGACCAATCTCAAACGGAAAACATGCCACCAGCAGCTTGGGAGAATGTGTCGAGTTCGACTTACCTTACGAGGCGATAAACTAACTTAAAGGGCGCCAAGTGGTTCTGTCTGGCACTTTTACCTCTACATTCTTGAGACAAAAAACCACTAGGTGACTCAAGCAAAGCTGAAAATCAAATAAAAATATACGGTACCCCCCACCCAAGAAAAGCGCCCTTCCGTGCTTTCCAAGAATACTTCGATACTCAGCATCACTCCGTTTCGCTAATACAATGAAATGCTATGAACCAGTTATTTATCAAAAAAAAAAAAAAAAAAAAAAACACAAACAAATACAAAAAAAAATTTTTTTGCCGACGACCATAGCTCAAAAGTTGATGTTGCCTTCATTTTCGGAGGATCTATCGTATGAAAACGATCCAAAACTTCAGGAAGGTTCCTGGCGATCGGAATCGTGTACACATACGAACATACATCCCCCGCACAGCACGTTTAGGCACCCCCCAATACGGGGGAATGATCTAGTGGACTGGGATCTTCACCAAAAGATCCGCACCGCCGAGACGGAGATTTGATATAGTGGGTTCATTAGTCGGTTGGCTCGAATTTTAGAGATATTTGACTCAGAGTGGTTTTCGATATGGGGGAATTTCAATACTTCTTACACTTCGTGTCGAAGTAACTCAAAATAACAAATATTATATAATGACAGTCAATAAAATTTAGGATATAGTAAATGTAAATAAACAATGCTGGTATTCTACAAAAAGATAAAGTATTTAAGTATATAAGGGATACCTAACGCATAAATACATAAATATCCCATATTTAAAAAGCAACTAACCAAAGCTATACACTTTATTCGGGGCATCAAATGCAATATGTTATTTAATAAATTATCTAAATATTTTATTGGAGCCTTAATACTTGACCTAATAAATTTTAACGCAATAATGCAATTTCCTTAAACAAACAATTTAGAATAAATATTCTTACTGACTCATTATGTTTTACTCTTGTCCAAATTAAATGTATAAAGGGTTTTATTTCACCCAGGCGCTTGCATATATTTCCCAACACTAAATCAAAATGATACCAACAAACTGTGGCAGCAATCCAATATTAAATTGTTAAATTTCTAAACTGTTTGGGTACTAGTGTAAAAATTAGGTTAGCCAATCATCTACTTAATTTGCTACATCAGCTAGCCTTAATCAGTATTAAATATTTTCCCTATCACCGAAATTACTGATAATGTTTTAACGAACTTAATTTAACTATGATTTTAAAAGGTGAAGCCTGGCTTAATGCAATTTGAAATTAAAAAGAACTGGACTAATGAACATGTTAAACAACTGCGATTTTATAAAGTAGCTTTGATTTATGCAAATACCAAAGTCTGGGTTTGTATAACCACAAGAAATGAGCTAGACTAGTTCTCAGGTCGTAACGATAGCCAAAGTTAACCTCCACAGGTAGATAAAAAATCATACTACATTTACATTGAATACAATGTACATATTGCTACTACCAAACATTTCTGAATTAAATACACACTAATTACAGTCGAAAGTACCTGCACGCCATCTCCCCTATAGTTAGTTCAGTGTATAACTACCAACAGGTCACGTTTGGTCACAAACTGCTCCAAACGAAACTTCAACCATAATTCCCTTTACTAATAGTCTAAATGACTCCAGACGCTGGATTATACCCATGTTTTTATAATCGGCGCAGCAATCACCACATTTTTCAGGAAATCTTAAAAAGCACTTCCCGAAAAACCCTTCAACAATAAAAAGCTAAACCGAAAAGCAACAAAGACTAAAATCCTGTAAGTAACATAATCTCTTACCAGAGCTCTGCCTACTTCGACATTTGAAAAGTAGCAACTACATAATCCACGTCACACGAGACGAAACAAAAGCGTGTCTGCACGCCTCAAATTCTCCGTGCTAAACGGGTTCTATACTCAGCAGACGAAGAAATAGCCGAAAAGAATATTTAAGTGTCTTAATGAAGAGGAACGGTATAAAAAACTTGGACTAAAATATAGCAGTAAAGCAGGGTCCCGACCGTTTTGATAACAATAAATCAAGAAGTACCATTGAATACATGTAACGATATTTAGGTTTATTATATTGAGTTTTTTACTTTCAACTATTAAAGTAACTAAAAACGAATTTCATATGGTTCTGTATAATAAATAAGTAAATAAATTCCCTTAAATTCTTATGTTATCAATTATTCCCATGGTTCATTTCACAAATTTACATGGACATGTCATAAAATGTTACTGTTTAGTTTGTAATATGCTTTAGAAAATGTATAGGTATGAAGATTGTGTCGCTGTGCTTTGGGTGAATTATATTTTGCACTAAAAATATATCGATCATAATTTTCTGTCACAAATAGAGTTATATAAGGTATCATTTGAAGAACAAAGTAATCTTCTAATACTTAGTCGCTTTACAATTATCATTAACATTAAAACTATAAAAATGAAAAAAGCAACAGAAATCGATTTCAGTTTAAAAATTAATAAAGGGAACAAATACGCAAAGCTACCCTAACTTCTAAATTACCAATTGACCGCGAGCACGTTAACGAGCGTCTTCAAAGTAAACGTAATGTATCAACCTGAAGTCCACAAAAATACTGCACTATGAATCTGATTAGGGACCACCGTAGCCCGGACTGCTCGTTGTAATTGTGTTATCTTGTAATTTGGTGGTTAAGTGTGTTAGCTAACTCGAGCTGTCTGCGGAACCGGATCTGGCTGTTACGACCTCTCGGCACGAACACCTCACAACTTCATCACATCAACCTAGTAAATTTTCTTTTCTCGTTTTTGGCATCGCTTAGAGCTTAACAAAGACTTTAGCAACAGAAAGTATCGTTAAATCCACTAAGATTTTTTGTCGTTGACTAGTGTCTAATTTGGGCTTATTGAACGGTGTCATTTTTGTAATGATAAAAACTAGGTTAAACTGTTCTTATTTACTTACAATAAGACAATTTCAGATTCTTCAAATATTCTATACTGCGTTGGAGCACCTACATGTTAAAGTATTCTCCGATTAATATATAAAAAGTGTAAGTCTTCCTTCATCGGAGCTGTTTCAAATTAAAATATTTTTAATAGAATATTTTACATGCAGCGTAGACTGTGACCAGTGTGACCTACTGGTAAGTTACATTAGAAGTTGAATCTCACGATGAATTACATCACGAAACCCCACTACATACCTTTTATTTTAATTATATGATCGCCCTTCTTATACACGAGTGGATTTGATCTGCTAGACTGTGTCTATTACAGCTGAAGGGCTATATAAACAACACATTGCGTTTAATAAATTTATTTTACACCTTAAATGACTACAACGCAATGACCACTACGCTTTACTAACGTTGTGCAATATCTGTTCTCCCAGTTATCGAGGGCTTTGGAATATGAGCTTCATAGTAACTGTCCTAGTTTGCTATTTTATTAGAAAGGGATCTAGGTTGACAAGTGTACGTTTATTGCTTTAAATAGTATCCAGCTTTAAAGTAGTGTTTCCGTTATGATTTGTAAAATGCATAGGAGTGAGCTTCATGCTGCGATTAAATACTTGCAGAAGAAAAGTTTAACGCCGAAATAAATACACGAACACATAGTTGGAGTGCTTAGAAACGATGCTTCTTCTTACCAAATAGTTAAAAATGGTCTCGGGAGTTCACGTGTGGTTCTACTTGTAAACATGCAAAAAATGCTGGTCGAGACAGTTCAGCAAAATCACAAGAAAATATTGATCCTGTGAATGATATGATACGAGAAGACGTACCTTTCTAACAATAGGCTCCATAAGGTGTCACCAAGCTGGATACTTCGAATATTGGCTGCTGAACAAAAGCGTGTTCGTGTCTTTTTTCTATAGCCACTTATCCGTATTTAAACTAAATCTCAAAACTTTCTTGATCGTTTCGTGACAGTGGAGGAAACGTGGGTTCACCAGTTTGATCCTGAGTCAGAGCAGAAAAGCATGAAGTAGTGTCGTCTAGAAATTTTGATGCTCAAGTATTTGGAACGTGGCCTTACGATTACTGAGAAATAGTGTTTGACATTCTATCAACGCATTTCATCATAGCATCGCGCGCTATTCTGTTTCTTTGGGATAACGCTCCCGCGCATGAGAACTTGATTTTTCAGAACGTAATTCGCGAAGTTTGATTTGAAGTAATGGAGCATCTATCATATTCTTCTGATCTAGCTCTCAGTAACTTTTATCTGTTCCCAAAGCTGAATAAGAGTGTTCGGAGAACAAATGTTGACATCAGTGATGATGCTGTTCCAGCAGCAGTGCAGAATTTTCTCGATAACCACGAACAAAAGTTCTTCAAGACATGTGTGGACGTCGTCGGTGGAATAAGTGTCTCGTAGTGCAAGGAAATCATGTGGAAAAGTAAGTACATATTAGGGATAAAACATTCTGTATATCCCTCATCAAATCAGCTACTTCAAGAAAGCAATCTTTTACCCTTCAATCTTTAGGTTCGCTTTTCTCGAAAACTAGTGCTCTCAGCAGTTCCAAATAACAGTACCTTTTTATGTAGAAAAATCTAACCTTTTCGAATATCTAACCAGAAGTGACTAAAATGTTGACTGTAAAAGGTTATGATACAGAACACCTCCCCATCCTTGCATAAACTACCACTTTTGAACATTATACCAACTTATTTTCAACGCCATCTAATACAGCATACAAAATCGCATAGATATATCAAATTACACCAAATTTGCTTTATCTGATATAGATGTAGATATCATATTAACTATATTTGCATTTAATCATTTGTTTTGTTTCGTTTCTAATCTTAATGTTATAAATAAAATTCGTTAATCTATGTATCAAAAGTGTATGTACAGTCGCGGCCAAAAAACCAGGACACTTTATCCGTATTTCCAATTGGTGCCGACATTTTTCAGAATTGAATAATGACATTTGATGACATATATTAATTAGAATTGTCAGTGTCAACAATTGTTTTCGCATTTTGAGAATTAGGCCCGAAAAAGTATTCCGTTTTAATTTGGTCGCGACTGTATATAGTATTACTAGAAAGGTAATTTAAAAAATATATATAAAAGTATAAAAATATACAGGGTGTTGCATTTAAAACAAATACTAACTCGGTATAACACAATAGTCACGATATAAGCGGTTGTTTAATCTTGAATTAAACAGACTAAATTTCAGTTCCAAAATTTAAGAAATCCAGTTCATAGGTTTAAAATACAATTATGATTTCATATGCACAAAGTTTAAATGCAGCAACTGCAAGTAAGCCTATTGCATTAATGCACGACCTAGAATCAGAGTTCGGTGTAACATATTTGCAGATATAGCGGAAATAAACTGGCTTAACGCTGACACATATTATGAAATGTTATATCGACACTGTAAATATACTTTGCACTTTGAAATCGTAGTAGTAACTAAGCAATTATGTTTGTATAAATAGAACCTTTATTTTTGTAATAAAAGAATCGACTATTATAGTAGTTCGGTTCATTTACATCGATGCTACCCTTTCAAGCCGTAAACTTATGAAACGTGAGGCTGCGTTTCAGAGTAGCCACAAATATCCTAGTCCCTTTGAGTGACATTGACTACTTTGCCTTAAAACAAGGGTGCAGTCCCAACCTTTGTGCTCAAAACGTTGGGGACAATAACCAGTGCAAGTAACAGAAACCTGATCCTGCCGCCAGGCAATTCTGTTCAGCGGTGGTCGTTTCTACTTCTCCGGTAAAGAGGCGCTTAGAAATTAGACGATATGTCAGGTAAAGCAACCAATCAGAGGCCACCGTTTTAGAGAACTGTCAACTGGTTTATTTACATCAAGGCTCAATTCTCGGCGACCTAAGTTTAGTTATTATACTAAAACAGCCCAAACCTGAGGGTCAAACTGATATTGAGAATAAATGAATCTACTAGGTTACTCCTTGTCTGTCATTTGAGTTTTAGTTGTTGTAGTTAAGTCAGTTAAGTCACATTAGACGCTTAAAGATGAAATTTTGGAATCACGATTTATTATTAAAAAGTTTTACGCTCTGATGAGTGCAAAGAAAGTTTAGATTCAGCTTTTAGTGAACAATCATTTTCCTTGGTTCCACTTTACCGATGGTATACAAAATTTGAATGTGAAAAATCTGGTATGATACATTCACACAACTTCCTTTTACAGTGATGTTATAATTAGCCAAAAATTTAATTCTTAATTTTTAAGAATTTGTCAAAAATTTTCAAAAATTACAAATTCTACAAAAACTGTACAAAATAGAGCGTTAGTTAAAGAGAAACATTTTTTCTAAAACTTCAAGCTGAATTCAAAAATGTAATAATATACCGGGTATTCTATTTAAAACAGGAGTTAAAAAAATTGAAAAAAAACAAAAGAAACCCATTTTAGAAGTATGCAACTGGAGAATCACCTATCCCACATCAATACACATTAAAAATATAATAAAAATGTAAAGTTTAAAAAAAACTCGTTGGAGCCGTTTTTGAAAAAATCGAAAAAACTGAAAAATCACAAGAGTAAACACCTACTTCCGGTTATGCGATTTTTTTCAAAAGCTTGCTGTCTCATCTACATAGTACACAAAACTTATATATGAAGTTTCAACGTCACACCTATTTTCAGTTTTGAGATATTCTGTTCACAGACAGACAAACATACAGACAGATACACACACACAGACACACAGAGAGACAGACCAATAAACAAAAATATGTTTTTTGAGTTCAGGGGACTCTAACACGTGAGGATCTGTTGAAAACTCAATTTCGAATTTTTGCAGTGAATCCAATACTTACGTAAAAGGAAGTAAAAAAAATGTTCAACATTAAAAAGGAGGATGTAGTGCGCCTACAACCATTACCGAAAATAATAGTACAAAATTATTGAAGAGGACAATAAGGCCATTTATGCGGTAATAGAGCATAAAGTTAAGATTAGATCCTAATCTGTTAATGCAATCGTGCACGCGTTACGTGTCAAAATCATTTTTAGTAGTAGCATTCATTTAGCCATATAAACTTTAGTTTTATAAACGCTTCTTTATTTGGAGCACGGCCGCTCCAACTACGCTCCGACTCCGGCCAGTCGTATAAAAACATCTTAATTGGCAGCCGCATATCGCGCCGATAGCGGTTATCTACTAAACCGGTAAGCCTTCGTTGGGCTTTCTGACAGCGTTTGTACATTTTGTTTATGCATTGAAATCTCTATCACGGAGTACAGGACCGTTTCGTTTTTTGCTATCCGAGATCACAAGCGACATGTCGATGCTTGATTCTTCGTTTCCGGCTGGTGCTTCAAAGTGGACAGCTCGTTTTGTAATATTACTCCGAACACCATATTGTGCTCTTTTCTGTCTGCTTCTGCTGTAAAGCTTTATGGGGGCCACACTTCACTTAGGATTCTGTAGGTAGGCGAGGAGGACTTAATTTTGGAAACTTTTGCCGCGGGAAGATCAACGAATTTCCAACAATTCCAAGTTGCAACGACCTCCATTTTGTGCACCTGCAAAGCCCAGAAATCAGGGTCAGCTAAGAGTCCATTTTTAATTCGTTTTAGGCGTTCTGCATTTGAGTTATTTTTGCGGTGTTTTCAGCTTTACCTAGCAGGTTCACGAACGCGCTAAATTAATGCTATTGTCTAGGTAGCTGATCCACATTTGGAGCAGTTCCGACAGGCGTTGTATTTATCTGGAGTACCCAGTGCTTGGCGTCTGAGAGCTGCATAGCCGTTCTCGAGACATGTAATTATATGCGTAAAAGTACGAACTAATTAATTGGAACATCAATCCAGAGCTTTAGCATACCCTTTCATCGTTACGTTTAGCTAAGATTTTGAGACTTTTTGTTGTGCCATTTTGGACAACGGTTCTGGTTGAACCTCTTAAAGATTCGTCAGTATTAAATTAGCTAATGACAGTCATCCTAGAAGCATCAGATTTAAGAACGTCGTTTAATTAGAGTAAGGCTGTTTGTAGCTTATAATTATTTGTTTAACCTTCAATTGCTTATTAATTAGTGCTTGTAGGTCCTACTGTATTGGCTATTTTATGCAATGGTTACTAATTAAGTATGTTATACTGCTAATGTTGTTGTTTATCTAATTTCGTTACTGCAATTTTTTGTTTTTCAGATATTGTCTGCTGCAATATTGAGAGTGTATAAGACCTCTTAGCTAGCTGGCTATAGCTTTTGTAATTAAAGCCTTGTTGGCGCTCATAATATTTATCGATATCATGTTGCAAAGAACCGTATGACATCTTCACGGAGCTTAGTTGTCGGGCCCCCAGGTATACTGTCGTAGTCTTGCGAGATTTGAATATTTTGGAAATTTAGAAAAAAATAAGTTAACACACGATCACTGTAATTTTAAAACATGTAAATTGGTTTGTGCATTGGCTTTTTGATCTCCAAAAAAATCAGAATGTGCCATGAATTGGCCATGAAACTTTGATTCTCTTAACTAATGGCGTACATATTTTTTTTCAAAATTAGAATAGGTGACACAACTTCCCCTTTTTTCATGTTTTTTTATTAGTTAGTATTTGTTCCTTTCCGCTGCTTCTGTTAAGGTATGGAGATTATAACATTTTTTTACCATTTTATTGCGACTTTTGCTTTAGTTGAGGTTTCTTGCTTGACTTTTATTCTTAATTAAAAATGGTCTAAACCCATATCGGCATCCCTGTATGACCTGCTCATTTTTATTGACCTTTTGGATTTTTTGTTATCAATTTAGTATATCGTTCGGCCATCTGGAGCCCTCCATGTTTTTATGTTTACATACTTTTGTTAGAAATATGAGCTTATGACACGAAAGTGTTTTTCTTCCCGACCATAAGCACAAGGTTTAAACACTCTAATCACAAATCGAAAACAAGGATCTCCGTACCACAAGTAAAGCTTTATCTTTGGTTTCCTTTGATTATGTTTATTTCGCTAGTAAGAGTTCATATCTTATATTCTCCGCATCATCTTTTCTTCCTCCCCAAAGAAATAGCAAGTTGATGTTCTGCTTGGTCAAAATACAGACGCGTTCTTAATAGTACTACGAACCAAAGGTGGATTTACATTAAACACAGTTGCTATAATTGAACTGTTAAAAATATCTTCTCATTTTAAGTCGATTTCCAATATCGGCCAGACAGATTCAAACACTTTCTTGATCACCTCGATTCACCACAGTGAATACCGGGATCATTCTAAATATGGACAGCTACAAGTACGTGAAAGGAAATAAGAATTTGTTATTTGTTACCTTAATTCCTTTGTTATAAAATAATTAATAATACTGAAACGGGAATCTGATCTATCTCGCGTGGAATGTTTGTTTTAATATTTTTTAGTGTTAATTAGATTTAATTCTTGTAAATTAGCATAGCAAAAAGAGCGAATGCGACCCTGTGCAGTGCGCGAATTGTGAAGCGGTGCTTGAAGAGATTTCAACTTAAGAGGTAACCAGCGGGAGTTGCTCCAAGCCACACGTGTGTAAGATATTCTCCAGTACAAAATCGCTAAACGGCAAGTTAAATAGCTGTTGCCTTGCAGTGTTAAAAGTTTGCTGCATTCGTGTTTGCGTGCAGCAAGCAGGGTTTGCTTATCAAGTAAACGCCAGTTAAATCGTGTACAAGGTAAGTACACATTTGCAAATTCGTGGCGCACATTTGGGTAACGTGACGGCAGTTGCAATATCGGCACAAGAGCTAGGAGCAAAATATTACCCAGCTGCCTTCGTGCGGAATTTCCACACACAAGTCATTTCATGGATGATATCATCAGGGCAAGCCCAATACGCGACACAGTTCTCAGTCCCGAGCATAAGGTTATCTGATTTAGGGCATGCAATTTAAGAGACCTTTGTTCGCTTCAAGCTGTGTTGTGAAGTTTTCAGGAGCGCAAATAAATATACTTCATAGACAAATAAATGCTTAGGAAAATTGCAAATCTGGGTTTTGATATATGAAATCCAACAGCGAGCGTTCATGCACTAACGTTTGCGCTTTTACGGTTAGTTATTTGGGCATTATTTTAATGTTATTCAAACGTATATGTATACCAGTGCCGATTATCCTGCCATTGTGTAAATGTAAATGCCAGTAGCCCCGAGCTATCGCGCGTAGATTATCCATTCTTAATTAACACTATTATGTTTAGAAATGCCCATTCATTTTAAGGTTTTATCGTATTTTATTTATGAATTCATATGTTGTTTAAAGGTCAATATATTTATTTGGTCACATTGACATTTCTTGTGTATCTTGTTTGAAGTCAGTTTCAGCCCGAGAACACTACAGGTGCAGGTCGGTTTTGGCAATTAGTGATTGTTCTTAACTACGATTGGGATGTTTTATGCATACTGAGCTAGCTAGGTGAATAAACAGGCGCAATTGAGTTGTAAAAATTTCAGTTTAACGTACCAACGGAGGGATTACGAAACGTAACGTTACAAGACCTATGTAAACGAAGTTATATTTGTAAGTGGCAATCGTTTTTTCTTAATAGCTCCAAGACGAAACAAGACAATATAGGATCGCATACTCGTTATTGTCAATATTTTTTGTAAACTTACCTGTATTCACTCTATGCATTTTCTGCTAGATGGGTGTTTCATCCAATGGTAGTCCACGTCCGACAATATGATCTCAAAAGATAACTGTACCAATGTGGAGTGTTATAGGTGCCGAATATTATCTTAATCGATCAAAACGTTCTATTTGTTATGCGCATTTTTTTAAAGAGCTTTTAAGCAGGATACTAGTTTAACGAAATACATTTGGATAAGGTAAGTTAACTCAAGCGGTTTTATGTTGGGCCTAGGAACCTGTGGTTAGACTACGTCCACATATTTTCGGGACACCCAGTATAACCCTATCAAACGTTGAATGAATGTTTCTACTTGTACAACCAGCGTTCGTTATTTATGATTTATGGTCTAAAATTTGGGTTAAAAGAATTTATATGAAAATGATAGAATAATCTAATTTTAATAACATTAATTCTCTCGTCAGTCTACTGATTGATTTTCTTTACTCCAGTATCTCTAACCGCAAATAAGAACATAACGACATTTCTAGCGCCCTTTTCGTTAAGAAACATTTCGTGACCGCAGATCAAATTAAGAGAAGTAATGGCCGATACAGCAATTCAAAGTCAAGACAAATAATCGTTAGTTAACCACAGCGTTGAGGAACATAACCTAATCAACGACTCTAACTCAGTTAGCCTGAGCGCCGATAACAAATAAAAATAACTCCAATAAAACTCTAACACAATTTCTTTTTTAGCTATTTCTCACTTATTTAGTGTCCGTTGGAATTTTCATGTTCTTGTTCTTATCGTCCTTATTTCCAGAACACGTATCCGCCGTTAGTGTTGCTGCTAACAATTCTCAAGCACGTAAAATAATTGGCCATAATGTAGGTACCTCAATTCGGAACAGTTTTGCCTAACCGAATATCTTAATGTCGTCCCTTCAGAAACCAAACCTTCAATCGTTATAGCACTACAAGGCACTAAAGCAAAAGCCTTCGCATGATTCTCAATGAAGTTGAATTTAAAATCAAAGCTCTCTTAAAGCTAACCTAATAATACTCGGGCTTCGGTGACTCCCTAGCGAGTGACAACGATGGAGCTTTTGAGGGCAACCGTTGGCGACGAAATTGCTTAGAACTTCTTTACGTATCCCGGCTTAGTATAATTCTTGCAAAAATAAATGTTTGCTACGAGAAGGATGTAAATATAATTTTTGAAGACAAAATTAGTTGCAACCATAAACTGTATGAAATATACGTATCCGTGTGCACAGGTTTGAGATTTCATCTTTTCTCTTTAAAGGATGGAAGATCGAGAGAAATTATTAGGCTTGTGTACTATATTAAAACAATACATTTCTCCTCTGTAAATTGTATTGTGAGGTATTTATGCCAACATAGGAGAAGGAAAACATTACACCTATGTATAAAAATTGATTAAAATGGTAATATTGTAAAAAGATACTAAGTAAAGTATATTCATCAGATAAGTATTATATACGCATAGCAAAAGAAATGTTTAATATAATCATAATAATTTCTTATCTTTCATTTAATTCGAAATTTAAAAATTTTCAAACATTCAGATATTTTTCCTATTCTAAGATATAGCTGGGTCCACGAAAAACTGCGAGCGCGCCAGTGCGCAGAAGATGTGTTTGTGACACATATATCAAATTCCACCGAACTAAAGTACCACCGACTTGATTTACCACCCACTTGGAATACCACCGATGAAAATCTACAGCCGACTGGAACAACCGACGACATAAACTGCCACCGCCTGAGTTTACCACCAATTGGAAACACCTCTGACTGCAGCCAACAGCAGTTGCTGCAACACATGAATAATGACGAATTTGCGTCACCTTCGATATTAATAATTTGGCAGCAAGTACAGTATCTTTATGAAGTAATTAATGTTACTAAACTTTTAAAGGCTTTCTATTTTGCGATTATGTCGTAATAAAATTACAGTTTTATGATTTAGTTCATGCATACATAGATTATATTTTACAAACTGAAAGTTTGTGTATTTTTCCATTCATCTTGCGCGGTCTCTACTATCGACGCTCAACCTTGCCGCAATTTGTAGGGATGCCGTTTGCCACTATTCAAATACCTGTTGTGTTGCAAACAAGTGAGGCAGTGTTATTGCTGCTCAGTGAAGCTACAGTTCCGTGGCAAATTCTACAAATTTGAAACGATAGTAAATCTACGTGGTGGTAATTCATATCGCTGGCAGTCGACTCGTTGGTATTCTCAGTCGGTGGTAATCCACATATTGATAAATATTAAAACAACACAAATTCTGGAGTAAAACCACTAGGTGGTATTTCATGAAGTGGTGTTGAATACAGTTATCAGAAAGTCGGTGATAATCCATATTGGTGATAATCCACGATTCAACTGGACGATAAAAATGCTTGACGAACCAAGGGAGTGATTGCCGGCGGCGACGAAGTGACGTATCCGCAATCGCAATACCTTCAGCTTAATAAACTTAAATGTAGGCAGCTTTCAGCAGGTGAGTATGCAACACATACACCATTCGCCATTGAAATGTAATGTGTTGCATACTCACCTGCTTAAAACTGCGTACATTTAAGTTGGGCACGCTGTATATTGCTGTGATATTCGTTTGTACGTTGGAGTTTTACAAGTTAATGTAATGAGTAACTAACAAAATTTAATTTGCTGATCGATGTTAAATAGTCAAATTTAAAGCATAAGGTTTTTCCAAAATTAAACTTTCGGAGATTGTTGTATATAGTAGCCACATAACTCATAGTTAATTTAAGTTAACCACACATGAAAAGTGTATTCCACACAGCACAAAGTATGATCGGTATTATTTCATTGTCTACCGGCAGAATGTGGGGTTATGTTTTGCCAAAACCAAGCTAAAATACAATTGGAGATCCCATTTTGGACACACAAAGAGCCAACAAACATATTAAGACTATATGTTAGTTTTAGTTGGCACAGAATAAAACAATTTGGACAAGTTTTTGTGCATACAGTGCTCGCTTCCAAGTGGGCGTATAAGAACTTGAACATGTGTGGTTACCATTAAAGTGCGTATAAAACCAGGTCCGAACACCATAAGTCATACATTCGGTGCACTGGTGAAGAAGATTGAGCCGTTGGTGTGCGCTTGAGATCCATTGGAAGCCGAGGGCTTTCGGAAACATAAAATTGGCGCCGCAGATACAGAATTCAAATGCCGTAGTTCAAGAGCATGTGTGTGTTCAAAATTGGGAGCATACAGGCACAGAAAATCGAGTATTGTGCACATTAAAGCTATGAGTTTACGTACCAGAGAAATTATTGCACCAAATATGCTCTATGAGGAGTCCGAGCAGTTTATAAAGCAGCCACATACTTGGAGGAGGTGCGGTTGGACATGTTGAGGCCTTCATCTACCAGTAGAGCTGTTGAATTTCGTGCGAGATTGCAGGATACAAAGTTCACGTCGGCATAAGTGCACAGATTTCAGTTAATACAATTTCCCTCTAGTAGATAAGATTTACACTAGTGCAGCAGGGCTGTGGAACCAGCTTTCAGACATTACATTTGGATTTTGTGCTCTATTCAAGCAGTTCGACGCGAAATTTGTGCACTGATATGCGCTAAAGACGTTAGAGTAATTCGTTTTGCATTTTTGTAATATAGCGTTTAGATTTGTTTATTTTGTTTTTAAGCGTCAACGCAATTGTTCTAAAAAGTGACGCCAGTTTCAGCCAATTAACGGCTCAGATTTAAGCATTTACCTTTTGTTTTTCGGTTGGTATAAAAAAAGCACCGAAATCCTACGGACTTCATAATGAAAATCCAACTGGAAACCTTGCTCTCGTTGTCGGTCATTTTAGAGGTTTAGTTTTACGTTTTTACCTGAGATTTGTGTAATTTGTTTTGAAACATTTACTTTCGTTCTTATTCTTTTTAGCCATTAGTCATCCATCTTTGGGTATGGGGCTCTCCCAATTCTCGCCATTGCTCTCTATTATGTGCCAAACGCTTCCAATGTAGTCCCGTAGCTCTCTTAAAATCGTCGCCCCATCTCATTTGGGGACTTCCTCTGGCACTTTGTCCCTAATATGGTCTCCGTTGTTGGATTGTTATGTTTCATCTATTGTCGGTCTGCCTGGCTGTGTGGCCTTATAAGTTCAATTTAAGTTTTTCCACTTTTGCTGCTACATCTTCAAATTTGGTCTGTGCGCTTATCCAGCTGTTTCGTTTTTTGTCCTTAGGTTTTATTCCTAACATCAGCTTTTACATGACTCGTTGGGTTTTCGATAGTTTTTCTATGTTGGCCTTTGTGAATATCCATGTTTGACAGTCTTATGTTAGGATTGGTAGAATACATTGGTTGAAAAGCCGGCTTCGTTGTTTTTTGAGGACGCATGACAATTTTCCAAATGCAGCCCAGGCTAATTTTGTTCGTCTGGAAATTTCAGCAGTCTGGTTCAATAATGTGACCTTGTTATAGATATTCTTTTACTGTTGCCAGAATGTAGCTATTAACATTTACATTTATCAGATTTTCAGTATTTGTCATTATTTAGGTTTTTTGCTTATTTATTTTTAAGCCAATTATTCCGGATGCGGTAGTTAGTTGGTTAGGCAATGCCTGAATTTCCTCAAAAATCGGCGCTATCATCGGCAAATCTCAGATGATTTAGTTTTTTGTCATTTATGTTAATACCATATTACGACCAATCTAGTGTTTTAAAGATATCCTCCATTGCTAATGTAAACAATTTCGGGAATATTACGAGTATGTCTCCCAGTCTAACTCCTCTTTTAATTGGGATGTGGTTGAAATTTCTATATTTTGAGTCGATTCTACAGTTATTCATTGCTCCTTCCACAACCCATAGTTCAACACTATCGAACGCTTTCTTGTAATCCATGATAGCGAGATATATGAGAAGAAGGTATTCATTTGCCTTTTCTATTAGCACCTTTATGGTTAGAAGGTGGTCAGACGTACTGTACCTTTTGCGGAAACCAGCCTGTTCGACGGGCTGATAGTTATCCATTTTTGGTGTTAATTTCTTTATAATCTATAAAAAGTTTTGTAGACCTGAACCAGCAACGAGATAGGTCGATAATTTTGTATGTTACCCCTATCTCCTTTCTTGAATAGTGAAATAGTGAGGCTATAATTTCAACTGTTCGGAATTTATAAACTGCCATCGCTGATTCTCATTTCTAGACTGTGTGTCGTTCTAGCTTGCTTAGGTTAACTGCAGCCTTTGATTGTGTGTGTTATATGTATTCCTACGTAAGTTGACCTGTCTTCGGTGATGTTTACCGGTCGTTGCCTGATGCCGCTGATAAGCACACCTGCCATAAATACCTACAAAATTTGATAGGGTAATGAGTTAGCGTACAACCGCATTAAATCCATTGGCTAATGAGTGCTAACTTGACTTTAAAACATACATTTCATAAAATGCCTACAGCTGATTCGGGATTATATATAATGCCTAGTCATTATATAAAATACCTAAATTATACAAGTTGCCTGTAACATATACCTATAGAAGTTACAACTAAATGTGAAACAACTAAAGTGTCAGTAATAGCAAATGGTAAAACACTGTGAAGTATGATAGTGCCAATATAGAACAAGTGAACAGGTTTAACTATTATAAACTTGAGGAACGGTGGAAGAAGAGTTAAATGGCAGAATGACAGCAACGAACAGAGTATTTCAAAAGAAGTGTCTTTCCACACAAAAATAGCAGTTTATAAAACTATGTAGCTTCCCATATCATCATTTGGGTGTGAAACCTGGATACTGATAAAGACCAAAAAAGACTACAAAGCGGCACAGATGAAGGATGAAATTATTAGAAAAGCGCTAAAAGTGGTCCGCTTATAGAAAAGTTGAAGGAACAAATGCTGAGATGGTTTGGATACTTAGGCAGATTGAAAAATAATAGATAGGTAAAAAAATATGTGAGGTTAAAGCAAAGGGTAAAAAGGAAGACGTGTAATGGCACTGGAAGCGTTACGTGTACGAGAAGTGTCTTGAAACGAACCCAAGGATTTGACTACAAACAGAAAACACTGGAGTTAGTTAAGGAAAAAGAATACATTACTAACGTGAGCTAGCAACTCCAACGTCGACACCTACGGGTACAAAAAGACTAGATTATGTATGTATTGAGATGGACCCTTATTTGTTTATTAATTCGCTTTCGGTGTTGTTTATAAAATTAATTTAGACTGATTAAAATATGCTGTATTGTATATTTTTATTTACTTGATCCAAAATAAATGGTAGTATTAAGTATTTTATTTATCTGCAATTTATTATCAAAACGCTAGCTCAGTAGAACAATTAACTCTATTCGCAGGGGTGAAATCCTAATAGATTGTAATTTTTACTTGATCTGGTGCGCCACTGTACACCTGAATTAGTTCCAATACACAGTCGTTATTGTATGCAATATGTCAAAACCTACAAAATTGTTCGTATCGTGCAGTCAGCGTTGTTGACCTTAAAATAATCAAAATTGTGAACATTCGCAGAGGTATTTATTCAAATCGTAGCGCTTTGGCGGTTATTATTATCATTTGTTTCCGGCATTAATTTGTTACATGACGTAAGAAGGGACGCCGACTAAATCTCGCAATGGTTTTTACCTTCGCCTAATCTTAAATTTGAAAAAACGCTTATTTCTCGAACTGCTCCTCCGCTGCGGCCATAGAAGTATGTACTCGAATTTTCTTCGGTAAGGACCTGAGGTTCTGCGGCTTCCGACGATGCTCGGTGATGAGTTCCTAGGGTGTTTCTTGACCTGGAGCGGCTTTTCTAGCTGCAGATGTTGTCGGACGCCCTCTTACAGTGCTGCCCACGGTGTTGCACCACAAACCTCTGGCTTAGGATCCTTATTTTGGCTGTACGCAGTGATCTGAAACTTGAGCTGGACGTTGGCGAAACCTCGGAAACCCCTCCTGGAATTTTTTTACTTTTGGTGGCGGAAACTTTCACAAACGTTGCTACATAAACTTTAGGAAATGCACAACACAATGGTATACTATTTTTCTCTCAAAATAATTATTTATTGTATAAAAAATGTAATTGAAGTGGAGCACAAATCTAACATTGTCAATCTTAATTTAATTCATTTGTCTCTCTCCTTTCCTATTACTATGGTTACCAAGGCGCCGGAAATTGGTTTTGATCAATTAAATATATTATGGAAATGAATTTGATTATAAATTATATTTAAAAATTTCTTATAACTAAAATATTGTCCATTTCTTAATTTTAAAAGGTCTCTTTGCGCCACAAACACGTTTTATTAGTTACTCTGCTCTATTTAACTCGCGTTAATCGCACTGATTATTTTATAGAGTTCATTTCTTAATAATTGCTTTCCCATCTCCTTCTGTTTGCTTTTCACTTGCTTTTTCATGTCCATCTGTCTGCTTTTCACTTGCTTTTTTATGTCTTACTGCCTGACTTCTTATTTGCTTTGTGCAACGTATTATTATTTTCTTCTGGTTTCCTATACTTTTTTTTAGATTGCTCACAATTTCCCTGTGCTTATTGACTTGTTTCTAAAGTAGTACTGCAAGCAGAATCGGGTCGTGGGCCTAAGACCATCACAGTATGTATGTATGTATTGGTATTTTATCGTAGACCAATATTAAGTTTATCATGGTACTGAGAAAAGACTACGGAAAATAGATAATTAATAAATATAATAGTAGAAGCAATACATTCAGGGATCGGTGCTAACACATAAACTGTTTATCTATATATATAATAGACTTGTCTGTCCGTCCGTCCGTCCGTCCGTCCGGGACGCTGTTTCAGCAGCCAAACCGTAAGAGATAGAGAAAAAAGTTATGAAAGTTATATGTTTGGAATGGTCATGTCAGGTCAGGAACCGAATTTCAGTCACGTGACACTTCCGGTTTTCGAGAAATCACGTGATTTCCGTCCGTGCGGGACGCTGGTTCGTCCGGGACGGTCTTTTTTGTTTTATTAAATGAGACATTTGTCTCACTGGACTGCTAGTTATAACTTAATAGAAGACATCTAATTAAAATTTTAGTACCTTAATACCTGTGGGGTAACACGATATTTAACATAACCAATGGAACAGGAGAGTAGCGTCCCTAACAAAGAAAAGAGAATTAAGGTTCTGATAAACATACATTTCTTCTTCAAGTACCGTATTTCTGTAAGAAAGCCTCTTCCAAGGATGGTGTTAAAATATTGGATTAATATTTTAATGAATTTACAGTTTTAGGTGGGTTTCAAAATCCCAAAACTGTATGTATTTTAGCTACAAATGGGTTCTTCCGGGTTAATTCTAAAATTGTTTAGGTACATAAATACTAGAGATACAAATACTCTCCTCATACACAAGAAGACCAAATAAATACATGAAACTAAGAAAATCATAAATTGAACAAATTAATTGAGTAAGTGACAGCTATAGTATACTCACGGTAGTATGCGATCTTTGAACATTCGGAAAATGGTCACACACGTTGAGTGGCAATAACGCCATGTAATATGAATAGGAAAGATCTACTACACGGAAGTTTTCACAATTCTGTTTAGACAAGGAACGGTGGTTGCTTACTTTTAATACCCTGCTCTTCTCACAGTTCTCAACAATATTATTACAATTGGAATAAGGTTGGTTTCACAGCGTTTTCGGCTTTCCTGGGTATATATGAATACTTAATATTTTAGAACAATAAATGCACTAAGTATTGTTGTGTATGAACAAAATATTTTGATCCTATTGTAGAGTATCTAATGTAAACTTGGTTCTACAAGAGTTGTTAGGGCCTTGAGTTGAGTAGCAAGGTCGTGTTATTTCGCTAATGGGCAGCGTTCGCAGAGACCAAGTTTTTCTAGCCATGACTAAGGAAAAGGCGTAATAAAATAAAGGATGTTATGTAACTCCGCTAAATGCGTCATGCGCAGACCATTAAGTAGTAGTTAGATCTAGAACTGGTAGATGGCTCGACATTCTACGCATATCTGGTACTGGATTGGTGCACTTATTGTATCGGGATTGAGTTTTAAAATTTCAAATATGTCGAGCGCATTCAGAGCTACAGTTCATTACAGCAGGTAGGTTAGGGAAGTGATGCTAAAGTATTTGCATCCTATTTATGTTATCTTTGCTTAGCACGTTCGTTCTAGGTAAACAGTGCATCGCCGGCTTGTCATACTTAGAACTCGTATTATCAGTCAGATTAACTTCATCACAAGCTTCCCGATAAACTTCACAAACTGCTGAAACGAGCTTTCTGTGTCTGATTATTAAATTAAAAACAGCAAATGAAACTTATAAGATTATGTTTAGTGTATTATCTTTTAAAATGCACCAAAAGGTTTCTACATCATTTCAGTCTTATGTCTGTAGCGAGAAGCGAGGGTAGAAACGAAAAATGTTCCACTACTCAGTTCGGAGTTTAATCCACTGTATAGTATTATGATACACGAAGTGGTATGATCAATCATAAAAAAGAAATATTTAAAACTAATAAATTTGGAAGATTACTATAGTTAAATCTTGTTCGTGTTAATTTTTAAATATTAATAATGAAATAAATTGAGACAATGAGAGAGGTAATTTGATAGTAAGATATTAATTGACTATTCAATTCACCTGTCATCTGTCAAAAAGTGACCAATGAAAATTCAAAATTCTGACGTTTCTTGACCAATCTAAAAAATATCAGTGGATATATCTTCCTAGAAGGTATTCAAGTGACTATTTTTAACAAATGCGATTTTTATTAGAAAAAGTCAATATTAGTGTTCTGTTACTATAGAAATTGCGTAGTTTGTTGCTAGATTTACTGAAAACTAATTTGAAAAGGTAGTTTGGTTCATTAAATAGTCCCTCGAATACCATTCTTAGTCAAAGTTAAGTAGATTATTTTTGCGGTGGTATCACTACTCATGTCCATTGCGCTTGGGATTAGGACTCGTGCTAGCGCACTCGTCCTAATCGTACCAAAGCGCAATGGACATTCGTGACACCACCGCAAAAATAGTCGACATAACTTTGACTACTCATGGTATTATAAGTGAATATACAAATTTGATGATTGCAGTGAATGTTAATAAAGAACAAGCCAAGGTTACAATTGACAAATGTATTTGTTATAATAATCAGAATGAATATCCTGTAATAATACAATATTTCAAATTGAAAAGAGTGTCATAAGAAGAGTATCTAATAGGAATGAAATTTTTGTTTAAGTTAGTTACATAAATAAACTAATTGAAAAATGTCCAATTGGTCTTGAAGTATTTAATTTTGCTTAATAAAAACTAGAAATTATGCCTTATTTGTATAGTTGTTTGGTTGAATACAAATATTAAGGCTGTTAACAAATTTACGAGGTATAAAAATGAAAGTGAAATATTAATTATTGGGGCTGGACAATTTGTGAAGAGATTGACGAATACTACTGAATTGGAGAAGATTGGATTTATTGGTGAACGTGACACATAATTAAATATTTATTTTTGACATTGGTGGTTGTATGGAAGTAAAGTTATTCATCTAGAAGGAGTTAGTAGGAGCGCTACTAGAATTGGAAGGCTTCTGAGGGGATTGCTGAGTGCAGAGGACTATCTAAGGAATAAACAAGATAAGATCAGATTCATTTATAAAGCTGAAACTTACCAGGAGTCTATTGGAGTTGAAGTTGACGTTTGATAAGGGGATTGAAGCTGGATTCAGCTGATTCTTGGAATTGGTTGACAGGAACAGGCTGTAGGTATCACACAAGGTGAACATCGGGATCTCTTGAGGGAAGGAGCAGTAGTGTTTGGATATTTGCAGAGTGAGCTTAAGAAGTGATAAGGTTTGTGTTTGTAATTAATATCAAAACATTTTAAATAACGAGCAATAAGGGAAAAAGTAAAATACAAAACAGTAATTATTTTAATAAATTAATTAATAATTATGTCAATGTAAAAAATAGATTTGTCAATACCTGGTTTGAGTAGGTGTAGAAGTTGGGTTGACGTTTGATGTCATTGAATAATTAAGAATCTATTTAAAAATTTAAACTTCAACTAATGGAGATCTAGATTTGGCGAACCACCCCTGAAATAAGAGTACTTGATTTGTAAGCAAATAGTTTAACTAACGGGGAATTGTATTAATTAAGGGCAAGTTTAAAGTAAAATATTGAATACATAAATTATATGACTATTTCAAATATATGAGATAACTCCAAAATATAACATAAGGTCACATAACGTGGTGCTTTTGTAATACATAATTAGTGACTATGCAGCCGACGAGGAGCTAGCATATCCAAAACAATAGATCTGTATAAAGAAATCGATTATTTAGTACATCAGCATATTCTGTGCAATCTTTGAAGTAGCGAAACAGGTGCAAGCCAGTAAATTTAGTATAGGTAGCTCTACCTGACGGATAACTAATCGTTACTGGTGCCTTAGTGCCTTAGTGTTTGTACGTTTTATATCTACTGCCATTGGTAGTATACATATTTCAGTTGATAAAATGATATAAGTACGCGATACCCCAAAATATGTATTACAGAATTGTTGCAATCTGTTTAGTCTTTGCTCTATAATTTAAGCTTTTATTTTTCTGCTTTGCACGTAAAAGAAATTATTTTTGTCGAACCTATTACAAATGTTTGATATTTGCTATTCAGTTATTAACCACTCATTTACGAGCTATAACGCGCAATCTATTACAACTTGCTCAGGTGTTCTTGTTCCCAAAGAATATTTGGTGATACTATGATTAGATGTAATATGTAGCGAACTAATCAAAATGGAGGTGAAGAATTAAAACAAAGGATATTCAAATTAATAAGCAAGATATGGAAAAATGAAAAAATCCCAGAGGAATGGAAGAGAGAGGAATAATTGTGCCGAGTTGAAAGAAAGCGAATATGAGGGAGTGCAAAAACTATAGCGCAATCACACTACTGAACATTACCTACAAGGTACTGATAAGTATAATATTACGTAGAGTAAAAGTATGTACACAAAGAACAATTGGCGAATACCAGCATGGATTTAAAGAGAGAAATTCAACGGTAGATGCGATACATGTGATGAAACAAGTAGTGGACAAATGCTACGAGAATGGTATAGAAATATACATTGCATTTATTGACTTCAAGCGAGCGTTTGATTCAATAAATAGGCAGACACTACTAAAGGATGCAGAAGAAATAGGAATATCAGCAACATTAGTTAGACTCATGAGAATGACATTCGAAAACTCAAAAGCTATAGTGATGGCACATACAGGACCATCAAAAGAGATTGATATAACCAAAGGCGTAAGAGAAGGGAATATTACAATGGAAGCGGTGATTAGAGTAAGTATGATAAAGGGAACATTAAGAGAAAAAGGAATACAAGTAGTCGCATACGCAGACGATGTCGCACTAGTGTCCAAATCCAGACGAATACTAACACAGAAGCTACAGAATATGGAAATGGAAGCAAAGAAAAGGGGACTAGAAATTAGCCAAGAGAAATCAAAATATGTTAGAGTTAGTAGAGTGACAAACAGGATGAAGAACACAAGTGTGCAAATAGGGAACCTAAAATTTGAAGAAGTAGAAAACTTTAAATATTGGAAAGAAATAGAGATAAAATAGAGAATACAAGCAGGATATAGCGCATTTAATAAATATAAAATGTTTATTAATAATAAGAAAATTAGTAGAAAGCTCAAAGTTAAAATATATTAAACGACAATAAGGCCAGTAGTGGCATACGCGGCAGAGACCATATGTATAACAAAGAAGGAGGAGGAAAGACTAAGGATCTTCGAAAGAAAAATCATAAGAAAAATTTATGGATTAGTAAAAGTAAATGATGAAGAAAATAGAAGACTGTACAATAGAGAAATAGAGGAATTCTTAAAAAAGAAACAATAATAAAAGTCATGAAAGCAATGAGGTTAAGATGGATAGGACACATAAAAAGAAGACAGGATGACACAGTAATTAAACGTATCACAGAATGGAACCCAAGTGGGAATAGAAAAAGAGGAAGACCCAGAGTGAGGTGGGAGGGAAGATATAAGAAGAATGGGAATAAAAGACTGGGAGAAACAAGTAAAGGACAGGAAAAAATGGAAGGAAATAGTAAAAGCAGCCATAACACATGATAAACTTTGAAAGGGATAAGTGATTAGTGCTAAATGGAGTGACTCACCATGAGTAATTGAGTCTGTAGAACTAATTTAGTGAGTGGTTACAATTCTGCAAGGAATGTATAACCTTATACATACATGATTATCTATACATATATAAAGGAAAGTCACAACCCTGACTAATCAACGCAGAGCCGTAACTGCTGGTACTAAGAACTTGAAATTTGGGTGGAAGGTTTAATTGGTTACGTAAGGTAGTGCTAAAAAGGGATTTTTTGAAATTCGACCCGTAAGGGGGTGAAAAGGGGTAAAATATGTTTTCACGAATTCCTACATATCTCTTACACCCAATGAGATATCGACTTGGTGTTTACTTGCAAAGATTTTCAATGCAAATGCCTGGAAACTTATTTCAAGATTTTGTCCTAATCAACCCCTAAAGGTGCAAATGTGGATTAGGGGTTAATTAAAGAACCCTTCGTATCTCCTATATCTATTGAGTTAGAACATTCTTTTTTGGCATATAGATTTAGTTTTAAAATATTTCAAAAGTGGGTTAAGGGATTTTGAAAAATTTACCTCCAAGGGGTTGAAAAGGGCTACATTGTGTTCCCACGAATTCCTCAATATCTCTTAGACCTGATAAGATATCGACTTGGTGTTGGCTTGCATAGGTATCCAAGACAAATGTCTAAAAACATAATTCAGGATTTTTTCCTAATCAACCCTAAAGGTGTCAATTTGCATTCGGGATGAATTATAGAGCCCCTTGTATCTCTTTTGTTTGTTGAGTTAGAGCATTCTTTTGTGACATATAGATGAGTTTTTTTTCAAATCTTTATAAAGGGGTTTTAAGGTTTTTTAATTTCACCCCTAGAACGGTAAAAAAGGATAACTAAAAAGGGGTAGAAGGTTAAAATTATTATTTTTCCGTCTGGGTTCATTTCAGGATAAAACAATCTGAAAGAATTTTTTTAAAATTTTACCCCTAAGGGATTAAAAGGGGTAAACTGTGTTTTCACGAATTTCTTAGAATAAAATAGGAAAATTTCTGAAATTCCATCCCCTTGTGATGGAAACGGGTATCCTGCTATAATTTATGAATACAACTTCTAATAAGTACATGTATTTTTGATTTTATCTCATTGTTATACTAAAAGTATAGTTTTATCAATCTATACAAGGGTAACGACAATTACATACACATTTTCAGGGGGTACGTGAAGAAAAAAAGAGTTAAGAAGAACTTCTTTCGGAAGAATATTGTTTCACTTTACCTACAATATTGTTTCGCAGCCTTTGTTAGTTTAGCATAGTGAGTGAGGGGGGGGGAGGGCTTCATAATTAATTTAAGATTTAGAAGAAGAAACAAACATTTGTAGTCCGTACGAAGAACGGGCATCTTGCTAGTTATTTATATAAAATTGTTATAGCATTGTTTGATCTTGAAAACATATTAGCATTTATACACATGCAGAATTAGCTTTGCGAAAATGCATTACACTTTATTCCTATGATAACGCTAAATATAGAGCCAAAACTTAAAACAGGGATGTTTTACAAAGTGCAAATTCCCTCCCCACATTACTTATTTAACAGGCATAATTTTTTAATGACAGCGAAACGTATTCGCCATGCATCTATTCGCATTATTTCCCCAAAACGATACAAAACAAATTATACAACAAATTAATCTCGAAATGAAACTCTAAAATGCAATTTCGCTTAAAAACTTGGTAATTATTCAAGAATAATCCAGCCCGTGCAACTAGCCAACCAAGATATAAAACAGAAAATTCGTAAACGAAGTCCGTAATTAAGTTGAAGATTAAATCCTGGTAATCCAAAAATCCGCATCAAGTATAAATTAAACATAATTTAATTACTGTGCCTCGTTCCCGTTCTTTTTTACAAGGGAAATCATTTTTAAGCTGCGTAAATTTACGAAATCACTTCTGAAATGAAGCGCAAATTTATTTTAAGTGGTGTCGGATGAAAATTCTGAACAAAATACTTCCTGTACACCTTTTTTAAATAAAAACGACGCCTGCTTTCTAATGCGATAGCGGTGAAGATTAATAAAATTACTTTATGTATATATTTATTTACTAACATTTCAATATATAAAGGATTACGGTAATCGTAGCAATTTTTTGAACTAAAATTTTTAAATATAATTTCGCTTGTTCTGCATTAAGACTCCCTTTTCTGGAAATTGACGTTAATCAAATAAACATAGTATAATTTTGAACAAACTGTACATATAAAAAAGGAAAAATAGAATAATAGACTATTGCCTATCTGGAAGTAGCAGACGCTTGAAAGCATTAAAATGAATGTCAAATATGTTATTCATGTCATTTATGTTGCCAATAAAGTTGATAATTTAAAAATCACATCAAGAATTAGTAATAGCTATTGTATCTCAAACATCGAATTTCTTTGAATTACTATCAAAGTAGTAGATGTTGAATACGATTACTTCTATTGTGTACAGCGTGATAGAAATCAGACACTAACATAATGCTGAAAACAGGAAGATTATCTGTATCACACCTTCTTAATAACCTCGACCAGTGGCCTACGGTGATGGGCAACGGATAACCAGCCGACAAAATCTATTTAGATTTCAAAAAAACGTTCGATAGGGTACTAAGATTCATAAGTTTGAAAATTTAGGGATTAGAAGAAATCATACCTAGATGCATCAAAAACTGAAAGATAGAACGTTCAAAGTAAGAATTGGGGATAATTTCTCTGATTCATTTCCTAACCATAACAAAGTTGCAGATGACTCAAATACCCAAGATGTCTACAAAATCAGAAATGGTGTAACATTGGCTGCTTACTCTAAACGCTTCTAAATGTAAAGTTCTGCGTTTTGTTTTATTACCTGAACAATCTATTACTAGAAAGCGTCGGCCACCATGAAGACCTTGATGTCACAATCAGTTTCGATTCTAAAAGGGAGCACCACATGGGCAAACCAGTCAAGAAGATCAACTATGTAGCTTATCTAATCAAATGCGCAATTAAGAACCCAATATGGAAGCTACTTCTAACTATTTACATATCCTATGTGAGACACATACTGGATTACACAGCTCCAGTATGTACGCCATACTTTGTGAAGATATTGATTTGTTGTAATAAAACTTCAAGAAGAACTGGTGGCAACCTAATAGACACGTCCAAGGAACTAGGTACTTTTTTATTGATCACTAATGTACATATGATGCCCATCCAAATGTTAATCTTCGTGGCCCAGATATATTGCTATGGCTTTAAGCCCTACCAATCAACTCTATTAGCATTTCCAAATTAATGGACATTTCATGAAAGCTCAGAGTGAGATATTTTATATAACTGCAAAACTAAAACTTGAATTTGCCAGAATGAATACATTTGTAATGAGATGCCAGTAATTGCAGAAAATTAATTAATGAACGCAATAAGCAAAGCTCAATTTGAACAGGGATCTAAGTTGAATGTAAGTTCAGTTAATTGATTAGGTTTGTGCTAAAGTAAATGAAAGCCGAATGAAATTTAATAATTACAAGATGGATCTCAAACGCAAGGGAATGAAGCGTAGAATTCAGGTACGGTTTAATAGTGAAATCCAGTCAGGGTTTTGTAAGTAAGGTAATTGAAAGATAGATAAGCTTATGAACATGCAACGAGCAGATAAGAATAAAGGCATTAAAGCATTTGAAGGAAACCGTAAGAATCAAAAGGCAAGGGTTATAGAATTGGAGAAAAGGAGACAGCATATGAACTTAAAAATGTGTGGAAAATCAGACAGTGAATTCAAAGGAAGCCAGTGCAGGAAATGCGCGAATTAAATACTCTAATCAGTGCAGTGACATGTGAATACTTAAACGCAAATTAAAAAGACGTGCAGTGACAAATAGACACAAAAAATTAGTATAAATGTAAACAATTATTTTAGATGTAATATTAGTGTACAAAATCCTAGTTTTAATTAGAAATTATTGTTAAAAATCAGTATTTTGAACCATGTTAACATCCGAAATTAATTTGAAACTAACTAGCTTTTGTTTATAACAAAAAAGGAAGAAAGACAAATGAAAAAATTAAGGGCTTGGCGTGTGAAATTGTACTCTGTATTAAAATTAAAATTTTTGATATTAAAAATAAAAATACATGTCTGAGACTTTATCAGTGTGTTGAGGAAATTTTTGTGTCCATGTGGTATTATTTTTATCAAAATCCGCCACCAAAAATTGTTGAGGTCTCCGATGTTGTGTGACATAACCTCGATCCGAAGCAGCCTTAGTTCTGACAGCTACGAGGAGGTCTACCAGTCCAGCCAGCCCATTGGAAAAGACACCAGTGCCATTCAGCAACCCGTGGGGGTACGTACCCGTGCCCCAACAGCAGGATCCGACCCATAGCAGCCCCACAACAAGGTCAGAATAGCTACGAACCCTCCGATTTGAGAACGACTAGTGCAGGTACTGTTCATTCTAAAACTAATTAAGTGAGCGCCGGGAAATTCATGCATGCATAAGAAGAGCAATACTCAAGGCAATCCAGGCAAGTTCTATCGCCGTACGAGTGATTCCAGTTATTTGAGGTTATCCGTTGGTGAGATTCAGACCGACTTCAAAATAAATAATTGGGAGATAGAAGCGGGCCCCATAAACAAATGCTAGAAACCAATGAGGATTAATGCCGCGAAAACCAACTAATTTAAATAGTTACCAATAGAACTGTGATCGATTTCACTTGTTTTCTTTATTCAATTTGACGCCATCTTGCAAACGGCGTCCATCTTGGCTTATATTTGACCCAATTTTCGTTTCGATTGTGCGCGTTTGAGCTTATGCGAAAACAGATCCGTATTTAATAATTTTAATAAATTATGCATTCAGGGTGGACCCAACCGAGATGAGTCTGTGCTTTATCGATTTGAGCTAGTGTATTATTGGATTAATTGCAGATAAATAAAATATAAAGGGCATACAACTATTTATTATTATCTATCAATTTACAAGTAACTTTTAATCAACCTAAGATTTGATAACACGAATACGAAAAATATTTGCGTGGTACCCTTATTTAAAAATTAAATTAATAACATATTACAACACTAAGTAGACATACCATTGCAATATATAGCTTTGCACTATTTGGATATAGGTGTTATCTACAAGTAACAGCTGATTGGGAATTAGGATGGTCATCATTTTTGTCTTTTCGAAATTGATCTTTAAGCCGACCTTTTGTGTAACATCTTTCAGTTCTTGGATCATGATCGCAGCTTCTCCCAGGCTGTCGGTTATAAGTATAATATCATCTACAAACCTGAGATGGTTGAGTTTTTCTCCATCGATGCTGATGCATTTATTCTCCCACTTTAAGTTTTTAAAAGCGTACTCTAGGACAATGATACATAATTTTGGTGACAGAGTGTCACCTTGCCCGACACCTCTTTCTATTTTTATCTTTTCTGTGTGGGAGTGAAGGTTGACCCTTGTTTTGTGTTTTTTCTATATATTCTTTATAGCCTTTGAGTATCGATGGTCGATTCGGCATTCTTTCAATGCCTCCATAATGGTAGTTACTCAACAGTATCGAACGCTTTATGAAAGTCCACAAAGATCAGAACCAGAACCAGATATTCCACATATTTTTCAATTAGAGCTTTTACACATTGTAGAAGGTCGTTAGAATTTTAGCATATGTATAGGTGGTTAAGCAAGCTAATTGGCCTTTAGGCTTGTTTTGTCTGCTTTTTTTGGAGCAATATCGTAAGTGAGTCATTCCACAGGGTTGGGATATTCTGACTATGTAGGCACCGATTGAAGAGTTCTAGGATTTTATCGATCAGGACTGGTCCTCCAAGTTTTATACCCTTCGTCTTCTCCAGAACCCCTATTATTTTTTATTTTATTGATTGCGTGATATAATTCGTTACGGGAAATATCGAGATGTCTTCAGAGCCCTGGTTTTGTATCTTTTGTAGTAACTCTTCTCTTGTTTGACCTGTCTGAGATTTATATACCGTTGTATATAATTCTTCCACAGTGTGCAATAGTGTATCTTTATCTGTTACCACATTTCTTCATTTGCCCTTCAACTGAAATATTTATCTTTTACCATTTGTGACTTTTCTTCTCGTTATTTTCATACTTTTCTTTTCTTCAATAGTTCGGACTATTTGTACTTTCTTATGTCTTTTCTAATAGCCTTTGATATTTCTCTATTGGATGTTCTTATCGCTTCTGGTTCTGTGTTTGGGTTACTCATTTTTATTCTTCGTTTTTATTTCTTGGCTAGCTGTCTGTTCTTTTTCAGTTTTTGGACAAAATCTTTTTGTGCCTGTTTAATTGTATCTACAATAGTGTGGTTCAAGTCATTTATGTCTTTTGATGTTGGTTTCATTTGAAAAAGGTTATTTTCTAGAAGGAAGGTTAGTGATGTTTCCCCTCTCTCGTTCCTACCTGGACTACCGAAATTTCCAAGGGCTGTTTCAGACGAATCCACTTTTACTCCGACTTTAGCATTGAAGTCGCCGCATATGACTGTAAAGTGTGCAGGATTAATAAAATATATGTTCGATCAATTTTTAATATTTATATAAAATCCATTAGTGCCGTTAATGTCGGAAACTCCATCTTAGAAAATTTTCCTGTTACAAAAGGACTTCGACAAGGTGGCTATCTGTCACCAACCTTGTTTAAAATCTATATCCAAGAAACACTGAAAGAGTGGATAAAAACGTTTTAGAAATGGCAATAGAAATTGAAGATAGTTGTTTGACAACCCTCTTATTCGCCGGTGATCAGGTAATTCTGGCAAATGATGAATATGACATGTACTTTATGCTTCGAAAATTAATAAAAGAATATAAAAAATGGAGATTAAACATGAGCATGACGAAAACACAGGAAAAGACATAAATGATACTGAATTACAGATACATAAAAATATTACAAAATTTAAAGAATATAAACATTTAAGCAGCATAATATCACAAGGGAATGTCAAAAAAGACATATACAACAAAATACAACAAGCACGGAAATGTATTCAAACTCAATTCTTTACAAAGGTCACATCAGATTAAAGTGAACACCAAAATGACAATTTACACATCCATTGTAGAGTCAGTTTTGATATATAATCGGAATGTTGGCAGCTTACAGCCAAAGATTAAAAATGTATTGAGACCGTGGAAATGGGTTTCAAGAGAAGAGCGATTGGAATTTCACGATTAGAGAACGTCCCAAACGTAGAAATTCAACGTCGAACAAATAGTGTATTTACCAGCGCACATAAAGTAGAATCTCGATGGTTTATATGGTATGGGCACGTTATGCGAATGTCAGAAGACCGACGGCCAAAGAGAGCTTTAAACTATGCACTATAAAATAGAGAAAGACGAAGAGACAGACCAGCAACAACCTGTTTACAAGGTATTAGACAGACCATGGCAAATCGAGTCATAAAGGACGAGGACTGGGGAAATAGAGAGAAATAGCGGTCGAAGTGCGGGATGCGGCAATGACTGTAGGAACCCTGCTGTATATATTGTTACGAGTCAAGAGTCATTTACGTATATTATTGCACTATATTGGATTAAAAAAAAATATGACCTAGAATTTAATTTAAATTATAAGTCAAGCTTTATATTTCAATACATTATTACTATATTATGCTTCACTTCACGCACCGAGCTGCTTTGGTTACCTATCCTAGATTTCTCAAGGTCAAAGTGAGGACGGATGGCAAAGTGAGCTGCATTTGTGGAGTCAAATGTTTCATTTTTAATTTGGGTTTTGGTTTGAGGATTCACTTTGGTGTTGCGATATCTTCCGAGGGAATTGATGGAGTACCTGCAAAAGCAGATACATTCAGCATGCTACGATTTTGGCAAACGGGGTAGAACATCCTAACAGTAGGTGTAGTTTCCTTTTGTACTATTTTCTTAGATTCTATTCAACTCCATTCTTTTCAGCTCCTTTTTAGTATGGGCGAATTCAGCTCCTTCTAGTTACGGGCGAATACATTTTGTCGTGTGAGCCCAGAGCTCGTTTGACCGCTTTGTGTGTATGAGGATTCTATCTCTGCGAGAGTCGAGGGTAGTAACGTCGAACAGCCTCAAACACCTCGCTTCCGTTGTGGCTTATCGTCATGGTTATGCTTCTGGCCAGCTTCCGATGAGCTTGCATTTTACTTAGTAACCAGCAACAGGTCTCTCTTGAACTATCCTTCCCCTTTGCGTCAAGGAATTGGGCCGCGGTTTAGCTTGCGATCTCGACTTAACCTGAAATATGGGATTCCTTTTAATGTGTTTGTGTGTTGCGTTAGTGTTTAATGTATTAGTCAAATATCAAACTCTCTTTATGGTTAGATAATTAATAGCATAACGTAGAGCTTACCTGTGTGCAGATAAATATTTTGAAGGACTCGGATCACTGTTTACAAACTGTCAATGCCAAATCGATTTTGGGATGTGTCTCACATACCATTCAAGTTACTATTATTTTGATTTTGGGCCTTGTGAAGCAAGTGTGTATCTCGACTGAATTAAACTTAATTAATCCCCTACTAGCAAGATATTTCTTTATCCGACTTATTGAAATCGATGGGGATTTTAAATAACTACTAAGCGTATTTTCTGTTTTATAAGGCCCTACTCTGAAACAAAATCTTGAGATCTCTAGGACTATTCTGTTAATTATTAATAACATCTGAATGTTCTTGCATTTGTGGATTTAGGGTCAAATTCAATCCGAACCCAAAAACTTAACCTTTAATAACACTTTCGCGGTTTTGTCATTTTACCGAGTAACCGGTTGGTAATGCAAATTGTTAGTTTTGCAGTAACCTTGTATTTCTGTCATATTACTTAGATAAACTGAATTTTCATAGCTTTTGATTATGTATTTTTCGACTTTTAAAACGACTCTTATACTACTGTGATATTTTCCCACTATGGATATATTTATTGTGATAGTTTGATTTGGTTTGCCATGTTTTTGTGTATGTACTACCGATTACTCTTCCCTGTTATAAATTATACTGACTCCTTATGAATGCCTGCGAATTTTACTTTGTAGCCGCCTTCTCGCTTTTTCAGGGATGGGTTAGTAGCGTCTTTGACGTGTACCTTTTATTTGATTAGCAAAGTGCTTGTGTTATTTACTACTTGGAGCCCATATTTTTTACAGCTTAAGATTAAAAAATCTGGTGTGATACACGCACACAACTTCCTTTTACAGTGATCATATAATTAGCCAAAAATTTGATTTTAAATTTTTAAGCATTTGTCAAAAATTTTCAAAAATTAGAAATTTTACAAAAACGGTACAAAATAGAGTGTTAGTTCAAAAGACAAATTTTCTCTAGAATTTTAGGCTGAATTAAAAAATCTGATAATATACCGGGTGTTCTATTTAAAATATGAGTTAATTAAAAAAATAGAAAAAAAAACCAAAGAAACCCATTTTAGAAGTATTCAACTGAAAAATCACCTATCTCACATCAATACACATTAAAAATTTAATAAAAATGTAAAGTTTAAAAAAAATCGTTAGCGGTTTTTGAAAAAATCGAAAAAAACTGAAAAGTTACAAGAGTAAACATCTACTTCCGGTTATGCGATTTTCTTCAAAAGCTTGCTGTCGCATCTACATAGTACACAAAACTTATATATGAAGTTTCAACGCCATACCTCTTTCCGTTTTTGAGATATTCTGTTCACAGACAGACACACACACAGACACACAGACACACAGACAGACCAATGAAAAAAATATGTTTTTTGGGATCAGGGGACTCTAAAACGTGAAGATCTGCTGAAAACTCAATTTCGAATTTTTGGGGTGAATCCAATACTTCCTTTATTGTAAAAAGAAGTAATAAATTAAATAAATCGTGGAGATATACTCAACAAGTAAGCTTACTTGAATTGTGGTTAATTTTTTCTTGAACAATGGGAGTTGCTCACCCTCGTTTGATAAAGAACTTAGGCGTACGTTCAAGGATAAACTTGTAGCACGTTAAAATTTGGGTTGTTATTTAGTATCTCATTCCAGAAGTATATTGTTGACTACTTACCATTTTTTGTACAAAGATAATAAACAAGTCAATTTTCCATAGAAAGCACAAATTCCATTTGGTATTATTATAATTTTACTTTGAAGATTTGCTTCATACTAAGGGTTTTAGAATTTTATTTCAATTTTATCATTTTGAGTATTATTTAGAAACTACCATTTATTAGAGATTTCAACTGCTCCTGTTTTGAAACTAGTACCCTCGTTTTCGAAATTCCTTTTAAATTTACTTTTTGACTAATCAACTGCAATAAGATCTGCATTTACAGCTCTTGTATAAATAATGTTTTAAGTCTTTAATGGATCTAAGTGCATTAAAACAGAAAAGGACAGTTAAGTTTATCCTAAAATAGCTTCCGAGGGGTGACTTAAATGTTTAATACCTCAATTTGAAGGTTTATAAAATGTTTAAACTATGTAGTTGTTCACTTCTGGTGACATATTCAATGCTATTATCACATTGTTAGATTTTTAGTACAAAAAATATTTATTGATTATTTAATGTCTTTTAAAAATTTTTAAGTAAAGTATATTGATATTTCCAAAACAAATTTCTCTGCTCATATAAAAACTCAACCTTTTGAGAGTTCAATAAAACCAGCAGCTACTGGACAAAGGATGTGTTCAATTTATATTAAATTTTTGGTAAAATATCATTGGGAACTAGTCTATAAAAGGTATTAGAAAATTATGGTTAATTGGTATAGTAGGATTCTAACGTGAGATCATTTAAATTTATAATTAGAGTCGCCTCTGATTCGTGTTATACGTTTGGCAGTACTGAAGTGTATTGTCAGTCGATGTCAAATTCAAGGTTAGTAGGTTAAGTTTTCTTTGTTATTTGACACAAACTGATATAAAACTTAACCTGAAAATCTCGAATTTGACATAGACTGACAATACACTTCAGTACTGCCAAATGTATAACACGAATTACAGGCCACTCTAATTATACATTTATTTGATCACTCTTTACTTTCACTCAAATATGTTATATTGTTATTTAACTGTGACATATTAAACTAACTGAGAAGCCGGTTTCTACTTCCTTACATATTCTAATATTATTTAAAATAATACATGTATTAACACTACTCATGATTTGTTAAAGTTCAAGATTTATTCTGATTTTTCATAATATGTTTAAACTATAGAATTATTAAACAACTGTAACTTACATCTTTACAGTGAATTTTCCATTGGAATATTTTTGGTGGCGCAGTGGGTAGAGTGCTATTTTTACAATAAGCAAGTGCAGTGGACCCGGTAGGTGGCGCTGGAATCGAGATATTTACGAAAATGTGTATTTATGGTCTGATTTGGCTCATATTCAGAATATATCTGTATAAAAAAAAATTTTTGGGCAGAACGTTTGCCGGGTTAGCTAGTTGTATATAAATATAGAACATGACAGTTCGAGTTGTATTTATATTATTTAAAATCTTTATTTTTAGAAACTGACAGTGTGGGCACTTTGTTTTCTGTTCGTTCCCATAATATTGGTGGGTAACTAGCCGAAGCAGAAAAGTCACAAGCAGCTGTAAAACGTGAAAGAATGTGATGTTATAACAAGTATAAATACAAGGTTAAAACATAAAAGGACAGTAATAAGCACTGTGAAGAAGCCAAGCCAGCCAATTAGGTAGAATAGTTACTTGGGGAAGATGCCAATGTCAGTGCTTGTTAACCGGTTGACACTTCTGAAGGAAGGATAAGTCAAGTTATGATGCTTATGAGATGGTTGGGGTTGTGGTTGTGTGCAGGTATAATTTGGATGAAGAACATGGCGGGAATGGACACAAGTGTAGCTTTTGATGTTCGAATGCGGAAAAGCGAACATAGGCGTGTAAATTTGCAAACTGCGTTGAAAAGTACTACGCTTGAACAAAAAAGTGACAAATCGAAGCGATTTAGAATATACATAGAAATTATGGTGTTACTTTTAAGTAAAATTTAGGTTTCTAATATGTAATTAATTAGTGTAAGTTTTATAAATGTGACATTAAAATTAAGAAAAGTTAAATTAATCCGTTTGCTATGAAAAAAGATAATGTTATTTGAAGAAGTGTTTATGTCAATGTTAATGGGGATATAAGCAATTATATTAGGCTCCTATGCTTCATTTATAAACTACAATGATTTGTAATATAACAGCCGACGGAGTAAAATTTAAGAAGCTACCACTAAATAACGGTTTTATCATTCGGCACATACCTAATCGGGAGTGCCAGCATCTGCAACTTTGGTGCACGTAACTTGAAGGACTGCAAAGGACTTATTAAGGGTAGAACCGGCAGCTGTTTAATGGCCGTCAAAGTAACAGTGATCTTCATAAAAGGTTAAAACAGACATAATTTAAGAAGCCGATCAAAAATCTATCTGAAAAGTAACATTAAATAAAGAATCAGTCATATCTATCATTAACAATAAATAATTACCCTAAAGAACTTAAGAATTAATATTCCAAAAGTACTGTAGACATTTAAAAAGTAACAAAACCATTGTTACTGAAATTGGCGTTTTTACGAACAATTACTTTTGGTATATGGTAGTCGCATTGAACACATACTGTATCTTTTTAGTCAACTATATAAACCTCATAGTAAACTTTCATTTCAGTAACAGTTGTTTATTGCTTTTCAATGCTTAAGGTAATCTTTGATCACTGGTTTAATAAATGTTTTGCACTTGTTTAAGGATTTTTGTTATTTTCTACTGTTTCATCCATTTTTGCCATAAGCAATGTCGGTTGGTGTCATACTTTTTATGCTTACACAAAAAGGTGAAGAAATCGAAGCGATTTGGACTATAGATAGAAATTATAGTGTTACTGTTAAGTAATATTTAGGTTTTTAGTGTGTAATTAATTAGTTTAAGTTTTATAAAGGTGACAATAACATTTCTAAAAGTCAAATTAAGCCGATTGCTATGAAAAAGATGGTAACTAGGTAAGTTTAGTGAAAATTGTTATTTTAAGAAGTGTGTATCTCAAAGTTAATGGGGATAGACGCAATTGTGTTAGGCTCCCATACATTCATTTATAAAATACAATAATTTGTCATATTAAAGGCGACAGAATAATAAATATTCTACACCAAGTGAATTAAACATATGTTTATTTACAAAAAGATATTGCGCTCAAGAGCACGTAGTGCGAGTGAGTTTATATCTTTGAGTTAATAAATGTTTAATTCACATGGCGTATATATGTTTTTATTCAATTTTGACGAAATTTTGAATAAAAATTTAAAAATATTCAAATTAAGATTTAAATTTGCCCATTCATCATGGATTTGATCTAAATTTTATTAATTATATATTATACACTGCAAAGAGAAATAATAATTGAATGCAAATATTTGTAGAAATAATAAAAATATGTTGTTCTTCATTGAAACTTTTTTAATATTCTAGTGAATTAAACTTTTTTTATTCTCTAGTGAATTAATAGCTATTAACATATCTAGGAATGTTATGAGTATCATAACTGCCGCAGATGTTTTGAAATCCGAGCTCGTAGAGCGAGGATTTTAAAACTTCTAAGGCAGTTATGATTCATAACATCCGTGATTTGTTCAATAGTTTATCGGTTGCTATATGGTTATGGTTGCCATGTAGGGTAATATTCCTTAACCCTACAGATAAGTTATGACCTAGTAACCTGCCTACTTTTGTATATGTAAACAAAGGCTTAATATCCTGAAACCGATAATAGTATATTACTCGACAAGTTGACAAAAGTGATGTTTTTCTGAACAAGTATGGCGTGTTTGAGTACGAGCGTTAGCGAGTACTTAAACGGCCATACGAGTTCAGAAAAACCACTTTTCTAACGTGTTGAGTATACTATTTTATCGCATTTCATAAGGAATGTAAAATATTAAATTTTTACATAAAAGTGACACTAACTGTCAAAACATAACCAAGATGACCATAACTCATTCGTATAAGCAGCTCCAGTTGATGTTATGCGTTTGGCAGTACTGACGTGTGTTGTTGGTGACACTGTAAGTCTATGTCAAATTCGAGGTTAGCAGGTTAGGTTTTGCGTCAATCTATGTCAAAACTGACGTAAAACCTAACCTACTAACCTCGAATTTGACATAGACTTACAGTGTCACCAACAATACACTTCCGTATTGCCAAACGTAATACGAATCGCCGTTGCTAGGCAGAAAAGTGTTGCCAATGGTAAAAGTACCACATTTCTTATCGATTTTGAATGAAGAAATGTAGTACATTTTCAAATAAAAAGCGATAAAACACTTTTATTTCACTTGTGAATCATAGACTGTTTATGAAGGTTATTATGGAGTTAATAATGTCACTTGAAACTGTCAAAATTGAATAAACATTAAAAAGATACTACTGAATAACGGTTTTATCATTTGGCACATACCTAATCAGGAGTGCCAGCATCTGCAACTTTGGTGTTCGTAACTTGGAGGACTGCAGAGGACTTGTTAAGGGTAGACCGTGCAGCTGTGCACATACATAAAAAGACCAACAGAACTAACAGTTAGATAATTATTTAATCTATGTATGTTTATAAAAATTATTGCAGCATTTGAAGGAACCATTAAAAATTTACAATAAAATTTGTAGAAGCACAACTGGAAATCGACCCCTCTTTACCATAATAAGTCATGTACTATTAAATATACAATGAATGTCTAAAGGCTTTGTTATTTAAAATTTTTTTTCTAGAGTTTGAAAGCTCGATACTATTGAAACGAAGAATTTTTGGATAAGGGTAAATTTGGTTAAATCAGAATCTGTGGCAACCCTTTGTACAGACCTGTGTATATTTGAAACACTCATAAAATATGGTAATTATAGGTGTCGAAGCCAATTACGACATTAAGAATAAAAGCATAATAAAACAACTGAAACGTATCAAGAAGGGACAGCCTTTGAAAGGCTCAGCGATGACCTTTTACTCAGATCTCCAAAACACTCTCAAAGCGAGAACATTTAATCAGTAGGTATTATCAACATTAATAAAATAGAAACATGGACAATCAATAAGGTGATCATCCTCCTACAATAGGCGAGTGGCCTGTTTATTCCACGCAGTCGCCTGTCGAAATTGAGGAAGAGTTTCCATGTTAGAGGTTAACGACTACCACATGTGTTACCGTGGTAGAATGTATGATTCTGTCTGTACTATTATTGTGTTGTCAATTTCTATATTGGCTTTTCGTTCTTTATTATTTCATGTACCTATTTTTTCCAGTATTGATTTTAAGATCTTTGGAACTTTGTTGTATCTCTGTAATAATTCGTCTTTTACGCAAGCGTAAATGACTTCGGTAAAATTGCCTCCCCTTGTCTGACGCCTCTGCCAGTGATGATCTTGTTTGTAAGAACCTTCAGAACAATCTGTAGGGTTGCGTTGTTGTATACATTTCTGGATTAGGGTTGTGTATCGATGGTCTACTCGGCTATTACTTAATGCGTTTAGCACGACCGAGATTTCTACTGGGATACACGTCATTTCATAATCTATCCAAAAAGGGAGGTTATATTCATTTGCTTTTTACTTTTCTCGTCTGAAAGACAAAGGAAGTATTGTAATCATGAAAAATCACCTTCCGAGATTTCTTCAGATCTTTACGTTTCAGAGTCCCTAGATGGCGAAAAACAGGTTTTCTCAATTCCGTCTGTCTGCCTGTCTGTCTGTTGGCGGTATAACTCAAAAACTATTTGTCAGAGGAATATGATATTTTGCATACACATTATATATATACCTTGCATGAAACCGTGAAAAATTCAGACAAATATATAAAGGGTGAGCATCTTAAAAACTGAAATTTTGTTTACTTTTGCGTTTATTTTGAAATAGAAGAAAGTAATAATTTTCACATAGGTCAAGCTTTACACTTCCCGAAAATAGGACTCAACAGCTACAGGATAATGTCACAAAAGGGTCGAAACGTTTCAACAATAAGACCGTTCCCTTAATTAGAGGCGCGCGCCGAACTCATTTCAATTAGGCTCGATGGCGCAGTTTGACTTATCGATGCAGTTACGATCGCTATGCAGGTGCGGCTGGTTCAAACCCCAGCGGGATACATTTTTTTACAGGTTTTTCTATGACTGTTTTTACGACTTGTATGTGGTCAGGATGCCAAATTCTTTCCGGAAACCAGCTTGATCTCTAGGCTGGTATTTGTCACGCTTGTTAGTTAGGCTATCAGTTATTATTTTTTAATACGGCCTGTAGTTATTGAGTTTTGTTTTATATTGTTTTCTTGAATAGTCTAACTACTAGGGTGTTTTCCAGTTTGTTGTGATTCCACATTCTGGTAACTAGTTATTGTATAATATTTTTAAGAGTTTGCGTGCAGCATATTGCAACATATCTAAAATGGTATCATCCTCTCCCTCTGTGCTCTTCATTTTGGCATTCTTGACATAGCCCGTAATTTCCGTTTTTGTTATATCGGAACCTATGTACTTTTTCTCTTACATCTTCTGATTTACCGGATTGTGGACACGCTGTATGGCCGTTCCGCAATGTACACGCCTCTCCACATTTTTTTACCTTTGATAGTCCACAATTTGACATTTTATAGAGGGTTTTGAACGTAATTGATGTACTCTTTTTAAAATCGTTACTTTCCTCTTATGGCCATACCCTCTACTTTTCCTTAAATAATATTTAGAGTAAATCTATTGTATTTGAAAAGATGTCCCACACAGTCATATTTTCTAGTTTGTAGAGTTTAGAGTAGCTTCTTTCCTTATTGGTCCAGTTAAGCTTTAATACTTTGCTCCAGCACAATGCTTCAAAGGCCTCAGAGCTGGGAAAATTACTTTACAAAAGTAATTAATTACCAGTTGCCAATATTAGAATTAAATTGCGGCTTAGACCGAGTCGTCTTTGTAGATAAACGCCCAGCATTTGTTGGCTTAATGTGTCTAACATCTTGTAAACTCAAGTAACGGTTTGTGTAACGGTAATGTTCTTTGGTGCCTCGTAAACTCTTACAAGCCTCCCATGTCTTGCGAAACGTTAGTCTATATGGCTGCACAAACAGTGAAAAGATCAAGTATGCCGAAGTATCCTTGTTCAAAAGGTACTCTAATAACACGGACCAAATCATGGGTGGCTTGTAAGAGTTCACGAGCCACCAAAGAACATAACGTTAGACAAACTCTTGCTTGAGTTCACAAGGTGTTAGGCACATTAAGCCAACAAATGCTGGGTGTTTAGCTACAAAGACAACGCGGTCTAACCAGAAATATAATTCTAATATTGACAGTTCGACTAACCGCGATAGCCTTAAACATATAATTACCATTTACCAATTAGCGCCCAATCAAGTACTTGCATTACTACATCTTCAATTACTCAAATAAAATAGTATTTTAATTATTGCACGACATAAGTTACTTTTTCAATTACTTTCACTAGAAATAGTTGTCGTATATTTGCATTTAGTAGTGTTTAGATAGCCATGTGCTAGTACATCATTTCAAACAAGCAAATTGAAATAAATAAATAATTATTATAAAGCAATATTATATAATGGTGTATCTATTATCAATCGTTATTGAACAAATTAAATTATATTTGTACTGTACTTTACTCTGTAATCTGTATTTACCGCAGACATATTTTTCACATTTTGCACAATAATTATTAGCACGGTACAATGCTACATCCTGCATAGCTTACACTACACAAAACACAACACATGCACATCTCATCTACAAATATACGCCCCTGCACCAAATATTTCTTTGCTCATGCACAAAACTAGCTGTAATCCGACTAATCATAGGATATCGTACATTATACGTATATTACTTCAGGAAGGTCCTATTGCCATTAGCCTAATATGTGACTTAATAAGGCATTATCTTATTTTTTGCGTTCTGGAGATTTAATACAGAAATCGAGATCAGTAACTTAGTAATTGAATTATCAGAAAGTAATTTAATTGCCGTGAATAATTTCAATTTCCAATTAGAATTCCCGTATTACGAAAAGTAATTCAATTCCAAAGCAAATAAAAAAAAAGGAATTTAATTAGCAACGCAATTACAAAGTAATTCATTGCTGCACAGCTCTGAAAGGCCTCTGGTGTTTTCTTCTCGTTTTCTCCTATTGCACAGGGCTCTGATTCATATAATAGTTTCTACAACACCACCTCGATGACGCAGTGCATAGAGTACCAGGCTGGTAATAAACAAATTATAGGTTCGAATCCATGGATAGGCGAAACTTTTTCCCCAGTCCACTGGATCTGTACTAAGCCTAGTGAGCATTTGAGTCAGTACACAAATAACGTCGCTCTCCTCTGGCGACTGGTTTATGAAGTAGAGTAACAAGGACATACACAAAACATACAAACACAAGATTGGGGGTAGCCAAAAGTCTTTGAGACCTAAGCTGATATTGTTAGTAGTAAATAGTTGTTTCTTTTTGTACATGTAATTTTTGCTTGGGTAATACTACTCTTGATGTCTTCCGTTTTCAGTTATGCAGCTACCCAGGTAATTAAATGTATCGGTTTATTTGATCTTGTTATTGTTTATTTTAATTTGATTCTGGTTGCTTTGAGGATTTGTTGTAAGTTCTCAAGTAACTAAACCTCTAATAGTGGCGCCCACAAACCTATCGAATTAAACCTTGATAAGAGTTGGGAAGAATTAGCCGGCAATCGCACGGGAAGGCAACACATAAGGAGGCAGATGGAAAAGAAAGCGGAAAATCGTCGTGCGCGTCTGAGAGCGGCGGCAAATAAATATCTTCGCACAAAGCTCGCACCATCTATCTTCCTTACAAGAAAACAAATCCATTAAACCCCTCTCACTTTAATCTGACCATAAAAAAGTGTTTAGTGTTTAGCCATAAACTGTATCGGTATCCCCACTATTAAGAAAGCTCCGGGTCCCGGAAGGGAATCATGACATAATGCTAAAGTTCATCTCGCTTCGTCCCCTTCGCGCCTTATCGTCTGTCGCCTGCTAGTCCGTGTATCACTGGATGAGATCCCGCCTCCAGAATCCGGGATATCATTACGCTTGCGTGTTCCCGCAGCGGCTCGGGACCTCCCCTAGCAACCTTAGTATATCTCCTGTGCATCTGTCATCTCGCTAGGCAACGCCGCCCGCGATTATTCCTGCGATAACGGTCCGGTGCGACGGCGTGTGCCCCCTTCAAACCGAGCTTTCTGGAGGCGGTAAACTACCCGATTGAGGTCTGGAGATGAACAGTCAGTGATCCGACGAGTACTTAAATTTTAAAAATGCACCTGAGCTATGCCCCTTTTTAAAATATATTAATCCGCCAAAAATAATCCTACTAATTTTGTCTTGGCCCAAAGTGCGACTAAATGATGAGTGAATTTGCAGCTGTTCGCGCCCTAGTTATTAAGACTGCTTAATCTTAGCCTGAGTTTTGCGAACTGTCAGTTGAAAGTGTCCCCAGTAAACTTCTGCCCAATTCCCGGGGGTGCACCACCCCCACGCCGGCATCACGATATTTGGAGACAGTCACAAGGTATGTTCTAAGATTGGCTATGGTTTTAGTAATCCTGCATGCACATTGGATTAAAAAAAATAGAATCCAATATATAACCATGTAAATAGAATAGCAGTAGACAAAACTGTGGAAAGGGAAAATGAGTTATAGTATTTTAATCTAAGCAATTATTTCGTAGATTTTATTTAATATGTTACAGTGACAATGTAAAAATTACCTACATTTTTATATTATAAAAATAGTTAAACTTAATTATTTTTGTTTTGTTACAACGTTTCGAGATTTTTCAGTAAATTTTAAATCTTTTGGTTAACTATTGTGTCGGAATTAATTTCTGTATATGAAAAATTACTAAAAATAAAAATATCACAGTATCGGAACATAATGTTCTTAACTTTTCAATTTAAAAAAAATGATGCAGTGAAAAGTGAACGTTTAAAATATATTATAAAACTACAAGTATAATTATTGTCAATTTCCATTTTTTCACTTGTTATAGTAATCAATTTTGTTGTATGACCGACTAATTGTGAGAACTTGATGAATATTAACCAATAAGTTATAAAAGAGACAGAGACTTCTAACTACGAGTTTAGATTCTTAAAGCCGGTGTGTTATATACCGGAACGCGACGCTAATGATACACTAAGAAACTAAGAGATATTTATAAATGTGTTTGAGTTCCTTTCCTCCCATTAAATTAAAGAAAATATTTACTTGATATGGGAGCAATCCCATAAAATAATTCAAAAGTAGTTAAAACCAACCCTTAAACATTTGTATTCCTAATAAAACTAAATTATTTTTAAAAATAATATTGCAGCATTCGTTTTTCTACAATAGAGATTGACAAACAAATTTATATCAGTTTCTTCACAATAGAATTAATTCCTTAATTATTACTCAACTTGTATATCTATCAATAAGTAGAAAATTAAAGAAATTAGAAACACTCTATTTTTGATTATTCCTAATCGACGTGTTCGCTCTTTATTGAAAGGTGTTGCAAAGAGAACAACTTTAAAATATATGTTTTTTTAGAATAAACCAATGTTGAAATTACTCAACGTATGGCAAGAATACGAACGATTATCATTTAGTTACTCTTATAACAATTTTTTCTTTAATTTAGTTGTTATTGTTGGCTTTTAAAAATTAACTGAAAAAACATTCTAGATGTGTCATCAATTTGTCAACCATGCAGTTTTGTTTCAAAATGCCACAAGTTAATATTGTTGATAAAGCAAGAATAACTGCTATCAGAACGGTTCCACTTTTTTTGGTCGTAACTGTAAGCTTACTAACTTGAACCTAAAATTGAATTCAAAAGATTTTTAAATATAAATTATGCGGTACATTTAATACCTCTATTTTCGTAAGTGTAACAATATACGAGCTCGTATTATTTTTTTCTTTTATGTAACGCAATGTTTTTAGAGTTATTTATGTATCAAGGGCATAATAAAGCGTTTATGGTCCGCGGCAGAAAAACTAGAGCTTGATACGTAGCCGAAGGTTCTAACTCAACAAGGGCTATAAACGCTAGTTATGCACGAGGTACATAAGAAATTTTATGCACAAACCAGATTTATAATCTTTGTAAACCTGACAAACGTGACACAAAGTGGGCCATTAAGTACTTTACGTACAACAATATTCTTAAGTTTGTCAATTCTACACTTTGTTCTTAATGAAGTAAAAAGTAACTGACTGAAAATATATTACAGAACTGCAAACATTTAATTTTAAACGTAATTATTGTCAATTTGCATTTTTCTACCTGCTATTACTACCAACTAAATTGTGAGAAATTCATGAAAATTAATTAATAAGATATAGATAACAGAGAGGAAAAATATAGCCAATGTTAGATTCTGCTGTTATCTTCAGGTGTACACAATTTAAATTTACTGATTGCTGGAAGGGGCACAATTTTAGCTTCGAATGCCTATATTAATGCTTAAAATGGCTAGATTATATACCGCATGGCGGCTCTGATCTTTTACTAAAAGAAAGTAGCAGATAAAGAATAATATTGGTAACTGGTAAAGACATTAACATACTAACAAGTGGCATTGTTAAATTTCTGCTAAAATAATTCGAAAAACTAGTGAATACAAACTTAAAACATTTATTCTGAAAAGCTTAGTTATTAAAGATTCACGAAACTACTGCTCAACACTCCATATTGCAGTAATAACAAGAGATTAATAAAAAAACCAATTAGGGAGGGCTGTGATATGCGTTATACGTGTGGCAGTACTGAAGTGTATTGTCAGTCTATGTTAAATTCGAGATTTGCAGGTTAAGTTTTACGTCAGTCTGTGTCAAACAACAAACAAAACCTAACCTACTAATCTCGAATTTGACATCGACTGACAATACACCTCAGTACTGCCAAACGTATAACACATATCACAGCCTATCCTAATTGGTTTTTTTATTGAGCTCTTGTTATAATATGCATTTTTTTAAACGTATCGTATTATTTTTTGTCAGCTTCTTTCCAATAAATATTTAAAACACTATTTATATTTTGTAATTAGTTTCTTCATAATCCACTTCACTTTTTAAGTACTTATTTAGTATATCAAGAAGCAAAACAATAAAATAAATTCCAAAAAACACGCTAATTCTCTATGGTGTCTGACCGACGTGTCCGCCCGATATACATTTTCTGCATTGATTGAATAATATTTTTAGTAATAATTTTTTTTCAAGCACAAACACATTCACCACTAAAAATACTCTACACGTAATTTTAGACACATGCAGGGACATAAATACGAATGGTATTTATTCAGTTATTTAATCCAACGGAATTAACTAAAAACACTTCCATTTCAAATTGTTGATTTAAATGTTCGCTTCTTTACTTAAACTTAAATTTAAATTCAACGGATTATTAAATATAAAATGCCAGGCATATGTTGATGCGTTTATGTTCAGTTCTTAAATATACAGGATGTCTCAAAAATAGTAAAAAAGCGCCAGGTAGTCATGTAGCCTGTAATTGTAAGGGAAAATTTTTAATAAAAATAAATAGTATGGTGCTTAGTTTAGTCACACCTGCTAAAAGAAGACATTTAAATTTGGCAACACAGTTAGAGGACCGGGTATAATATAATATTATCCAATAAACCACAAACGAAAGGTTACGTATAAAACTCTTGTTTTTAACAAATTTCTAAAAAGGAAATTTGTATTTTTAATGTATATTACTTATTGCTTTATTGTTTAAAAGACATATTCACTGACAAATTACTACATTTTTCACAAATTGTTATACTGATGTCCCAATTTCTGGTACTGAAGACGCGAAAACTAAGTATTGGATAGAAATACCTTATTTTTCACTTATAATTAATCAAGCTGCGTGGTTACTTGGCGTTTTATTGCAATTTCAGCGACACCATGTATATTTATTAGTATTTTTCTTTGCAATGCTTAAAATAATTTTATGTATTATACAATAATATCTTGGTATACAGCTGCCAATTGTTATTTTTGTTCTTTCTGCTTTAAATGATATGAAAATGGAATTGGAGCAAAAGAGTTGAATATTTAGTTAAAGGGAGCACTTTAACTAAATATTCAACTTTTTGTTATAATTAACTAACCTATCTGTCACGCCGTTCTTATGTCTGAGTGCTAGGTATGTTGTTAAAAAACACAAAAACATTTTTTACTAACTAACTCGAATGTATTTCAATATACTTTAATTTTTCTGATGTTTTGAAAGCATTTGCCAATTTTTGTGATGCTTATATTTTTTTAAATATGTAAATTTCTATTAGGAGCGATATATACCAAATTATCTAATCTCTGGATCAGCTCGTGATATATACATAGCGCTAGTAAGCTACTTCGGAAATGTTAATATAGGTAGGTATTTCAACGGAAATTTTAACATAAAATTAAATTAATAATACTGTATTCTAGTTACGTTATTCAAAAGTAAAATTTTTGGAATTAGTTACATTTTATTTTACACCTTTTAAATTTTAAACATTTTTTTCTTACTCATTGCAAACTCTGTGGTACAGTATGAAACGTTTCTTAAATCGTAAGACTTTAAGCTCCTCTTTGAATAAATACCAAAAAAATAATGAATTTTGTAGAAACAAAGCGTTTTATAAGAGCAGTTTTAAAATGATGAAACGATTTAGTAGTGAAGCTACCAAATAGTTATTTATGTACCAATGGTGTAAGGAGGTATTAAGGCCCGCAGCGTAAAAGGGCCATAAACGCTAGTTAGGCACAAGGTGCATGCAGCATTTTAAGTACAGACCGGAATATTCACAATTAAAGGCAGATTTATATGTTTCATAAATTTTAGTAAAACTCAGAAACAAGACAACTAAGCGGGTAGTACAGTACTTTATGGCCGTAGGGCCGTAAAATGACACATTACGCCCTCAAAGACAGGGTATAAAGTGACCAATTTCGCCTGGTCACCCATGAATGAGCTTTATCTGCTCGCGCATCATAATGATAATATTATGAGCGTTAGTTTGCATGGGGCTGAATACTATAATAAAATCATTATATTCCTCAGTACTTTTATGAAATCATTATGGAACTTTAACAAATTCGGACTAACGTAACTTATGAAATGGTTAACAGAGCATACGTGTTGGTTTTGTTTCAAATCAGTTTGCTCATTTTCATCTTAAATTACTTTATTAATTTTTGCGAGCAGATAAAATTTTATGTGGGATTATAACTAATCATTATGGTACACGTTGTGTCATCGTATTTTGCTGATAATCTTCACGGCTAGTCTGTGTTATGATCCTTATAACATGCAAAAGCATTTCGGGTTAAAAAGCCACCTTCTTTATCTACGCACTTTTCTAATCGTCGGATAAATTCTATCATTACTCGCTCTATTCTTCAGATACCTCAAAGAAAAAAGTGGATATGAAATGGTTTGGGATACATGGCCACAGAATTGAAATAGCGGTTCTTGGTTTATGGGGTCTAGCATCGTCTTGCTAGAACCAATAATGATTTATCGTAACAAACGACTTCCGGGATTAGACCGTGTCATTATTGATGTCGAAGAACTGTCCTGTTATTCAATTTATTGTATAAAAAGTATTAAGCAAAATATATAATGTAAACATCAAGGTTCCACTATTACCTAATGTCAAATTACCTCCAAATGATCATCATTTACATCAACGCATTCATTCCATTATTGCAAAGAACGTATCCAACGGGTGTATGCTGTAAAATATAACTCCATTTTACTTATTTTTACAACCCGTTTTTATTTACCATACATCGTGATTTTCTAAAACGCCATCTCGAGGTTTTCGCTTATTCATGGCTGCTTTGATATGAGCCCCATATTCTGTTTGGCCACCTATAGTCTCATATTCCTTGAAGATGGCAATACCATATTAACATTTTCTTATCGATGGTATCAAATAATATTCTATTCCCTTTGTCCTTTGTGGTTACTGGTATTAAAACGAAGATGTTATTAATGCAAGAACGACTAATTAACTGCAAACCCTTTTTCATGTTTTTTGTTTTTAACATTCAACGATCAATCTTGCTATAGAATAGTGCTGAGATATCACTATAATTTTGGCAGTTTCTCTGATATCCTTACTTGTAGATAGATTGTATAAGTAGAATAGTTTATCGCGTGAAATAATACCATGGGTGCTAATTTAATCAATTCTATGGGCATATCTGTCATCGATATTTCATATTGGCGATAATATTGTTTTATTTTGCTACGCCAGATTTTAGCAACACTAGCTTACGAATTTACTGTCAATGTAAAGTATTTTATGATTTATTTGTCAATCAAATTAGCTAATATTAAACAAAACAGGCTATATTAATTATAATAAGAGCGGTATTATTCTCGATATTTGTTTTATCAACAGTGGTAATAATATTTTAGGGGTTTTTTAATACAATAAACTTATAGACAGTAATTAATTATATCCATACTTTGCCTAGGATTTTTGATTTCAAATAATGGCGGTCAATAATCGTCTTTTTTCGACCTTTACAAAGATTAAAAAAATTGGAATTGTCAGATTTGAAGGTTCTTTCCATAACGAAATGAACAGGCTTTATACAATAATTTTCTCTGGTACAAATCGTTTTTGCACGATTGAGCTTTTCAGTTCATTTATCAGTTTCTATGACAGTAAGTTGCAGTTACGGATAACTACCGCTTAGAAATGTCAATAAATTGGACATAAGTGACTTGTCATTTTTGATAATTCAACATTATTCATTCATATAAATTAAAAAAAGGATGCATCGACCGGAAATAGAACTCGGGCCGCCCGCGTGGTAGGCGTGCATTCTGCCACTGAAACAATGATGCTTCGTTGAATAAGGCGCTGCTATAATGGTATATGAACATTAAGGTTCTCTAATTACACGATTTAATTAAAACTCGGTCCAGTATTTCGGAGGAGATAGCGAACAAACATACAAAGAAAGAGACCAACGATGTCATGGTATAGATTATGGTAAAAATAAATATCTAAATTATTCTAATCGTGCAATAAATGCTATACGCATCGCAAACGATAAGATTTACCAGCCTCAGGTACTATTGGACACCGAGCGAAGACATTTCCTTCGGCCGGTAAATCGTCTTTACCGTTCTTGATACTTAATATACTATTGCGCATGTTACAATTAATCTTGGAAATTATTTCTCAATCCTGCATCAGCCAGGCCATTTTTGTTCAAAATGTTCAGAATGCTTAATTTTTGGCCACTGAAAACTTGAAGTTTAAATATGTAACTGTAAAATAACCACAGTAAAAAACTGAGGGTTCAATTTTACATCATATGCTGTACGGCAGTGGATTAATTATATTTGTATCAATTCGTTTTCCACCTTTACCAGTATGTTAATTAATACTTGACGCCTAAAATGTATAATCATCGACTGGTTAAATGTAAATAATGAAATAAGCATCATAGAAAGTGTTTTGCATTCGAATTTTGGATTTTTGGTTAGAGGGTGAAGCAAGTTCGCATTCACTTAGGCCTCAAGGTAGGCCCGTTGTGCTCACTCGAAGTCACCTGTGTATATATTTGGTGTGTAGTCTTGTTACTATCCCATAGACTACTCTACGGAGCACTTTCAGCTACGATTACAAAATATATAAACATTTTTAAAGTTTATCATACTCATATTTAACTACATACCCACTTTAATTTAGTTATCTAAGATGACAATGTTTTAATGCAAGCTTTTGGAATAGGTTTAAGCCTTGAAGGGTGAAAAAAGATTGAAAGTATATTTATTTCTATGTAAAAATGTTAAATCTCATTTATAGACTTTTCTATAATTATTATTTAATGAAAAATGTTTAAGTTTTTGCACTTGATATATGTAGCACCAAATTTACGCAGTTTCTTAGAATATCTTGCGCTTTCCTCCCACTCACTGATCATACTTGCTCATCAAAGCGACGACTTTGCACTGGTTTATTGCTGATAATGAATGATATCACTAATTATTTCGTCCGAAATAGATAGGTAGGTGTCGTTAATAATTCAATTCATCGTCAAAATGAACTAATAGGGTCCTAATATAAACTCGGTCCCCTCGCTCGCAGCATCCTTGATCTGGAATTGAACGTGATCCCGCTCTATTATCGAATTTACGTTGAATGACAAGTGATTTGCATGCCCTATTTGCTTTATTAGGTTAAGTTTTTGAATCTGCAGATGCTGTATGCCTAATTGAGGAACTTTTTACGACTTACATGTGCAGCTTCATGGATTATGCAGGTCATTACATAACAATTTTGAAACAATTCCACACATTGAAACTTAAATTGGTGTCTTGATCATTTCAACAATTTTTATTATACTATATTTCTATCTCTTTCTTGGTATAAAAAATGTATCGGCTTTTAGAATTCTTGAAAAAAATTGATGGCCATTTGTAATTTCTTCTACAATTCGGTTATCATTTTATTGCTTTTTGTGCCCCCTTTGACAAAACTAAACAACACATGAAGCAATAGAAGTGCTTTTTCAAAACTGAAAGACCTATAATGTCAGATAATACGAATTTTTGACTTATTAAATTTTTTGCAACTCTTTCAGCATATACAGAAATGGAGAGTGAGACATTTTAGATGATCTAGAAATAAACGAGGAGCTTTTGTTTTATGTCATCCAGCTTAGTCATTTTTCTACTAAGTACATTCCCTATTTATGGAAACGCGAGGACCAGCATGTCGTTGCGTCATTTTAAGAAGAAAAGGGGGTTATCTAGAATTTTATAGCATCGAAGAGTGTTTTCCATAATTTATCTATTAACCCTCCTGTTTACATATTGAAGGACCAAGTAGGGAGTTATCTAGAATCTTGAAACACTCTTGATAACAGTTATGAAAACGTGACCGCAAATATTTTACAGCATTATTTTGGGAGGAAGAAGGAGTTATCTAGAACTGTATTCTTGAAACACAATAATAACTTAACGTAATCATCAAAACCGCGCAGTTGCCAGGACTTTTTCCTGGAGTGGAACCTCAATAAATTTGAATTACCTCCCCTAATTACATTAAATAACCTAAGCATCAGGTGTTCAGAGGAAGAACAAAGGGAGCTTAGCAACCGATGAGTGTTGCGTCTACCCCGAATATGCCATTAATATCAATTGCAAAATGTAATACGCGTTGTCTGAATTAGACATTATTAGCATATTATATCGCCCCATAAGCAAAGCGAGTCGAGTACATACAAATTGCATTGCATACGTATGATTAGGGCCTAATTCGCTAACTGGAGAGGGGCCCACAGTAAGGGATATCCAGTCTAATAGAATTACGGAGCCCCTATGATCAACTTACTGCTGCCGACTGATGAGAGCTGAGTTTTGCTCCCGGTTATGCTCGTGAAGCGAGCTGCGGGCCTCTTCCATAATTCCAACTCAATTACTTTTGAATTTGTATGTTAATTACAAATACGTGTAAAATATGTACGAATGGTGAAACCTCTGTTATTAACAGGAAGAGCTCTTCCGATCGCAAACCCAATCAACTCCGTGGGCTGCTTGCCCTACCCGGAACTTGATTTGGAAGGGTTCGTCGGACACACTCATTGTATACCTTTTGACACTATGTTGCACATGATAAAATTAGCAGAAGATCTCTTGAAAAATTTGATACTTCATCAAATATCGTAATCGACTTGCAATTAAGATACCTTCCACACAGCTGCACTTGCTGAATATTCCCCAGAGCAACTGAAATTGAATAATTAATATAACATGAAACGTATTTTATAAAACATAAATATATTGGTAGAAGTTAAAAGGTATGATGAAACTCATTCATAAAGCTTCAGTAAGAATCATGAATATCTCTCTGGAAAAGAGATAACAACATTTTTCAGATTTCTTGGCTAATTAGCGTAACTACTAGCAATTAATAATTAATATAAAATAAAATTTGTGTTCTAGTAGCCATTATTAATTTAATTCGCATCAATAGTTGCCGATAATTATGGATTTTGCGTGATACTCTATAGACTACCCTTGATAATTGCAATGAACTATTAGTAATCTTAGTTAGACAAGTTGCTTTAGTGACGTCAATCAGGCCCAAATAAGAATAACAAATCAGCTCACAAAATATGCACTTCAACAGATGGTTGACACGGAGAAATCTCGTGAGGTGAGAAAATCTATAATCTAAGATATGCCGACGATACGAAGCTTCCTACGTGTACAGAACATGAAACGAGTGACCTGCTTACAAGGATAGAGGCAGTCAGTAAGGAAGTAGATTTTCTCATAAACTTGGCCAAAAGTCAAATGATGATTATGGATACGGCCAATGCCCATCGAGATAATCACAGAAGAATCATGAAATCTAGGACCTAAGGTTACAAACATGAGTAATTGCGAAGGCGAGATTAAAGGCAGAATCACAATACTTCAATCAGTAACTGACAGCGCATATGGAAGGGCAGAAGTATATAAAAAAACAGCAAGATCCATGTAATGAGAGTATTTTCCCTTTAATGACATATACATATGTGTCTGAAAGTTGGATCAGTGAAGCGGTAGATCACAGAAATACTAACCACCATCATATTTAAATCACTTCAACAATATTTTAGCCTTTAGCCATAGCCATATCATGCGACGAGGGAACGAGGAGAGAGTTAATCAACCGAGCAAGCGTTACGAATTTGCACTGATATTAAACGTAATCTTGAAAAGAGAAGAAAATACTCTATTTTTAAGGAAATAAATCGTTTATCTACACAGTGACAGAATGATCAAATATTGGTTCTATACAATGCATTTTTCTTTCTTGTACACTATGTTACTATTTTTTGTACGAAAGTCTAATGTTTGTCCTGCCTTTGGGTAGTCTTTTTGGCCACCTATATAGTTCTGTGGTTATTCCATCTTCTGTTCCTTGCCTAATCCGTCATGTGTGTAACCATAAACTCCTCACTTATATTTTTGTTTGTTCTTTGTTTATTTCTGGTTCTCGGCATAGTAGTTTTTTATTTTTTTTGTTCAGTTTTGCTGTCTTTGGTATTACTTCTATGTACGAGTATAGTTTACATAAATATAGGTTTAATAATTCCTCTAGTTTCTCTTTGTTTTGATTCGAAAACATTTGTTTATTCATATAGTGTGGTTAGGATTTCAAAAAGTTCAATGTATTAAATTTCAGAAAAATCATAGTGCTCTATATATTTCTTAGATTAACTTAGTAAATTTACGTAATAGTCAAAATAATATACAGGATTGTAAAAACATGTGTGGATGTGTCCTTCAAACCAAAATTTAAAAACCCTTAGATATCCATAGCATCTGAAATCGTTCGTAAAATTTTCTGAAAAAATTGTCTTAACGTTATTGGTTAAAAGAAATATTTAAAATGAACGTCGTTAGCTTGAATACAACAAATTATAGAATTTCTCGCTCATTCAGGAAATTTGCGTGAATTAATTTTATAAAAGTTCTAGTGTTCTTTGCGACAAATGTGCAAATGAACATATTACCCACTAGAACAGATAACTAGATGAACCGTGTAAAATATAGAATAAAGCGCTACGACATTGCCATACTTATATAATATTTTGCAAAAGCTCTATATAAAAAAAATGCTAAATAATCTTAAAATTTACAATTTAGGAAAAAGTATTTAAATAACTGCTAATTTAATATAGCATTTTACAAAAATTAAGATAAAAATAGAAAATATTTAAAAATAACTGTTGTTGCTTTGAATGTGACTTTAATGTAAAGCGACGCCTACAATTGGCCTAATGGCTGTTGGCTGAGTACGGAATAAATAAATAAATAAATGACTTCAAATTTGCCAATTGGCAATTTGGCAAAAAGTATTTAAATACCTGCCAATTTAATACATAGTCTTAGAAAAAAGTTAACCATAGTTGCTTTTAATGTAGAACGCTTTATAAAATCAGATGTAATTTAAAAATTTCACATTATTTACTACTCAATCTTATTACCTGCCCATTTTACAACGTGTATGATATTGAAGTATTCAAACCCTCTAGCAAATCTTACAGGTTCTTCCTTCACCTAAAGATAAATTAAACACTGTCATTTAAATGTATTTATAAAGTCCTTTGCAATGCTGTATACATTGGTAAAACAGGATGTTCAGAATAAACTCGCGGTGTCTCAAATCGGGATTTGTTTCATCATCAGCCATCGCCGCTCACCGCCGCTCAACCGCAACGACACTGACCTATAATATCTCGACTTTCTCCTTTCGATCGTTAGAAGAGTTTCACCTCTGGCGTGGTTCACACGTTGAGTTAGCCCCTTACGACAGCGGGCAAAACGTTGAGTTTTTCGACCTCAATAATGACACGGTCCAATCCAGGAAGTCGTTCGTTACTTATATTTTTGTAGTTAACGTTTCTTTCTTATAGTTCTTCCAAGATCTCGACGAATTAGAGCAAATCAGCCATTTTGAGAAAATACACAAAATGCCATATTATAGAGCGAAATCAGTGTAAAACAGTGTTTACTGATTAGTACTCTTGGTGTAGAAAGCTTTTTAAAATTATTAGGTATAGTCTGACGCCCATCATCTTGTAATTCTCCAACTCGTTTTACAACCTCTTTTACTCTTATAGTCTTTAGGAAATCTTAACAGCGAACAATGAAAACTGATTCAATTAACCAAAAATAAGAATGCAGCTGTTCATCGAAATGTCGGTAAACATCGATCGATGTTCTTGATGTACGAGGCTTAACAAAATTAAACAAAATCTGAAAATTCTGCAATTTTAAATATAAGAAGTTTAAATATCGTTACTAACCTTCTAACTTTAACCATTTTACTTTCTTTTTCGCATTTCTAATTTTGCAGTTGTAAGTTGTAAATTACATTCTAAGTTGTTAAATCTTTTGTTGGCCTGATAATTTTGCAATAACCCATTAAGATTTAGAGTGAAAATGTAATATGTATTTGGAACTTCAAATTATAATTGTAAATTGCGGAAACGACTAATATAGGAGGGTGTTCGTATATTCATTCAAATGATTGTAATTTGCAGTTAAAATCAAAATGAAAAAACTTAAAGATGAATTGAGTTCTAAAGCAGATACTAAAAGTGTAAACAATAGAGAGAAACATGCCCTAAAATATACAAAATACGCCAACTTTAATAATTACGCGGTTTTTTGGTTTTCAACAAAAATACTGCTTTAAAATTGTAACTTCAAATATTTTTTAAACTGAATTAAGTTTGTTAATCTATAGGTAGCACAATAATACGGAACAAGAGTAATATATTTCAAAAACCTTACTTTATTTTCTGTTTTCTTCAACTCGGAGGTTGAGATGTGTCTAAAATTAAAAATTACTATTTAACACAGCACCACTGAAAAATACATAGCATCTTCAGACCAATAATTTCTAGACTTGCAAGAGCAACTTTGAGATTTCGTTTTAAATTTTTATATAAAAACCAAATTGGTTATTAGAAATAATTGACATTATTTAAAATTATGTTAATAAATATTAGCTATTGATATGTAAACGTTGGTTAAATGTACAAATTGAAAATGTATACATCATACAGTTCCTTCAATTAGTTAATTTATTTACCAATAATAAATTTGTCAAATACTGCAACACACCGTCAGGATATTCGAAAATATTAACAGTAAACGCAAGGTAACCAGTATATTTTGTAAATGTTGTTCAAAAAAATTGAACTACAAAACATGCACGTACAAACAAAAATAAAGTTGGCATAACTGAAATTTAATTAACCTCATTATACACTTTGCGGTGGCTTATTCACGTTTAAAATTAAGCCATACCGAAATTTAAAGCTATAGAATATTATAAAATTAAACTTTGGGCATTGACAACAGCCTCAATATTTATATAGCATTAGATTTTAAATTATTCCATAAATGAAAAGTAACTAATTATTAGAATATTGTGTAAAATACACTAACAACAGTAAATGGGAAATAATTGAAGGTTTGCTCCTGTAAATTTCCAACCAGTTTTACTAAGGCAGTGGTTAATAACAAACTGTGAGTTGGTTGCATCAGGAACGACAGTTAAGTTTGCAGTTTGTAATTTACACACTCCAGGATGTGCCCATTAAGCACGGTGTCACATCCACAACCGTAATTGTGATAATTGGGCCGCAGAGACTAACCCAAACAAAGTCATTGACCAAAATTAAAGTGTAGTTGCAAAACTTAATAATTTTTGTTACGGTGTATATAATTCAATATAATAGCCATAAGGAACTTCACACATTATGCAAATATTATGTACTTGATGCTAACACGAATGTGAAGGTGTAGGTGGGCAACGAGCCAATTTCTTTAGCGAAACATTTTACTCTTGGAGGTACATAGCAGCGATTGTTTGAAAGTCCATATTCGGGAGTTTACATGGTTCCAATCGACCAAAAAATGATTAACAACGGATGTTCGATGTACAAATAGGAGTGACACATGGATCGGATCATTACGTGGTGAGTGTGAAAATAAATATATGACAAAAAACAAACCCTTATTGTAGGGCATTTCCTTCCAAATATAATTTCAATAGATTAAAATATTATTCTACTGTTTTTTTGTATAAAATGAGAGTAGCCAAAATGGCGGGGAAAGGAATTGAAGATACTATAGACGAAATATGTTAATTTACAGAAGTGATACTTCACCAAAGATCCAGGGAAGCATTAGGAATGTGAAATAAATCAAACGGCTTCTAAACATTATATTGGTAGAATAAAACTATTAAACTAGTAATAGAAGAGAAATAATGTCTTACTATGCCAAAAATGGTAACCTACGAGTAACTTCCAAACTTCATATAAAACAGAATAGTGGAACAAAAATGCCGAAAATATAGTGCTTATCGTTTATTAGGTTACTTACGATCGAAAAAGGCATGGAGAACGATAGAAAACCTGAGAAATAATGATCCACAAGGATTCGTTTTTGATCCTATAGAAGTGAGGGTGGTTATACCATTATAAAGCTTGTAAGTTGATGGCAGATCACAATTAAAAGACAGAATAATAATAAACAGGCAAGACGACAATTTGAAAGTTACCAAAGGAAGAAAAAAATAAAAAATGCTCTTCAAGGAGTGAAACATATTAGATTTCCGGACAGTGGAAATATTCCTGTGGACTTATTAAAGTATATATCACATAATTCCATATATTAGAAAAGTAAACAAAGGACTATAATAATTATAGAAGGGTAAGAGTAGCAGATTTTCTGTCTGGTAGGAGTACGACTGCAAGATAGAAAAACAAATAACTGAAACAAAACCAAAGTGGAAGACGTAGTGACACGTATACAAAGTTTAAAGCAGCAATGAGCAGGACACGTTATGAGAAGGGAAGGTAACGGATGGAGTAAGAAGACTGAGTGGAGACCAAGAATGGGTGGAAATGATGGAGGCAGCCCTAGAATAAGATGGAGGGCGACATCAGCAAAATAGCCTCAGTGGCTGATCGCACAACCTGGTGACAAATTGGGGAGGTTATGTCCGGAGGTAAAATATATAATGCTGTTTATGATGATGACGTTGAAGGCTAACAGCTTCAATAGGGATATTGTATGGGCGAATAGTTAAATAAGGTTAAAAGGGAAAATCCATGATTTAAAGGAACAAAGCGGTTTTCAACCAGGGCAGAATAATAATCAAGCGACTGAACTCTATTTTGTGGAGCGATGATATTATAAAAACTACAAAAACATAAAAAGCAATAATAGTAAGTTTCAGTACCTACATACGGAACAGAAACGTGAGTACCGAATAAGAGACACAGATAAGAAAATGAATAGCAATTGACATCAGCATTGTGAAGAAGAAACTTGTTTGGTACGGCGATGTAAAACGAATGGCTGAACATCGATGGCCAAAAAAAGTGGTGGAATACCGGAACACAATAATATAATACTGTAGAAATAGGTATGTGGAGAAGAGGTGTGTGAAGATTACATTTTGACAACTGCGATGCGAGAGATGGCCACAACAGTTGCTCTTCTCGTCAGGTTTAAGTTTTCAAGGAACTCAACTTGTACCGTCAAACGGGGTTAAGTGAATCAAAAATGGTAATTTTTTATTATTTTCTCCGAAATTAACAAACACAAAAATTTGAAAAAACCATTGAAGTTTCTTTGGCACTTTCCGATGTGTTTGAGACATAAATCATATATTTTTTAAATATGAAAACACCCAATTTTTTTAGTACGGGGTTGATTCACTTTACCCACTACTTTGGGGTAAAATGAATCAGGTCTTTAAAATGCATAAAAATTCACTTTAAAACACTAATGGATAAAGTGAATCAATTTAAAATTTTAAAAAATAATTTAGTAGGAAATTTAAGAAAAAAAAATTACGAAATTAAATCTATTTGTTCAATTTTGACAGTTTAAAGTGACATTATTAACTCCATAACAACCTTCATAAACATTATATGATTCACAAGTGAAATAAAAGTGTTTTAATTCACTAGAGATTTAAAAAAGTGTAATTCGCTAGAGAATTAAAAAAGTTTCAATGAAGAACAACATATTTTTATTATTTCTACAAATATTTACATTCAATTATTCTTTCTATTTGTAGTGTATAATATATAATTACTAAAATTTAGATCAATTCGACGATGAATGAGCAAATTTATATCTTAATTTGAATATTTTTTAATTTTATATTCAAAATTTCGTCAAAATTGAATAAAAACATATGTATGGCACGTGAATTAAACATTTATTAACTCAAAGATATGATCTCACTCGCACTACGTGCTCGTGAGCTCAACATCTTTTCGTGAATAAACATATGTTTAATTCACTTGGTATGTATATAATATTTATTAAAAATACGTTTAAAACTAAAAATGTGTACAAAAAAATGGTATTCATTAAAAAGAAACTAGTAAACTTTGAACTAACAAAACAAAAAACTTCATCCCTTAAATATTTGTATAAATTCTCATCGACATATCACCTCGGCCAACCGCTGCCACCGCTCTCCGAACATTTTCAGAATCATAATTACATTTATCTTGTGGCCCCATTTTTTTTATATACTCTAGGCATTCCGAAAATAACAAAAATTATTATAACGCTTCCTATAACATTAACATAGGTAACTGTAAATAAAAAATAAATGATTCACTTTACCTCCTAACACTCCTCTCTGGAAATAAAAAAATCGTAAAATATAAGTAAATACATTTTGAAAAAAATAAAAATTAAGAGTATGTTTATATATAACTAATTAACACATTTATTGCATGTAAGTAAATTAGGGTTCAAATTGAGTACATCTACAACAAAACGTTTCTAGCCTTTCAAAAAGTCACTAAAATTCGCTAATCATTGAGAAGCTATGTAATACTTACATGCTTTTTCTAGGTGAACCGAAACACCCTCAACTATATACACTGACGTACGGGCGTGCCAGTTTTCACGCAAAAACCGGGAAATCTTAAGGCAGATGGCGGCACTTCCGCCGAGTTTACGGAAGTACATGACTGATTCATTTTAACCACCATGATTCACTTAACCCCGTTTGACGGTATCTAATTAAAAAAAAATTGCGGTTTCCTTGCTTCATCTTGACAAAACTCTATGTGTGATATCATTTAGTCAAAGTACTCATACTTTGCAGTTTTTTCTTTTAAAAAATACCAGATTATATGAAACACTTTTTTTATTATTTCAATTAGAACTGAATAAAGCGATTAGCTGGTTAGTAAACACAGAGGAAAGGGAGTGCCACGTTTTCAAATCAGTAAGCACGAATGCAGTAAACACTCGAATTAGATGCTTCGGTTATTTTGCGAAGAACCCTTCAGTCACATGAAATCACTGTATAATAGACCCACAGCCACCCCAATTTCTCAGTTTCTACAGATTAAATTGAGAATTATAGATATTAAGTTTGTTAAAAAAATAATTAAATTATTTTAAATTTTTTGGTCCAACTCAGTAGTGTAACATCTTATTTTAAAATTTCATTTAAAAAAGTAGGTTTTTAAAAATTAATTTCACTTTGCTGTTAATTTAGGAATGAACGATTTTAAATAGACGTTTCCTTAGTCACCCGAACTGACCAACGCACTTGACTAAAATGTCAAATAAAATTCTATACAAAATAAGCTTGGATATGAATATTTAATAAAATTTTAAAAAATCTTATAGACAACTCGTGTTAGGGTGCTTATTTTTCCACACTTGTGAAAAAAGTTGCACTTCTAACACTTGTGGTCTAAATAACTATTATCTACTTTGCGTTTGTACTGAGGCTAAACCTAAAGTGCAAGCTAAACCTCTTAGTGCTAAGCTATAATATCAACACCAGGGTCACAACTTCAAATCGCAACATGGTGCATCTAATAAGTTACTTCTAGAGACTTTTTTTACCAACCGCGTAAAAAACCAATGGAACTCTCTACCTAAAGAAATTGTTAACGCTAAATCCGTAAACGACTTTAGAAACGCATATGACAATAATTTAAGAAATCTTATAAGTTAGTATACTGTAACGAAAGAACTTAGAATACTTAAATATGTAGTGCTGTCATACTTCACAAGAGTATTATCGGCTACTCCGCCTACATCTTGTTCTAATAAAATAATAATAATAATAATAAACCGGACCAATCTCGTCTTCGTAGATCTCCACATTGAATTATATATTTTGATAGTGTTTTTTTCCATAGTACAAAACTTCACCTAACATCAATAAAATAGTATATTATGAGTTTTATAAGATGCATTTTGTAGCACGCACGGGTTTAGAGTACGACGAGCGAAGCGAAGAGTGCCATAAAAAAGTAAGTGCGACAAAATGCCTTATAAACGAGGTATCATACAGTATTTTATCTACTTTGCCACTTTTTTAAGCTAAAAAATAAAATTTGAAAATCTACAATCAAAGCGGCTATTGACAGTTCCATATTTACACGGAGCCAAGTATCTATGGTTGCCAACTTTAAAAACATTAATTACTCTGTTTTTAGTATTTTTATTATAGCATCGCGTTTTACTTCCTTTTACAATAAAGGAAGTAAGTATTGGATTCACCCCAAAAATTCATTTCATTGGTTTGTCTGTGTGTGTGTCTGTGTGTCTGTGAACAGAATATCTCAAAAATGAAAAGAGTATGGCGTTGAAACTTCATAATTATATAAGTTTTGTGTACTATGTAGATGCGACAGCAAGCTTTTGAAGAAAATCGCATAACCGGAAGTAGGTGTTTACTCTTGTTATTTTTCAGTTTTTTTCGAAAACGGCTGGAAAGATTTTTTTCAAATTTCACATTTTTATTGCATTTTGAATGTGTATTCATGTGAAATAGGTGATTTACCAGTTGAATACTTCTTTTGCTTATTAATTCCTATTTTAAATAGAACACCCGGTATATTATTACATTATTTTTGAATTCAGCTTAAAATTCTAGAGAAAATTTCTCGCTTCAACTAACGCTCTATTTTATACCGTTTTTGCAGAATTTGTAATTTTTGAAAATTTTTGACAAATGCTTAAAAATTGGGGTGGCTGTGGGTCTATTATACAGTCATTTCATGTGACTGAAGGGTTCTTCGCCAAATCACCGAAGCATCTAATTCGAGTGTTTACTGCATTCGTGCTTACTGATTTGAAAACGTGGCACTCCCTTTCCTCTGTGTTTACTAACTAACTAATCGCTTTATTCAGTTCCAATTGAAATAATAAAAAAAAATTGTTTCATATAATCTGGTATTTTTTAAAAAGCAAAACTGCAAAGTATGAATACCTTGACTAAATGATATCACAGCTAGAGTTTTGTCAAGATGAACGATGAACAAGCAAGGAATCCCGCATTTTTTTTTTTTTGAAAATTAGATGCAAGTTGAATTCCTTGAAAACTTAAACCTGACCAGAAGAGCAAATGAGACTATTTTAACCTTTCTACATGACGATACGAATATACAGGGTGTCTCAAAATTGACGCCCGTGCTTCTGGGGTTTGATGCAGGGGGCTAAAAGAAATCGTAAATGAAGAGTGGAAAATTTTCCGATTGTCATTTGTTATCGAGTTATTGATGAAAATTTAAATAATATAGCTTCTATCGCCCAGTCGCTCCAATTTGTTGTGTAACATAATTCAATAAGGTGGCTATGGCGATGTTAAAGATCGTTCTGTCGTATTGATAAGTACTTCCTTCGGTTTTGTGTGCTTACGTTGTGAATCCTGAAGACGTCGTAGCTGGCAATCACGCTGCTGTGGCGTCAATTGACGAAAATATGCTACAGAGCGTTCGCACTTCAATGATAGATCGTGCGAATGTTTGCCTTGAAATAGGAGGCAACCTATTTGAACACATTTTGTGACAAGATATGTGTAAAATAACTTGTTTTCAAATATTATTCGTATTTAATAAAGTTTAAAGTTTATATCTTAAATTTTTGTTTTTAATTGATAACTCGATAACAAAAGACAAACGGAAAATTTTCCACTCCTTATTTTCGAGTTCTTTTAGCTCCCTGAATCAAATCCCAAAAGCACGGGCGTCAATTTTGAGACACCCTGTATATGGCGAGTTCTTTACAACTGTTGTGGCCATATCTCGCATCGCAGTTATCAAAATTCAATCTTCTCACACCTGTTCTCCACATACCTATTTCTACAGTATTCTTTTAGTGTGTTTCATTGGTCTTTTACGCGGTTGGTGAAAAAATTCTATAGAAGTAACTTATTAGATGCACCATGTAGCGATTTGAAGTTGTGAACCATGGTGTTGATATTATAGCTTAGCACTAAGAGGTTTACCTTGCACTTGTATGACTGCTTAGCACTTTGAACACTTTCACCATATCACCACATGATCTTCTTGTACTTAGAGTTTGAAGATTAAGCTTTAAGCGCTCTTCATAACTGTGTTGTTTAACCGACTTTATGCTATAATAGTTATTTACTATACAAGTGGGAGGCACTCTTTTGTAACTTACACACACGCATATTAATGATGCATTATCACACATGTATCGTACAAAATTTTATCTACAACCGCTCAAAATTGAAAAAAGTGCATTAAGAAAAATGTAATAAAGCCAATACACCACTAGTGGTGTAATGTAACATTATTACACCACTGGTGTGATGGAAGTTTATTACACCACTAGTGGTGTAATGAACTTCATTACCTAACGGAAATAGTATCAAATGAGTGACGTAATAGATCCTTATCCTAGCAGTTGTGGATAAAAATATAAATAGTACCCTAGAACAATAGTGCCTGAGTACCCTTCACACTAATCCCCTTGGGAAGTCCTATCCTAATTCTAGCGCTTCTATTTCTTAAAGCAGTTTTCATATTCAGCTGCTTCGTCGCGCAATTTCGCAGAGCTATAACAGGGCCGACAAATTTCAGTCTTTCTTCAAAATATCCTGGATAAAATTATAAAAAACTCCCAAGTTTGTCGTCTAACCTTATGGTTCGTACTCATGGTAAGCAATTACTTCGTACTCAAAGAAAACAGTGAGCATTTCTTTTTCAGGTAATTTCCACTCAGAACATTTGGTGTTTGTCATAGGCTCATCTCCTTCACAATAATGTCCATGTGTTGGCGGCAAAATTTGATGCAAACACAGTCAGTTATTGTGAACAATTCTGAAATGCGACCACCATAGCGTCAGTACCTTACATCACTGCGTGCGGATAACCCAGCGTAGCAAGTCTATGCATTAGAGTTCCCTCTAATGGATTTCTAAATTTTATTGCAGAAACAGTGCAGGAGATATGGTTATTGGTCGAATACTTACCGGACAAACTATTTTGAAAAGTTGTCTTGGAGGACAAATTTCTTGGATGACAGAAACATTAGAACGATGTGGTGCCTGAAGTCTCAAATTTCGAAAACGTTAGATCATGGGTCTGCTTCTCTAACAGTTTATGTGTTTTGGATGTAAATAAAACAATAGAGGCTTTCAATCTGGTTTTAAAACTTTTTTATAATATTTCTGATAAACCAAATATCATTCAGTGCAGTAGCTACGCATCTCACCGTCTATGTTCTTAGACATTTTTCAAGATTTCAGTTATTACTCCTGTCTATCAGAGAAACTATTTCGCTAACCATATTTCAGTGCCTTCTAGCTATAGATACAATATATGTGCAATTTTGATAGAATCTATCTACCATAACATTTTAACTTTGTCAAAACTAACACTTACCCCATTGGAAGAAATTTTTTGAACTTTGTCTAGTAAGCTTGACGGTTCTTAACAATCTTTATCAGTTTTAAAAAACAGGCCACTCAATTATTGTAGATCAACAATACTAGTGATAGAACACATCGCGTTTAACCTGTAAGTATTGTTAGATGTTAGATTGATAATTCTTAAATCGGTACAATCGACTATACCCTTTATTTGATCTTTGAAAACAGTACGCCTTGATTGAGATACTTTTCGAAAATTTCAATTAAAGAAGAAATTTCAGAATATTTAGTGTGCGTGTGCGAAAACGTCCTAGACCATCTTTATTCCACTCATATATTGAGGCACTCTGACTATTAGCAATGTAAGAAACGCAAATCTTACAAATTCACAATTTAGCAAGTGGGAGGACCAGAGTAACCAGGGAATCAGCGAAAATACGTTCGTTGACATTTACTCCATGTTACGTTCCGAAACTACGCCACAACCCAAAACAGACATTTTAGGTAGGTATTTATAGATCAGTTTTTATTAACTTTATATAAGAAAATGTTATAAAGGTATAGGATTCTATATTGAGAGTTAAGGAATTTCTATACATACTTGTCAAGCTCGGTTACAACAGACATTTTAGCTATTTAAAGATCAGCTTTTATTAACTTTATATAAGAAAATTTATAAAGGTGTAGGATTCTATATTAAAAGTTAAGGAATTTATATACAGCTTGCCAAGCTTGGTTATTCCAGTAGCAAAATTGAGGGTATATCAAATCCGTTTCATATAGAATTGTATAGAATAATGAATGATTCAGCTGTAGGGTATGACGTTGGTACTACTTGCTGTCTTAAACTGCATTCGCTTTATATTTAATTGTATAGCCCATAGTATAGTAATATTCCTCTAGTATTCCGTGAAAGACTTATAAATTCCAGGAAATCGTATCCAACTGATCAAGGTGACATTGAAAGAGACGACAATCAAAGTATGAGTAAACGGAGAACTATTGGAAAGTTTCGCAATCCAACGGATAGTCAGACTTAGCAGTGTTCAATAATGCTCAAAAAATAATACGAGATAGGGGACAGTAACAAAGGAAACAATAAATTAACAAGAGTTTGGATTAATGTTGACGATTTCACACCACTCTTGGGCCAGCATAGGAAGTAAATATAAATGGTGTTCAGAAAAAAACTAGCAGGCAAACAATATTTTCTTATTCTCTCTCTGCTGTAGGTGAATCCGTATCGGGACCTTTGCTGTGCAGTAGCTCTCATTTTTGAACATTTTTGCGTTTCATTTGTATACTCACCACACACATTATTATATAATTTCCTCCTAGTGTTGTCCAACTTACATGTAAACAACCTACTTTACACCTACAGAGGATGTTTCAAATATCAAAAGTGCACGTTCCTTCATACTTCATAATCTGTTTAGTAGAGGCAGAAGCTATCTTGAAGATCTATTGGAATAGAAAATAATGATTAATAGTAGTCGCGTAGACTTTTCTAAAGGGATGTAAGAAATGTTTGTTGGATGGTAAATAATGATCCAAGAGTTCGTATTCACATAGCATTGAGAACATGATATCGGTCATATCATATGAAGAAGATGATGATTTAATGAATCTGCTGCTTTTGTTTGTATAAAGAAAGTTTTCAAAGTTATGGTTACGTTCATTTGACAGATTGTCATGGTCTTCAACCATTTTAATCAAAACTAACATACCATAACAAAAACATTTTGATATATTATCCGTCATTGCAGGGAATGATGGTAGAAATTATATTATAAGTCAACGCCATAATAGCGCGAGAGGAGTGACTATTAAACTTAAAAATAACACAATTTAATTCTCTAAACGGCGTTAATAAGCCCTCGTGTGCTTTAATCAATGTTCCGAGAATCACTCATTAAAATTTAGAGTATGCAGCAGCGAAATATGTCCCGCGTTCGTGTAAACACGGCAAATATGTTTATCCTGCAAAATGACATTGTGCTGAAGATCAAAAGCGCGAAATGAGCGCTCCAATCTAAATCTTCCATCTGAACTAATTCTTTTAGCGCTGCATAAAGATTTCTGCACTCAGCTCAAATGTGATTAGGGAGATAGGGACAGTGCGCACAGGATGTGCTTTTGTTGGCCCTACAATTCGCACGGTTGGTGTGAGGACCTGCGATCCTTGGATGAAGTGGGATTGCACTGAAGTGCCAGTCCGCCCACCTCCCGAAACATCGGAAACAAAGCGGGATTTCGAGTGGATTTGTGGTACTTGTGCCCTTACCAGCTGTTTAATTCAATAAGCAATTATTATCGTTGCACAATGAGAGAAGCTGTTTATATTTTTTGGCGCCGTTAGTATTTTAGGAATTTGTGGTATGTCAGATAGATATCTCAGCATAACTTGCAATACTGGATCGCTTACTGCTGGGGTTAATACAAAAAGGGGAGTATCGAACGAGAATTCTATAACAAATTCGCATAAGGGAGATCTTGTAAAATGTGATGATGATGAACGTGTCGGATTTGTGAGCTGTGTGAAAGCTTGACCGAATTATGACATACTCGTATGGGGAAGCGCATGACAAAATGTCAGAAAGTAAGATTAGTACTTATGCACAAAAGTATTAAATATGAAAGTTAATCAAGAGCAAAAAAGACTAGAACAACCGCTATCGCAGCTAAATGACAATAGGGCTGCAAAAAAGCATCACAACTTGAAGAGATAACGGCAATAGTTCATTTAAAAGCAACATGCGCAGCTAAGATATTATAGAAGCAAAACTAATTAAATATATAGGTAGAGAACTACCAAAATAATTATTCATAAATTGATACGAGTATGTAGACGATGTATGTACAATTTAAAAAGAGGGAGTAAGTTAGATAGTGACAATTAGCAAGGAATGACACTGCTTTATGTTGCGCATAGAGTCTTGACAAGCATTATCAAAACAGACAGTGCACGCCTAGTGGATTTCGGAAAAACAGACTGTGAGTGGAATATATATTTCTATTAAAATCAAAACAGGCATCGAGTTATACATACAGGATGTATGCAGATACTATATTTAAATTTTAAATACTATTGACACGTAATAGTACAGTCAATAGAGTAAAAATGGGGTTTGAAAGGAGAGTGTAATAAGTCCTTGTCACCTAAATAATTTATCAAAGATCAGTGTCTAGCATTTGGAGACAATTTCAGCAAGGAAGAGATGAAAGTGCTTTAAAGAGATTATAAAAATGACTTATGTAGCTGAACGAAGAGCAGAGACAACTAACACAAAAGCCATGGTTGAAACGACAGATATGAGAGTACTTCGCATAATAACAAGGCACAACCTAAGAAAAAAAAATAAAAAGGAAAATAAAAGAAGAGTGGAGTGTGCCAGACGTCGTGAGATGGACTAGACAAAAGAGAAAAGACTGGAATAAGCACGTGAAAGGAATTCCCCTTCAGTGAATCTCAAGAATAGCACTTGATAGAAAACCTAGGAGAAACCCATCTCCAGGAAGACCACTCAAGGATGGAAAGACTGCAAAACATCAACGTCGCAAGAGAATTAATGTAGGTTAGAAAAAGCAAATGTCTCATACAAGAAAAAGATGAAAGTAACTAAACAACCAATACGAACGATATATTTTTCCACAGAAATGCAGCTTAAGGCGTATAAAAGAAGCAGAAGACCTCCTACAGCTATATATGAAATCGAGATATGTGGATATTAAGGAAGTGCAGATAGGTGATGTTAAATAATATGGGAAAGACAAAATTTGGGGGAAGACCTATGGTGCCAAGAAGATAGACGGACAGTGAAGAAGATGAACAAAGCGTAAACTACACCAATTTACCAAGAACCGAGAATACTAAGAATAGTAGATATACAAAGAATCAAGTAAAATATTGAAAGTAGAAGTAGAAGAAAAAGAACGAGGAGAAAGACCCGAGAGTGAATGAAGGCAGAAAAGGACGAGAAGACAAGGGGAGAAACAGAAATGAATGGACGATATATGCAATCAAGATAGCAAAAGCAGGATAGGTATATCAGAAGGTTAGAAACATTTGATTTAATTTAAAAAACCATGTTACCTAGATTACAACTTTAAATTAGAAGGAGAGGGAAGGCTGAGAATTCTTAGCCATCAGTTGCGTCAGACGTATCATTTGTGTACTAAAAATTAATAACCTGCTATATTCGGTTTTGAAGCCTGGTATATAGTGTTCCTATATAGACAATTTTTATTTAAAATAGTTTTAGCGGTAAGATATTCAACCAATCACGATCAAGAATACTCGTTCGGTACATTCAGATGCAAAAGTTATCAAAGTTACGTCAAGTGTAGTTGTTAACACGTCATTTGTGTTGATTTTATAATATATTACCTTATTGTTCCGTATTAAAAGCAGTCTGTTTCAAGACTATTTTATTCATTTTATTTGTGAAAATAGTTATGTACAGATATTTTAATTAACATATTAATGCTTTTTATAGCTAGTACGTAACCTCAAAATCGAGCACGTTAATTTATTTTGTTTGAACTAATTGGAGCAAATGCTTACAAACGTGTTTATTTAAAGGTTAGCAACATTAATTTATCATATACTGTTTCAGGTTTACCCAGTTACTCGAATTATTCTTGTTAACATAGAATTTAGGTACGCAATGGCCATGCTCTTTGGTGGCTCGTGTTGATTGAGTACCCTGAGAACGAGGATACTTAAGCAGATTTGGCATTGTTGCTGAATGTGCCCCATATTGACTAACGTTTCGCAAGACCTTGCAGCTTGCATGTAACACTTTTCCATCCGCGACAACTCCGATTCGCGGCCATAGTTGTAAATTGTTGTTCTTTGCGTTGAATGCAGTGCGCGGCGATTGGTACACCTTTCCGTTGCGCAGGCTGCGGTCTGCAGCAATCGTTTTATTTTCTTTTCACGATGTTCACCCTTATATCTTAGGTTCCATTTTCGTCAAGGGTATAACCTGAGCTATAATCCTCCAACAAATAGTTTTTGAGCTATATCGCCAATTGACAGATGGGACATACGTGACATACGGAAAGCGATTTTTCGCGATTACAATTCTTCTACGTCTTTTAGACGAAGGAAGTAAAAAATGGTATATAAACTACCCGAACAAAAGTACGAAGTTCCTCAAATAAACTGCAAGAAGGTATGAATGGCTGGGTATATCCACATTTTCATTTTACGTTACGTACAGCTAACGTTGATGAAGAAACTTGGAGCATCATTATAAAGCAAAATGCTTTGAGAAAATTCTAAATACTTGAGTAGTCAGGAATAACATTTTTAAATAAAGAAAGATGACGAAATGCTTTTGACATACCTCTGTATTCGTGAATTTCTTTGCAGAAGTGTGGAGAACATTCTGAGCCCTAAGAGTTGGGGTGTCACTTCTCCCCATCTTAGGTGTACCTACTGTTGTTTTCATAGTATGTACTACTAATACAGCAGCCAGAGACTTCTTTTAGTTCATCTGTGCATCTTTTGGGGCAATGCTTACATGATCTACGTATTTATGCAAACCTTAAACAACCAACAATTCTAAACAGTTCTGATATGTCCAAGGTATCTGAGCATTTGCTGGAATATAATTATGGTAAATGGTATATGTATAAGTATACTTTTGATGGATGTGACTCATAGGTAAAAGCCTCTGGTTCTGGGTCAGAATATGTGGTTTTAATCCCCACTGACTCCGATTTTTCCAACCGTGGGGTCTAAACCTCTTCAAATAGAAGAGGGCAATGCTCCAATAGTGGGGATATTACAACGCTGACAACTACGACGATGTTTTTGGTAAAAGCAGTATTAAATTAGAAATATTTATTTGTAGCAACTGAAGAGGAGAATACAGCTGATCAAGACAATTTTATCAAAAACGATATTCTTAATGATGACATAAATAGGATAATTAGTCAATAGATGGAAGTGCCTGGATCAAATAATTAGTCTTGCTAGAATGGAAAAAAATAAAATACGATAAACCTAGAACGGTATAAAGGTATACATTTCACATTACTCAAACTATCTAATTGCTGATAAAATGAATACCTTTTAGTGTTTATTTAAACAAATTTAGTTGAGTGCTAAAAAGTACCGGTCATCCGTGTGACCATTTTATTGAAACTATAAAAATAGTTGTGACAACCACTGAAGAGTGTACCTATTTTTAAATGAGATGAAGATTGCTTTGGGAATTGAAAAAAATTAGAAGTACTACTAAAAGCATTTATAAGCTCAAAATACGGAAAATTGCTTTTTGTTAATAGTTCATACAAAACGTATTTCATAATAATAAATATTAATTTATCAGAAAATTTGGTTTTCAGCTATATCTTGAGGGTAATGTTTGAAAATTTTAGATTTAAAAAAAATGAGAGCGTCATGTACTTACGAATCTTGGTACATTTATAAAAATAATAACAGTTATTATCACAAATATATTGCAGTACCATCAAAGATGTGCTTTTTCGTTGATAAATGCTGTAAAATCTCTAAGCTATTATGCCTGTAAAAGCCATCGATAGTATCTCCCAACTATAGCAAAAAGTCTAGTAATTATAAAAATGACCTTTATATACATTAAATAACAGCTAGTTCGTGAAAATATTATATTCTATTACCGAATTTGGTTTTGCGCAGCGTTAAGCATTGTTAAAAAATTATCCAACCTCAATTTTATGAAGCAATAAATGCGCACGATATAAAAATGGCGCATGGCAAATGACGCGGTGGGAGACTTGGATGTCCATAAATGGCTTCAAGATTTATTGGTGCAATTGTTCGTATATAACACGAAAGGCAGAACTATTAAACTATATTCAGCTCGCCGATGATGGAGCATATATCATCAGTTGCATAAATCAATAAACAAATAATAACGATATAAACCCTAACGCGCCTAATAACGACGTTAACAAAATACAAAACAATCAATCGCTAATAAAGTAGTTCGTAAATCACATCCTAATGCAATAAAAATAAACGTCGCCCACTTCAACTGGTATAACTTGACACTAATAAAATCATGAAAACAATCAGCTCGACATATTTCTCTATTACCGAGTTGATAAGGTCAGAGATGCTCCTTGGGAGACCGCATCAATTTTATTGCCCCATGCAGCGTTGGCCGAAATTGATACCGTAATAGAAAATAATGAAGGCTCCGCACTGTTTCTTCTATTTTGGTTTGTTTGTTCACAGTTGGCTACTTATTAAAGAAATTGCTTGCATAAAAAGTATTTCTGAACAAAATTTAAAACTACTTAGAAGGTACGTAACTTATGTATTTTCTTAATAACGTCTTTAGAGATCAATCAGTAGAAATTAAGCTGTGATTTTGCTTTTATAAATTGTGGAAAATGGAAAAACATCTTTTTACATTAAAGTGCTACGTTAACTTTTTAAATTGCCAATCTCTTATTGGTATTTATATTATTAACCAACGTGTACTTGTAGGACGTATTTTGTACGTCACACCAATGAAAACAATGTAAACGCACATATGAACTGGTGACGTTGCATCAAGATAATTTGAATATCATTTATTAGAATCGAATATATCCTACAAGGGTTTTAAGTGCATCCTTTTACAAAAATTTGCCTTTGTTGAAAGCCATTACAACATTTTCATATTTCCCGTACAATTCAGCTGTTTTTAAAGAATAATGTAAAAAATTAAAATTATTAAAGCTTTGAAATTTATAAAACAGTTGCTTTTTGATTCGAAATGCATTAACTATGTCAAAAACGGTTTTATGCTGTTGTTGATAATCAACTGTAGACAAGGAACTGAAACTAAAATTGTGAACCTAAACCAAACATTTTAAAAATGAGTGTGAATCAAGTAGCATTTGAGATAGTGATTATTTTCTTAATTTAACTGAGTAGAGGACTCCCTTACCGTTTATGCTCCATAATAACGGGCGCTGTTTGGACTATATATTCATATCCATATAAAATATTAAAACACAGTTGAATGACGAGAGTAAGTGTAATTCAAAATTTTGGACTGAAATGTGGTGGAACACCTTCACGCGTAAATCACGAATCGCTTGGCGATTAAATGACCCTACTAGAAATTCTAGTTAATTCGCCTTTATGGCTAGTGACCCTCTTACTCCATTCCAGCTCTTATAATCTTCTAATTTGAACGATATTAGAAAAAATACGAGGTATGTTCCATCAGTCACATTCATAAAAGCAAATATACCGGATGTCTCTGGAACGCGATTCAAACACAGAAATAGTTCAAATTCCTACGGTGCATCAACCAATATAGAAAATTAGGTAAAGTACATAAATGTACCTACGTTTATTGATAGTGGCAAAAACTAGCAGAAAGGTCTGGTTTAACGAAAGTGTCTCACATTGTGACTTTAAATGGGATACTTTACATATATCAGTAGCAGGCTTTGCAAAAAACTCATAAAATTCGTAATACTTCGAAGAAGATCGATATGATCCCTTTCAGAAAACTCAGTTCTCGAAGAATGTAGGCATCCGTTACCGATCATTGTCTGGAAAGTTTGCGAAACCAAACAGTTAAAAGATTACCAAGTTCTAATGGAATAGACAATGGAAAAAAAGTATGAAAAGGTTGGCAATCGCGTTAGCGTGATATGGTTGTTTCTACCAATTAGTGCTTGTCTACGTTTGGATTATTAAATTAATTTCCTAATTAAAATACGAAGTAAGTGACGCAGCAAGCTAACAAACAAGTTGTAACAAAGGTTTTCAAAATTTAGTTTTAAACATCAGCTATAATTTCTGTTTAGATACACACTTTAGTTTATAATTTAAAATTAATAACATTTAAAATACTAAAAACCTATAAAATAAGTAAAATACGCCAATGTAACTATTATTTAGATCATTTACTTCCATAATCTCATGTAGATGGGAAGGATTTTAAGAATTCAATTATTTAAAAAACAATACAGATTGAACAAAAAATTCTTACTTGGTTTAAGAAAACATAGAAATAACGTTTTCCTACTTTATTCAACACTATCATCGCATCACTGGCATTAAGTTCAAATTAAAAAAAAAACATTTTACAATGCAGGTAACTCATCTAAGCTTTAAAAACATGTTTTAATTAAAAAACACGTTTGCGTCATTTCTAATTTAACAACACACAAAATCCATTTTCAACCTCAACAAGGCATTGAAGTGCAATTGAAATTATTCTAAAAATCGTTTTGAAACGATAATACAAACCATTATTCTGTATGTCTGCAAAATATTAAAATATATTTAAAAAATTAAGATGCCGTGTAGGGCAGTTGGGAAGGTGCTAGGCTTGCAATACGCAAGTCCTCGGTTCAAATCCCGCGGGGCCGGAAGATTTCCGCAGTCTTTGCGATTGGAATCAGGCTCGGTGGTATCATTCCAGTTGGGCACCAAATTAACTGTGATTTACTCAGAACCACAGACCTAAGGGATAGAGTAGCAAGGTCAACACATCACCATGATACACACCTCACACAATGGTTGCTGCGTAAGCAGTAAATACGCGTTCCAACTTTGTAACCTGAATCCGGGGCAAGTTGAGCATTGTACCGCCAGATGCAAGCACATAAAGCACCAGCCCCAACACCGCAAGGTAAAATGAGGTTACCGATAATACGTACATGCATACATTTAAAAAATTTACATCTGAACATAGATTCTGTGCACACAAAAGGAAACAAACCAATAATTCACTTTGCGAAATGTTCAAATACGTTTAAGTTTTTAATGCAAAACAGTTATGATTCGTTTTCTTTTATGTCAATATTTCGTCCAAAGGTGCGTAAAACCAGAAACCACATCTTGGAGCTGGCATCTGGCCTTTGTTGTTTCTAATAGATAAGAAGCAAGAATATATAGATACTTTGGAACTGATGAATTATTAATTTTTATTGGAATCAAACAGACAAATTATATGCTTTACGGGAACCTACAAGAGACAGGAACGATATCTACAAGCTGTTTAAAAGAAAATCTGGTGTACGACAACGATGCATCTTGCCACAACTCTTGTTTAATATACATTCTGAATAAGTATTCACCACAAACACAGTTGGTAGTTAATCAAAAGGTAGTCGAATGAGTAAACACATTTATGTACTTACCCCTGGCAGTACAATTAATGATCAAGAGAAACACATTCTCGAATTTGGTTAAAACAGCTAGCTTTCACGAAAATGTCTAGAATATTCAAGAATCACTAGTTGAACTTCAAATCCAAAATTGGTTTCCTGTTTGGTATTGAATTAACAAGGGCGTATTAGATTAACTTAATAAAGATGTGAAAATCATTAAAACTGCCAAAATAGAAAATGACATCTAGTATTATAAGAAAACGTGATAGATAAGAGATAGTTTGGAAGTAGATGAATTTCTTGGTTTAAGAATCTTGAAAGATGGTTCTCAAAGATCACAACAGGACTTTTCGAAGCTGCTGTAAAGAAACAACCATTGTCAGAATAATTACTAACATCAGACTGTCAAGATGAGTCTCAGAATTTTGGAGCTAGGAATAGGAATAAACTCTGCTAATATTGAAAAGTATTCTACTAATGGCAAGAGCTGTCTATAGTTAGACCAAACCTTGGATTCCTTCTTTTTGCCACAGCAACTATGTAGAATAATTTATCATAAATAATCACTTCCATCCATCCATGGCGCTACAGCCCGATTCGAGCCTTGGCCTCCTTTATGCATCTTCCCCATCTGTCTCTATCTAATGCTGCTGTTATCCAATTATGTATTTTCTGGATGTTCTTTGCGTCCCCGGCAACTTCTTCATGCCACCTTTTCTGGGGTCTTCCCACTGGTCTGCGTCTTTCCATCATTGATTGAAGTACCCTTTTCGGTGTTCTTTGTGCGTCCATCCTGACGGTGTGTGTCGCCCATCTCAATCTCTGAATATTAACAAATTATGATATGGGTGTTTCTCTGTGTTCTCTGTATATTTCATGATTGTACCTGAATCTCCAGTTTCCGTTCTTTTCTTTTGGTCAGAATATACTCCTGAGTATCTTCCTTTCAAATGCATCGATGTAGTTTGCCATTTTTGTGCCATTACCCATACTTCGCAACCGTAGGTAATTACTGGTCTTATTATGCTTATTTTATTTCTTTTGTGGACGTCGTGGGACTTAAATATGTTTTGAAGGGAAAAGTGTTAATATTACCCTGGAATATACCCTTCGGAAAATGTCAACTAACCCCCTCAACATACTGAGTAATAAATCATCACAAATAATGGGGATATCAATGATGGACGCAAAAGTGGGTTTACTTATAAATGTAGGCAAAACCAAAGTTCTGACACAAACACGTACAGGCAAAACACTTCAAAACGTAACCATAGGAGATGACAACAAATAAAGGGTCAGCAAAGTTATATACCTGGGAGTAAACATAACTAAAGACGGTAACGAAGAATCAGAAATCAGAAGAAGTATTAACCAAGCCAATAAAAATAATCACTTAGTTTCCGAATAATAATAATTATTGTATGCTCATACAACTTGTAATAATTCTATACTTTTACGAAGATTGATAACCTACATCCACTTCTAAGTTCGTTATTTAGATGGTTCTTAGTTACTGAGTATGCTGACTTCCTTATACTGGGGGCTACAAACGAACAACGTTGGCAATTGTGTTTAAATGAGTCCTATCAATTGCTGTGATTCGATTAGTCGATTGAAAAAACAACGCTTAAATTATTACGTCAAAGCGATTCGTCTTAGATAGAGACATATAACTCCTTACTTATAGATTCAATCATGACCCGCACCCGTATTATGTCCAGAAGACAGCCGTTGAGGCGCGCTGCAGATACTTTTACCAAATTAGCCATATTACGAGGCAGAATTTACTAGATACAATTATATCAATCCTCTGAGCATTAATAGATTTATGGTAATTGTGGTCAGTTAAGCTCGATTAAGAGCGTATAATTTAATTAACTCGATGTGCTTAATGCATGCGCTATTAAAGGAAAAACGACTACTGAACGATGTGAAATGATTTGGAATATAAAATTACTATTAATTAGCTTGATCCATGAGGTGGATCGCTGGCTTTCCCACCATTATTGATAACAGTATTCTGCTGAAAATATGCAAAACTGCTATGTGTATAAAAGCATAAATTAATGGCAAATTGTGAACTTTCCTGAAGATTTTGACAATTTGTTTCTTAAAAAGTGTAGTTTCCAACTACTATCATTTAGTAATAGTAATTTACATTGCTAGACCGTTACTTAGAACTTTCTGCGGGAGCACGGTATCTAACGGGTGAGCGATAGCGAGCTTGTTATCATTGTGAGCACATAAAGTTCTGATAACAGTCCAGAATTGTATAAAGTCTTACGGTATTCTGAATCGTAAATCTTTAATACAAAATTTTTAAATTGAAATAAAGTTGCTGATTCTTTTAACAGGCTTAGCTCGTAAAGAATTGTAACGGGGTATTTAGAATTAATATCATAGAAACATACGCCTATTGCTATAGTATTAATAATAAAGAGCCCATTAGAATTCTTTATTTCCATGGTCCATGCCAATGACACTTAATAGGCATGTGTGGTCACTAAGTAAATGAGTAGTTACAGAACATTTTACAGGCTCATAGAATAGGCCAGTAATGGACTCCGTCGTCGCTCTCCCCCACATACTTTCCAGCTCCCCCATAAAAATTACTTTACTAAGCTTGCCCCGTAAATAACTATTACGGGCTTAGTCCATAAAGAGGCTCTTTACCCTTAGAATCAGAGTTCAGTAAACATTTGTTTACGATTCAGAATAACATCAAATATTTTTTGCACTCTCACCTTTAAAATTGACACCTTACATATACTTCTCACTGTCAAAAGGTAACGATTAAAACGTTTTAACAAAAGCAACCGTATCGAAGGTATAATAATTGTGTCGAAGGCTTAAAGATTCGTATCCAATGCATATCGAACGCATAGTAAATTTTAAAGATACGCAGCTGCAGTCATGACTACGCTGACTGTCAAAATATATTTTTCAATATGTCAAAAATACATATCGCGTTGCGAAGTTTAATTGCTTCAAAATATGTGTTATTTTGTTTGTTGTGGTTTTACAAAAGGTCCTATATGTAATACGTGTGTAAATATACGTAGCGGAGTACTTTAACATCCGAACTAAAGGCATAAAACTAATTTTTACACACTAAATACATAAATAACTATTATGTTCCATTGTACCATAACGACCTGGTTTATAATTTTGTTTAGAACTCTTTAAGTAATTTAAATTTCAGACATATCAAGTTCTCTCAACAATATAACAATTTTTCAAATTTATAAACTCTTATCAACTTGCTGCTATAGAGTTACATGTTGATCACGGTGAGAGATGATATTTAATTTTTGCCATAGAATAGCGTTTATCTATTGCTCGGCACTTACAGTATTAATTGAATATAATATTATATATGTTAGATTTTACGTATTACTGACGTTAGGGTAATGGTGATGGCTACCTTCGCTGCTGTTGTATCATTCAAGCAATAATTTTGGGGTCGTTAAAATAGAAGAGTTCAATCATTTTTTCTGCTAGAAACCTTAACTTAGAATGGGACTAAAATTACACATTTTCTTTTCATTGCAATGTGATAATGACCCACTTTACGTTTTGTTCATTATCATAACGGTAGGTGGTTTAATAAAACAGCCAAGGTGTGTACAAACAGCTGGATGACCTGTAATTAAAGAATATTAATACAGATGAAAAAAATGTTGAGATGGAGTATAGTTGGATAAGGTGTAACGGAAATGAAAAGGCGTAAAACTTTAGCATATGGACTTTTAATGTGCAGAGATGAGTGGGAATGTGTGGAATTGAGGGCGCTATTGGAAAAACTACGTTTGGAGTGATGTATAAACTTGTTATCAACTGAGAATGGAAGTTGTGAAGTTATTTATGTTATTTGTAAATATATCAATTTAATTTAAGGAAAGTTAACATTGGAAGAGTAACTACGAATATTACAGTAACTAGGCTGGGTGCTACGAGGCAGGTTTAATTACTAATAATAAAATACACGAAAATTTAAAATGTTAAAATAAATTACATTTTATTCAATCGTAAACGATCAAATCGATTCCCTATTAGAGGATATTCAAAAAATAATATGTTATCCAATATAAAGTCGAAAATAAAGTTCTCCAATACACCAACGAGACGTGAACAGAAGTTCACAATAATATTATGCATGGGAAGCTTATATATCCGACAGAAAGGTGTAACAAAGGGCGTAATATACCCCAATACAGCAAATGACATCGCATATTTTGCAATTTTATTTTTTTTCTTAATTTTTGGTCATGTGACCTATACTGAAAAATTAGCTTAGCGTAAGTAAAAAAATGCGTTCCTTCAAATTCCGTAAGAAAAGAAGGGGGTTGCCATTTAAAAACAAAAACGTCGATGACGCATACCTCCCACGCGGGTTACCCTGTATGTATAGATATTATTTGAAAAAATGCGCAAATAAAAATAAAAATCGACGGGTCTCAGCGTTCTTTCCAAAAGTTATTCCTTGTATTTTTAACTAATTTGTCCACTACTTTACGAAAGCACTGTATAATAATTTTTGAAGTTTCAGATATTTTCAGTAGCAATATAATAAGTACTACCCTTATTATCGATGATTTTTCTATGAATATTAACATTCCAATATTAGTTAATAATTATAATTTTAACATTCCATTAAAATCTGGAACACGCTTAGTAAATTGGTTTGAAACATGTAGAATGAACGAGTTTTGAATTAGATAAAACCTACGCTGTCGGTCGCATCGGTTAAATTAACAGCAAATTAATTCTGATTAAGTTAACTACATTAAGTAGATACGTGACATCACAAGCGAGACAGTCGTCATACATGCAATTATACATCGTCTAATATACTCATGTTACTTTACTTAATCTCGTTCCACAGCAGCTGCCGTGGCGCCTCCGTCATTCGGAATAACTTACACAAACTTGTACCAACCCTGATGGAATTTCGGTTGTTCCATAATTTAATACAATGTTTCAGGTTATGCAGTTAAGCTATTTAACCCTATCGAATTTTAACTCCGAACCGAACACATTATCCAATTTCACCACGATCTATTGTGTTATATTTATTGGAACGCGCTACTTTGGTAATTTGAAGAAAATTTTATCATACATGTGGATGTGGATGCTACAAGTATATAACGTACTAGACAGCAGGCTTTCATTATAGTGCATTTGTAAAAAGTTTTAAAAACTCCAATTTTGAGTTATCAGCTACGGATGTGCTATTTTTTTTTAATATCAGCGTGTTGCTTATACTCGTTGTGAAACTATAAAAACTGTTTGTATTTACAAAAATGATGGAGAAATACCGTGCCGTTATGTAGGAGCTGAAATAGTCACCATATTCTCCGGACTTGGCACCTAGCGAATAGTGTTTGTTTCGAAGTCAGAAAGAATGTTGGAAGACAGTACTTTCTGATGAAAATGAGATAAGAGGAAGCTTCGGTGTCCTCCAACACTGAAAGTAATGTGCTTTTAATGCGATTGTAGCATCGTCATGAAAAGTGTGATAAACTTTATGACAGCTATATTGAAACCTAAATATTAATTTTAACCCAAGAATGCACTTCAATTACGGAAACCTTTTAACCTCCATTACTTTAATGCAAATTATTTTGAGAATGGAGAATGTTTTTGTGATAATGAGCATTTCTGTAACTAATTTGTACTATTGTTTCAGATAGCAGGAGGGGGTGGCAGGGGCATGTTCTGCTACCACTGCCCTCCTACGCTACACCCTGGAGCCACCCCACAACCAAGAATACCGCAGTTGGATTACCCGTTTGCTCCAACCCATCCTTGTAAGTTCATTGACTTTAATATAGAGATTAGTCGATAAGTACAGCATAGCTTTATCAACAACCAATGATTTGTTCAATGGGACTTTATTTATTGTAAATATGTATTTATATTTCCTACTAGTAAATGTTAGAAAATGACGAGGACTTTAAAAACGATATCAACCAGTATCGAAAAACGCAAAGTTATGGAATGAACAATTTTTACTAGAATACTCTTTCTCAGTTTTAGTGTAAGAATAATTAGATAAACGTATAGAAACCGGTAACATAACCGCAATGCTTTAGATAAACACATATACGAAAAAACATAACACTTCAGTACGTTTATCTAACTTAGCTTAGCTAAGTATTTACTTAAAATATTTAACCTATCTCACTAGCACTGTACCAATAATCTCATCCACTGGACCCCAGATATAAAAAAACTTGATATAGTGCGCCCACCGAAATGATGATTGGGCGATGATATCAGGCAGATAGCAGGTAGATAATAAAATCATGAAACAGAGATGAATTGAAATAAGAGGGCAATATTGGAGTGCAAATTCTGAGGAAGAAGAAAAAGGCGAAGACTTGACCCATTATCATAAAATATACACCTTACAGATATAACACTCAAAATAATACATAGAAATGAACCGCATTCAACATTGAAACAATCATGGAACTTTTAAGCTTTTGGATTAAAGGAACACATTTGAACTATATTTCAAGAATTTTAATTACAATACCTTGAAATGGCAATGGGTTGTTCTTGATCTCTTAGTATAGGTAACATATTTATAGAAAACTATGACTAACAAGACGCTTACACTTACGCGATCAAATGATTGGTTTGCTGAAGGTCTCTTAATGATGTTGTTGCAATTTAGCCGTATGATATTGATGAAGACCACAAACACATCACCAGCAAATAAACTATAATTCAATTTACTTTAGACACAAAAAAGAAAATTTGGTTGCATTTTCTTGATATATCATGGTGATACATTAATAACACGAGTAACAAACATATTTGATGCAATGGTGTATCGTAAAACACCAACAGTAATAGGTACATGTATTTTAGTTTCTATATAAGGTATGAACAACAATTATTTTCATCTAGTATGGCTATGGAATAGTTCCTAATTTATGAATGCAATTACGTTTATACTTAAACTTCACGTTTCATTTTTAAGTGACCTGTAGTTGCATTCATAAATTAGGAACTATTCCATAGCCATACTAGATGAAAATACTTGTTGATCATACTATACCGTTGGGGCCAAAATTATACATAACAACAATGAGATAACATGAATAACAAAATGGAATGCTTGAATAAAAGAGAGGTGACCATCCAAAAAGCATGTTTAGTTGACATGTCATAATTAAAATGAGCGTTATTCCTACTCGAATATTTGCTACTCTTTTTATCTCTTTCTTACTCAGGCAATACGTGTTATTTTCTTGTTCATGTTATCTTATTGTTATTATATACAATTTTGGCCCCATCGGTATATGTATATAAGTAAAATGAATCAAATGCATGAGAGCAAAAAAGTTATACATAATACAATTGAGAAATCGAAAATTGCTGAATTCGTGGAATTTTGAAGTCGCAGAAATTTTATACAAAGAATTGCTTTTAGATAAAGATGAACGTTTGACTTCTTATTTAATTCTATTTAAATAGAAGTAGGTCATCGATTTTTCAGGATAATAGGGAATATGTTTCAATCACTCTTTGCTACTCTATTAATTTAATTTCATTGACTATTCATCTCATCCGTCATTAAAAATTAAAACAAAAATTGTATTTATAACGAACAATTACCTTACGAGGGTCAAGGTAGTAACATTCTTAAATATATAACGGCCGTCGGCACGTTCGAGGAGTATGGGACTCTGAAACGCCCGGGAAAATAAACGGAGGTGTCATAAATCCTCTCGCTGAAGCAAAACCCTCGGATAATGGCAGTTAGCATTTTCGCTTGCAAGGAGTTCCATCCCAGTAAACAAGAGCCAATACATTCTCTACTGCTGCTATCGGACAGGGCAAATATAAACATGACTAGTGTTAAGAACTCGAGCATTCAGTTCTAGTAATTTCGTTTTTTCGCCGTGCTTTGTCGTAGCACCAGCGATTTCTACTCTTAGCACGCTAATTGTTAATGTGCATTGATGTGTATACGTGTGCAGATTATATTGAATTTTATAAAATAGTTCTTGTTATCCACAACGTATTCATTATTTCTAAATACTACAGTGTAACCAGCAACCTAAGAGCACATAAAGAACTAATATACAAACAACTATCAAATACCAACACTGACGAGAAAAATGAAACTGTGAAAGACCATAACAAACCCTTTAACTGGAACTTTTACCGACGACACAGTCATTCTGGCAGGCCACGTAAACCCAGTAACTGCATATGTACAAGACCATCTAAACATTTGACAAGCATGGGCCAACAATTAGAAAATTGAAATGGATGAAACCAAGTCAACACAGGTAACTTTGCTCTAGTTTCTATCAATAATACGATTATCCCTGTAACATAATCAGTGCGATATCTAGGCCTACATCTTGATGAAAAACTCTGCTAGAACGTACACATATCCAAGAAAAGAAATATATAGACCTACGATTCAACGAATTATATTGGCTGTTTGGAGGAAGATCAAAACTATCCCTGGATTATAAAATCCTGGTTTACAGGACAGTACTCAAACCCATATGGACTTGTGGCATCGAACTAGGGGATTGTGCTAGCAAGTACAATACTGCAATTCTTCAAAGATTTTAGTGTAAGATTCTTGGAGCAATAGCCAATGCAACCTAATGTTCCATGATGAGAATGGCATCTGATTTATCAAAGATGTAATTCAAGAACGTACTAATAAACACAATGTTAGATTAGAATCATATAGTAACCTCCTCAAGCAACTATTCCTACAACAACAAGGCAACAGAAAACTAAAAAGGTATTAGCCAATTGCCCTCAAATAGGATGTAGGAGGACTCCACATTGGAAGAGTTTTCATCCTGCCATAAGCATTCCCAGAGTTAAGGTCCTATGTTACTTATCATAGTAGCTTATAGAATGTTAATTCTGATTGCTGATAAAACAGAACGTGGAAAAAAGAAATTACAGCAACTTATTTTCTGTACAATTATACAAAACACCAACTAAAAGCAGAGGACGTCAAGGTAACACTCACCGAAGTACTGTCTTGAGTGCTGAAGACGTTTTTAAAAGGATCAATTGTTGGCAAGGGGAAATAACTGTAAATCTGCTATATACCGATGCTATCATTCTCGTATCACAAAACAAGGATGATTTAAAGTAGACGATAAATGACCTTCATGAAGAATCCTTGAAAGTTGGCTTAAAAATAAATTTATGTAAAACTAAAGTCATGTACGCTAAACAAACAACACGAGTATTGATGGGAAATACGCAAATTGAAAGAGTAATGGAATACGGGTACTTGGTACATATTATAGAATTAGGAGGAGGAAACCAAAAAGAAGAATAAAAATAAGATAGAGTTTTTGGTAAACTGTAATTTATTAGATACCTCTACATCTTGAAACCAGAGTATTTGACCAGTGTATCTTCTCAAAAATTACTTACGGAGCAGAGAAATGGACAACTACAGAAAGTTACTTCGAGACATTGCGTGTTGCTACCAGAGAGGTGGAAAGATCTATGCGAAACATAGCAACAAATGGAAAAAAGCATAACAGAGGTAGAGGACGAGCGCTGATACGATGATTTAAAAAATATCTGATTAGGATGGCTACGTATCGCACAAGATCTAAAGTGATAAAAATAATTAGGAAAGGCCTATATCCAAGAATGGACTTAAGGGACTCTCCTGATGTTCGCCATCTAATTATAGATCACTTTTAATAGAATTTTAATTGCTCTGACTCTGACTCTCTCATTAGTTGGTGTTTTCCAACGGCAGCTTTCGCTAACGTTGGCACTGTAGATGATCTTATGAGTGGTCCGATGATTTTCTTTTTAAGATTCAAACCGGCTTGTCCCCACAGGACCTAAAATAGGATATTCTTTATTTTCAGCAAAATATTTGCTTATAGAAAGTGGCTTAGCCCTTTATTGTACAGGGTGGAGCATGTAGTGGACTGTATTTTTTAATTTTGGGTGGCTTAGACAGTTACAGCATACTTTTTTGGGGTGGAGGAATGTAACAAGATGCCGAACTAAAGGCCTTATTCAGTCTCACATAAGGAGGGTAGTAAAGACTTGGACTCGTTCGGAAGAGGTTTGTGAACACAGAAAGATATTTAACTGCATTAGTTTATTGACTAGATAATTCTAAAGATTAAGAACATTGATTCAGTTTTAATTGCAATTTTAGCTAACGTGGTAAATTTCATAACAAACGGTAATATTAGCATCAGCAACTGCAGCATAATTGCAGCAGGTACTAGGGCAGTCAAGAAGCGCTGATTGCTTGTAATATAATTTGAAGTATTTATGTTGCAAATGCTGCCTCATCAAATATCACCGTACAATAAATTATCAAAAAATTCTGTTTTGGTTCTAAACATGCTTGTGCAGTTTTTGTAAAAAAACTGTTACATTCGATTCTGCTGGAAGGAGGGTGATTATTGCCAATTTTATCTAGAAAAAAATATGTTAGACACTGTGTTCCTTTTCCATCTCGCCAATGATGGATGCTATTAAAAAATTTTGCACATCTTCGAAGGTATCTTTGTCGATCAATATTGCTCACTCTTCTTCGGCAATAAAAAAACTTTCAGTTAATTTTCCGAACACTTTCTTCTCACGATACCTTTAGCCCCCCTTGTAGATTTGAAAACAATAGCGCTAAAAGGATTTAACACTAATTTTCATTCATTAAAATATAATTCTTGCACTTGCTTTGCAGTAATATTCTATGTATGCTTTACCACTCCTTCAGTAGGGTCACTTCGATTTTGCTTCTTCATACTACATGCCGATAATTTTAATGATTAATTTTTAGTAAAGGGTGTAGATTCGCCATTTTTTTGAAAAACTCCAAACGAGTGCGAGGTCGACCTAGACCTAGGCAACAAGCTTTCGCTGTAAATAGAAATTTGCTTAATGCAATAAAAATCTCTCGTGTAATGATAGCGTCATTGAAATAGATTTTCCCCAAAGTATTCACTCTGTCGAAAAGCTCAATTTTTTAGTTTGACGAAATACTGAACGAAACATCACGGATTCAATGAGTATATTTTTTATCCCAGCTTGGTGTCCATTTCTATGCATTCAAATTCCTAGTATACGCATTGTATTAGTCCAGAGGCAGCTAATTTAATAATACGTTAAAATTGTCAAGGTACAGATGCTAATTACTTGAGAAAACGCGCTCACAATGAATTTGTGTCACTAGCCTATGGTGCTAAGCGTCCTGGTATACAACATTAAGATTAAAAATGTCACCAAATCACTTAACACAAACTGGTCGAGCCAGCAGTATTGAGCGACTGATTAGACCAGTTCGGTAATTTGGGTACACAAATGCACTTAGTTCGAGTTTTCTGATGAATAGACATATTTTTGTAGCACTCTAATTTATTAGTTATACGTTAGGAAGGAGTTGGCTCTTACCGAAACACTGAAAACCGAAAAATGTAATATATCTTTTTGAAGTTAGGTACCTAGTACGAAAGTTAATTGAAGAATCTCTTTTGAACAACTATAATGGTGCAGCACTAAAAAAAAATTAACATAACTAATAATCAGGTTATGTTTCGTTGTCATCATCATCAACTTATTTTAAGAAAACTCCAAGTTATTACCATTATTAGGGGTTATGTATAGTAAATACACTTTCAGTGCTACCTTTAGTTGAAGCAGATCTATTGAAATTGTCAATTTTATTTTTGGAAATAATTGCTTATTAATAATTCTTCGAGTCTTGAAGCGAAAAGAGAAAAAAATTGAAAGTATATTCCAGATGTAATCAATAATAGAGACATACGGTCGTTGTTGACATTTCAAAAAAAAAGTATGCAAGTAAACATGTTTAAAATCAGAATTTATGCAGCGTGATCGTTTTTATATTCTTGGTCTGAATGGTTTTAAAGTTTAATACAATTTTCCATTACAGTTTCTTTTTAAATCACTTTTGCCTTGGCAACTTGTGTATCAATTTATAGCTACACGATAATGCATACGTGGGCAAGTCAAGACTTGCAAAAGATACTGCAGATTCATTTGTACATCATTACTAATATCAGTTATAATGACTGTACCATCTGCATATAAATATATTAGCTGTTGTAAAAGAATGTGCAGGAAATTTAACAAGATGTAGAAAAATCAATTACAATTAGCAAAAAAAGAAAAAAAAACTTTTTTCTACAACCGTGCCTAAAGTAGATACTTTAAACACGTTAGCTAGTTTGTAAAGTGTCACTTTTTAAAAGTCAGTGCATAAAAAGTTCTTTACAAACCCTAGTGCATAAAAAGTGAAATGTATTTTGGGTTGCCTATTTACACAAACTTATTCTAGATGTTAATAATATGAAAAACCAGAAAGATGTCATTTATTTAATAGAATTTGTTAATTATGTACAAAACAATAATTGTGAAAAATTAACATAATTAATTATTATTAATAACAGTAATATTAACGGTGCAACTAGAACAATTCTGAAAAATTAAACCGTCTGTTTTCTGCAGAGTAGTACTTTTCTGTTCTGAACTTTAGTTTTCATTGGATTATCATGGAAAATTATTTGTTTAGAACATGAAGATTGTTGAATTATCAAATTATCATCAGAAGTATTTTTTTTAGGACAAGAAAGTTGCTGAATTCCTCCCAATATTTTATTTGACACTTCAACTTTTTTAGAGAGTATACCATCTACATATCCCTCAGCCACTGTTGTCGACCTCCAACCCCCATGTATTTTTACAGTCAATATGTCTCCACCAGCGTCTGCTAGCATGGTTGCTGAAGAACGTCGAAAGCAGTGGCCCGTGTAGTGGTGGGAGTTGGGTAAATTTAAGTAACTGGCAATTATGGAAGGCATCTTGCCAAATGTGTTAATTCTTACAACTTGGTTAACACATTTATTATTTTGGTATTTTAAAAAAAGTCTTGGTGTTTTCACATTTGCGGGCCTTAAAGCTATGTACTTTCTATAGTACGATAAATAATCCACAGAATTGCTTGGGTTCAAAATTGTAAATACTCTTCCAACATCATTTTTAGTGTCTGGAATCTTTACTATGAGAACAGTTTGTTTATCTTCTATGTCATTTATAGACATTTTCACTAATTCCTCTCTGCGGCAAGCCCCAGCAATGCCTACAATAAACGCAACCTAAAAAATGTGTCAAATTAGTATTTTAAATTAGTTGTTATGTACAAGTACCTTAATCATTAAAAACTGTGAATCTGGAGCATCATTTATAAATTGTATGAAGTGTTGTTTTTCGAAAATCCCTGACTTTTTTGGTTTGTAACCTTTATTTTTCTGTTTTAAAAATGCAATTAACTTGTGGTATGTTGAGATATCCACATTGTTCTTAATCTTGAGAGTAGTTTTCAACATTGAATAAAAAGACCACAATGTTGCTGGCTTATAGTTTTTCAGCTTATCAGAAAAGTATGCCAGTAACACACTTTCCGAATATTTACTAACTTTATTCTGTTGACACCAATCTATGAATAACTGGTACTGCCGTTCATATAAAACTACTGTCTTCTTTGGTAAAAGATTAAGACTCGCTGCTTTCGCTGTTTCAGCTACATCAGGTGGGGTGTTTTCTATATCAGACATATCTAATAATTCTGCTTCCATCTCTCAAGGTTCCATTTTTCTTACAAACAATTTAAGGTTAACTTAAAGAACTTCACTAGTAATTCTTACACTTACCTACCTTTCACAACAAAGAAAACCGAGTAAAACGTTTTTAAATTGACTGAACTCCACTTGGTCTCTGGTTTTGAACGTGCCAGTTTACGAGACGCAGAAAATGCAGGAGAAAAATTTTACATAATTTTGACAGTTCATCGCACAAAACAATACTTTCATGGATCACGATCAGTGGCGCCTACTTAAAACGAATTTCAATCAACCTACCAGCTCTGTAAGCCGGGCTCCATAGCTCAGTGGTAAGCATTCTGACTACTGATCTAAGGGTCGAGAGTTCGATCCCCGAGCCCGGTGAGGTTTTTAAAAATTAAAAAATGCGGATGAAAGCCTCTACAGAATGCCATCCTTCGGAAGTGATGTAAAGCCGTGGGTCACATGTTACTACGATGTGTAGCATGTAAAAGATCCCTTGCTAAGGTTGGAACTCCTTAGTCTCGGCAAAATTCTAAGTAGGATTAAGGTACCTGGTACTCTGCATGCCTAGACCTTGTTCATGGGGTTGGCAAAAAGGGCCTATAAAGGCCTACTTGATAGACGTAAGTCTCCCCAAAAATAATACATACATACATACATACCAGTTCTGTACCAAAATAAATAAAGCAATTGATAAAAAATGTGAAATGTTCGGTTGTAGAAAAAATCTAGTATTCAACACGTATGTAAAAGGTCTCGCGCCTTGTGCGAAAATCTCCGCACTCGATTAAAAAGACCTACTTTACACACTAGTTGCCTAAATAACTATTTTTGCATAGTGATCGTGAATGTCGTCTTTTTTTAACGAAAAATCGTACTGAAAGTTCCACTTTTTGAAACGCAAAAATAGTGAAAAACGTACACTTCTTTAACTATTTTATTGAAATGTCAATTTGACAGTTGTCAATTCCGAAGTCCTTTTCGACTAAATTTCGACCAAGAGATCACTATCCAAAAAATACGTGTACAACACGTTTTGAAAGTCCCTTTTTTCAGTATTTTGCTTGATTAACTCGGGCTTCGCCCTCGTTATCAAACTGCAAATTTATGAAAAAAAAGTATCACTTTCAAAACTAGTTGCACAAATTACTATAGTGCTTTAGTGCCAAGACAAATGTCACAAACTTGATGTCTTGGCCTATTTCAAAAATAGGCCACACTTTATTCAACTATGTAAAAATATTACATAATCAGGGAAAATCTATAGAAATTGATAAATTATTACTAACTCCAAATTGGAATTGGGATAGATGGTATTCTAAGGGAATATTTACTTGTTACAACATTTTTATCTGTGAATATCATCTGCTTCCATGATCGTTAAATATACCAAAAACATCAAAGTAGCAAATCCTTAAGCCTGTTTGACAACACTTTCTGATTTAAAATTTAAAATACAAGTTAAATAACAACATTAATTAAAATTAGAAGACATTAGCCAACTCAATTAAACCTTCTAGATGGATACCGAACACAACAACCGTCATCGAAATCATGGAATGAGAACGACGAAATTAGGATTAAAGCTATTCTGAATTTTTCGATTCGTGGCAGAAACATTGAGCTGCATTCTCGTCTCCTGATTAAAACTGCGAGTTTCCGACTATTAACTTTCAGGACAAGGGTAACTCGACGTTTTATCCATTAAAATTTACAGAATATGTGGCTTTCTCTGTTTACCTTACACATGGCAGCGTTGTGATTAAATTTAATCAGGAGGTAAGAATATGAGCCAGTTCGGCTTATACGTAGTGTTGCTGTCTAGACAGGACAGACCTTACAAAATATTGAAATTTGTAGACAAGACTTGACAAGTCTAAGTCTAGATGAAAAGTTCTTCTTATTGGCTTGTTTAGATCTAGATTGTTTCAAGGCTCTTGATTAAACAAGTAGTTTATTTTAAATGCGCGCCTCTTACGAGGTGCATTCAGGCTCGGGTGGAATGAGCTATGCATTATATTTCTGAAATTTTGTTTTTTGAGTGAATAGATATGGCAACTTTATTTTTCCTGTATTTTGATCATATGAGCCCCATCAAATTGTTTGAACTGTAACACATACCGATGATCATCCCCATTTATAAACGTCACGTTCTCATCGGCACCGTTCGGGCGTATTTCGTCCTCAATCGGGAATAGTTTCTTATGCCGCCACTGCCAAGGCGTCTGTCTACAAATCAGATTCCCTCTGGGTGTGCAGGTTCGAATCCCACCGGCTACATTGTTTTTTTAAATTAATGGAATTCGCATTCGTTTCCTTCTACTGTTTCAGTATTATTAATAACGTTAAGGTATCTTTACCTATTTAGTACATATTTTTAAACAATCTTTATTAAAGATGCAATTCAATTTTATGGCCACCTTGATTAGAGAGATTAAACATGTTTTTACCTTCTCTTTAGTTGCAATTCAACTTAAAAAATTAAAAACAAATTTAATTTATATATAGACATCTAGGTGTTGCATTGAAAAGTTAAAATGGCCGTTACAAAGAAACAAAATGTGACTGTTGCTCCGAAAATGAAGTATGATACAGAAAATATGATACTATAGGATCCACCACATGCTTTTACTTTTTTCAAGTTCCAACTCTTTTATACGGATAGCCGAATTAACAGCATACGAATAAAGTAAAATTTTCATAAAATATGCAAATCCATGCGTCCTTATGCTGTGTGAAAGTTGCTCAGAGATGACTGCGATATAGTGCAACTTTCGTCTTGCATCTCTCATAGTATCACAAATCCTCATGATGAGAATAGTTAAGTGGGAGATTTTGTATAAAGAATTTAGTAAAATTCTGAGATTTCCTACTAGAACTACATTTGAGAAATGCCATATATCATAACCAATCGAATATCACATTTTACGTAAAATTAATTATGATATCTTTCAAACACGAGATTTTTGCGGAAATATCCGTTTTCCTGTCTTCTGATTCAGAAAAAAAAGGTTTGAAAGTGAGGCTGTCAGTAGGTGTCCTCTTTATAGACCAGATAGTTTAATCGATCGGGATCAAAATTTACACATTCATTTTTAATATAAATTTCGAGAGCGCAGTAAATTTTGGTTAAAATCTTGTAACCGGAAGTGATACCTCTTATGTTGTTTCACGTGAAAATTGTTGGACAAAAATAATTTTTTTGAAGCAAAATCTGCTGTACAATTATCTACAACTTTTGTTTAAAATATTTTTTCGTAAGAAATAGTTTTTGAAAAAATCGCAAAATTAGCTTTTTACAAAAATGGTCTTGAAGTCCAAAAATAATGGTAATAAACATTTTTAACACGTAATTATTTACAACTTTTTTCAAAAAACTTTTGTTGTGTAAATGGTTTTTAAAATAATCTCAAAATTAAATTTTTACAAGCAGTAAAGGAAAGTCGTGTGGTGACCACACTCATTTTTTTATTGCCACGCACATGTAAATTCTCGATGTAAGTTTACTTTACTCATAGTTGATTTACGAAATATTGATAACCTGTTACACTACAAAATATCATTGTTAAGGAGGATTTTTTGTTTTAATTATGTATCTGTTACAAAATGATACCTTTTCATTTGCCGCTGCATCTTTTTGCTGTTAAAAGCTGCGTGCAGGACCGTACTCGGGGCATTGTTTCCCTTGTGAAACGCGGCAATTTCCGCATTCGTCGTTGTCGGCTTTACGGCTTCTAACGCCCTATAATCAGGCGTTGATATGCAATCAAACACAATTTGGCGTGGCTATGATAATTCGCAGCGCGAATTTCACAATGCATTGTTTGTATCTGTTGACAGTCGAGATGCGATTAGGCGCTATTTCATTCGCAGCCAATCCCTGTCATCCCTAATTACTCTGTGATTTCACATTCCATTTGGAGTGAAACAGAGTTAGCGCTCCAAATCAAATGCTCTCTGTAATCCCCTTTTTGTGCGATTTGCTGCGAGTATGTGTAAAAATCCAGCCTTCTGTTCGATTACGCACCAGTCTGTCACTTTCGTACAAAACAAATTAGGGGGATTAACTACCCTCAGTGCATTATGTGGCAATAAGGGTTATGAAAATAATAAGGGGCCTCGAGAGCACTTGCGCGAGGGAGCGCGTTTTTACGTTGTACTAATCCGAGGAACATTATCAGCGGAGTAATTATAAGGGAATAAAATATGCATCGCTATTGGAGAACAATATGGGTTGAAGCGATACCTTGACGGAAGAGAAGGTTCGGTACTCGCTCGGGCGGGGTTAAAAGTCACCATTGCGCTCTGTAATGATACAATTACGTATTAACCTATGCATGTACCTGCTGCAGCGGCGTCTTTATTGTTGCTCGCAAATTGCTGCATTGAATTTACATTTGAAATGGAATGTAAGCCAAAAGGACATTCCGATTTAACCTAATATTTACATAATTTTATATCGATAGCTACTGAATTGAGCCAGTCGAAGGCAAAGCTATGTAAAATATATATGCTTTAAATAGCCACATGGTTTAAGAAACGTAGTACATATACACCTAATAAATGGTGGAAAAGTTGAAAGATGCAAGTATAGTTATGAAGTTATCAGAGTTAATACTGAATTAAAACAACTTGATTTAGATCACATTGATGGTATATGACTAAAAATCAAATTCATATTAAAACTAAGTAGTCAGCAAAGTGGACGACAACAGAAATAGTAGAACTTATTGAGAAGAGAAAGGTAAATAATGTAGATGTAGAACCATATAGACATTCATAAGTCCATAAAAGAAAAATTCAGGTAACTCAAAAGGCCTTTTTGTGACCTTATTCGACAATGCAACACTGCAAGTTAAACTTAACGAGAACACAACAAAATCAGTATCAGAAGAGGAACGCTAGCTTTAACAGATGTTTTGAAGAAACTTCAGTTAGAGGTAAAAGGCATGAAGATATATGGCTCATTTCTTAGACACCTTCGTTTTGATGACAACGTTGTGCTCATCAAGAAAAGTAAAGGGAATCAAGTTGCCAAAATTTCAAGAAGAAAAGCGCTCTCCTGGGCCGTATTTGGCAAACTCGTGGCTATTCTGAGAAACCGTGCAATCCTCATCAATTTAAAACGCAAAGTCTATAAACCATGTATTTTTCCGGTAGTCACATATGGCCTGGAATTCATGACGTCAACAAACAGTAATGTCAATAGATTAAAAACGAATCGGGGGACCATGGAGCAGGTAAAAAATGTAGATGGATGGGTCATCTGGTAAGACAAGATACTGCCAGATGGTCAGCCAAAGTGCTACAGTAGCGTCTACGGAAAACCAGGAGAAGTAGAGGCAGACCGATGAGACGATGGGTGGGCGATATAAAGACAAACCCAAAAAGCTAGAGAGAAGGACGAATGGAAGAGGCTTATGTTCAGAAGTAGAGAAGAGAAAGCTGATGAAGAAGAAAAAGAAAAATTAGAATACAATATGATGTACGTAACATTTATAAGAAAATCAAGGAATTAAGTAGTAATATGCAAAACTAAATATTAGAAAAATAAAAATGGTAATATTGCTCTGTCAGTCGAAGAAAGATATCTAAGTGAAGAGGAACACATTTAAAAACTATACATAGATATCAAAATGTCTATTAGCACACCTAGTGATGTAGGTTGGGGAAATACCCAGTGGGTAGAGTATTATAAATGGGTATTTACCCCTGCCTCGGACAAATGCCTAAAAACTGGGTATTTATCAAATTTGTAATATTTACAGCCGGTCTTATAAAGGTCACTAATCTGCCGTTAACTTTAATTCGCTGTTAAAATAAACAAACGCGCATCAAAATTTGTTTACTAATGAATAAAATGGCATAAGCACTATCGTTTTGATGCGCTTTTGTTTATTTTAATAGCGAATTAAAGTTAACGTCAGATTAGTGGTCTTTATAAGACTGGCTATTAGAAAGGTAAGTTAACTTTTACTCACATAATAGTGTTAACTTAATAAAATAAACTACATGTAAATGCTCTGGGATATTTTATGTAAAATAACAGCTTAACTGTAACATTTAATAAGTATTCGCCCAGGGGCAAAATATTGTAGCTGCCGAAATTTATAGAAATAATTAATTAGACGCAATACATTCCATCCGTCAGAATATACAAAAAAAACGAGAGACTTTGTGATGACTCTGACTTCGGCGATTGGGATGATTTATGTTGTTTGTACTTCATTGTTTTCCGACTTGTTTCCATTATTGAAAAATAAACAACATTAACTTGAAGAAGTGATCCTTATATATAATAATATATACTTGTGATATTAAGAAACAATCTTAATAAGGCAAAGAAAATTACAAAATTATATAAACAACGTTGTATATCGATGGGACCATAATTATACATATATAACAGTAATGAGATAGCATGAACAAAAACAGAGAATACTTGAGTAAGAAAGAGATAACCGTATTAAAAGGTTATTTTAGTAGGCATATTTAGTTGACATATGCCATAATTAATATGAGCGTCAAGTCTACTCAAATATTTGTTTCTATGTTCATCCCTTTCTTACTTAAGCATTGAATTTTGTTTTTATTCATGCCAACTCATTTTTACATGTTACATATAATTATGGGCCCATCGGTATTTTGGGCTGTAAATGTTCTTAGTAGGGTTTCCAAGTCCCGGGACCAAAAGTGTTTTCGGGACTTACGAGCTAAATTTCAGGTCCCGGGACTAGTCCCGAAGATCCCGAAAATGGTCCCGAAAGAGAAATAGTGTACAGGTGAAATTTCCGAATGAAATTTCCAAAGAAAAACAAGTGTTTTAAGTTAAATAAACTATTTCTGTGCTGATAATTTGTGTTGGGGCTCGCCTACAACTTCATTGCTTTCTTCTGGTACTAAAAACGTCTGTCGCTCTTCATCTTTTGCTTTTGTTTGAACTGCAAAGTGCGTGTGTAATCCTTTCGTCAAGTTGTCTCTGATTATGATAATTTTGTAGGAACCAACTTTACATTTCGCCAATTGTTTATCTTCAATATATAAAACTGTTACCATAGTGACTTCAAATCGTTATTTTTTTAAATGTAGAATGAAGGTAGGTTGCGAATCGCAATTCAATCTAATTGTAACGCTTTAGCAGACAAATAACGAACACACTTAAAACCCAAAAATATAAATTATTCAGCTTATTCGCACATATCTAAATCCAACAAAAAAACATACAAATACATAAATAGAAGAAGATATGCAAATGTGGCTGAAACAACACACAGGTTTAATTCTAACCTACCGAAAACAATACCTCTCCTGCCTACGCAAAACGCAAATAATGCAGAATGTGCAAGAGGCATGAGTAATACGCCGGACGCCGGCGCCGGTGAATACCCGTCCTAATTCTCTGATATCGAGTATACGCACGCATGTTGACATGGTCCCGGGACTTCGCCTGGGCTGGCTGTGGTCTCGGGACTCGGTTTTTGTGATAGAATCCCGGGACTGTCCCGGGATCGAATCCCGGGACTGGAAACCCTAGTTCTGAGTACAGCTATTTTGTTCTCTGAATGTCATTTTTTGGCAGTGGTCAAAACTTCCGAAACGTTGTGTAATTTACACCTTAGACACTGGAAAAAGTCCGAAAAACATATCATTACAGCTATTTCATTCTACGTTTTTATAAAATTCGAATACACACCTTTACTTACCAATCAATTATACTGGTTAGATTAGCTTTGTGATATTTGTAAATACTCGTAAGGCTATAAATACCCCCGTAAATACCTCCAGGTAAATACCCCGGGTATTTACCCCTAAAAATAAATACCTGGGTAAATTACGTAACTAAGAACACATACCTATAAAAACAAGCAACTGCTATCACTTGATGCTTTCGTTGCGAAAAAGCTATCAAAAACCAATAAAGCTATCTGACAAAATTCCTACAGAATTGGTAAAACTAATTGTTGAAAATGTTATGATGTTCGTAGACTTATGCAATGCCATTCGTAATTCTATTTATACACCATAAGAATGGTTGAAATACACGTTACCAAAAATAACCCGCCAGAAGGAATGTAATGACTACCTTATAATCAACTTCATGAATCATGTTTTACAAGTATTTTAAAAATAAATCCGAGAAGAATACACCAAGCAATATGAAAACACGATGGGCGAAGCACAGATGGGTTTAACAAATGCGTGTGGTACCATCGGGAGTCTAGAAAAGTGAACTACAGTTCTTTTTCCTACACTAAACTTTTAGTTACGGTTACTACCATTATTTGTTAGTTGGAAGGCAAGGGCGTGGCAGTTTGTAAATGGTATCTACTTGTTATTATATAGTAACCGTAAGTAAAACTTTAGTGTACAATAGAAAATTGTAGTAGTTTACTTTTGTATGCTCCTGGTGGTACCAGCCAAGCTTTAGTTACTATAAATGTTTTAATTCAGCGTTGCTTATATACTAAGGTGTGCCTTCGATAGGGTGAGGCATGACATACCAATAGAAATAATGCAGCAATTAAATTTGGACTTTCAAGACTTGATATTAATTATCAACATGTAGAAGATATAGAAATGCAACGCGAAGTGAGACAATGCTCTATTTAATCTCCTCTGCTGTGTAACGCATTAACATTGCTTCACAAAGCGGAAGGTATGAACAATATTCGATACAAAGACGATTATCTGTTTCCCATGATGAAAGTATCCATGATTTTCCAAAATTATTTGAATACCTCAATCAAATAAGCATACAACATGGATTCGAAATAAATTTTAATTAATTAATTTAATTTAATTAACTCTTGGGACTCAGCCAACAGCAGTTAGATCAATTATAGGCGTCGTTGTACATTTTATGGGGACTTGCAACCCCACTAACGACTGTCATGATGTTATTATGACATCCGGGACCAACCATTTCCGTGGCAGTCGTACCACGAGGCGTCGAGAGAAGCAGCCGTGGAACTCCCATCCAAGTTCTGACCAGAAAGAGCGTTGCTTAACTCTACTGATCGTACGTGGACGCTTGTTTAAGCTACACCACTCGGGATCTAACATCAATTTTATAGCAGTATATTAGTTATGTCTAAAACCAGTTAGAAAACGGCTCATTTAGTATATTGCGTGAGATTTTGCTGGACGAGCGAAGCGAGATCCCGCAAACTCACCTAAGTTACACAAAATCGATTTTCCTAGAGTCGCTGCATACAGTTAGATAAGTGTTATTCATTCTGATTAGTTGGATCAATTTTTTCAAAGAACAGTTGATTAATGCTGGATCAGTCAATAAAGCCGCAAAAAATCAAATTCTTGACAGTTTTAATATCCTAAAATCAACATGTCATGTTGTAGTGCAATATGGTGTAAAATCGCTCAAGGGATGGTTATATTCTTAAATCTATCCCTAAAAATGCTCTTCAACGATCAGTTGAGCTGAGAAATATCAATCGTGAAATTTTAGGTAGTGCCAGACTATGAATTTACTTCTCAATCAATGGCAAATTAAAGGCTTTAAATTGAAATCAAGTGCAACAGTCACAATTTCTCAACAAACGTTACCGCTTCAAAATACCTAGGATAAGAATATTACAACTGTTAGTCATAATAATGGTAAACTTCCAAGGAGCATCTGCTGTTCTGAAACTATAGTAATAGGTAAACTAATGGCAGATAATTTCACAGCTTTTCTAGATGCCAAAAATGTAGGAAACAGAATTAAAAAATAAGAACGGATTATAATTTTAAAATCCAACAACAAGTCATTAAGTGGCCAATTTTATTTATAAAAGTTTGAAAACAAGAAATGTAAAGCCCAATTTGCGAACATTTATAATCCTTATCAAATTCAAGCCGTAACCTGTAGATTAAAAAATTTTGCAAGTGAAACAGTAACCACTTTCTTCAAAATTAACAACTTAGTTCTGAAATTTTGAGCGGCCATACATTTTTTGAAAATAATGCTTGACATGTTTGACGACTTTGAAAAAGATTGCATGCCATTAATTTCAAAATTTGATGACGTTTGAAAGGAGTGTCATGAACGATGACAAAAGACAGAGTCGCTCTAATATAAAGGTTCTCTAGAATTTCCTAATGTGTTTTATAAAAGATTTTTTCTAATTTGGAGGAAAATCGTTCTTTAAACTTTAAACCGATGTAATTATAAATGTTATGTTAAATAAATGTCAAAGTCAAATGTCAATGGAGTAGATACGTTTTCTCTTTTTTACTTCCCTCGACTAAGAGACGAAGGAAGTATTGTAATAGCGAAAAAATCACCTTCCAAGATATCTTCAGATCTTCACATTTAAGGGTCCCTGGATGACGAAAAACAGGTTTTCTCAATTCCGTCCGTCCGTCTGTCTGTTTGTTGCCCGTATTACTCAAAAACTATATGTTAGAGGAAGACGAAATTTTGCATGCGGATTACATGTTTACCTGGCATGAAACTTAGAAAAAGTCGGTCAAATATATTCCGTGTGAGCAGCTTTAAAAATAAAACTTTGTCTATTTTTGTTTTAACTGGGAAATAGATAACAGTATTAATTTGCACATAAGTCAGGCTTTACTCTTGACAAAAATGGAACCCAAACATACAGGCCGATTGTGGTAAAAAATCGGCAACATTCAGTTGTTGAATGTAATGCAGTAGCTGCGCTGCGATATCAGGCACGGCCCCTTGGCAGGATGCGATCAGCAGGTGCGCTGCTCGCGGCCTGTTTGCTACCCGTTAAAATACGTTCCCCAAGGCGCTACGAAATCCCGTGGACAATACTTTTTTATTTAATAATTGATGTGATTTGAATTACCAAGCGTTTCCTTTTATTGTTTCAGTATTATTACAAACGTGAAGATAGTTTTACCTCCAGTTGCCTTTAATTTTTCAAAATAGTTAATGTCACAACTTTCACTTGCGAGTGAAGTTCTGAGTAAAGGTTTTTGCTTTTCCATTTGATGTAACATGGAATTTTTTCTAACTTGTTAGGAAATAACTCTTCCATATCATTATACATCAATTTTTTAAATGGTTCACATAGTGCATTTAATAATCGCAACAGTGTATTACAAAAGAACACAAGTTTGGAATATAATATTTCAAGGAAATTGTTTAGAAAAGTAGCCAGTTGTACAGGGTGTTATCGAAATGAGTGCAAATATTTTAACCCGTAATAGAACTCGCTAAACTGAAAAACTTCTCTATTTATCATTTTTTCGAAAACGCCCCCAAAACTGAGTTAAAATTCAAAACAGTTTTACTCTAAAAATGCATACCCGCCTATGGAACAATATTTTAATTTAAACGCACACTGCTAAAACCCATAGTTCACATCTGGTCACCAACGTTCCTTATCAACTCAGGTAGCTAAGTTATTGACCGCATGTTATTTATGCAAGAACTTTGCAGTTTTAATATACCTTGTGTCGTTCACCTTTAACTTAGATTTGCTGACCAAGCGGCTCGTCAAATTTAGGGGAGATAAATTATTTAAAAAATATGCGATTAAATTAAAAACGATAAATAGAAAAGTTGTTCATTTTGGTGAGCTCTATCACTGGTTAAAATATTTGCACTCATTTCCATAACACCCTGTATATGAAACGACAGAAAAAGAATCAGACATATGTAGAAAATAATTGCTGCGGAAATAACTGGAATGTGTCTATATTAAGGAGAAGACGAAGAAAAAAGAATATTTAATAACTTTAATCATGCGTATAGAGCCAATACCACTTGAAAGCTGCAGAGCTTCGACGTGACGTCAGCCCAGAAAGGCCGAATTGGACATAAATAAGAGACTCGATAAATGCAATCATTTGCCAATTCGGCCTTCCTGTACTGACGTCACGCCGGAGTGCTGCAACCTTGTTCTTGGTATTGATAGTGCGCAAGACAAGAACTTCAAAAGGATCACGAAAAAATAGTGAAGACCATTCCTACAGGACCAGATGTCATAATGGTGACAGGTAGGGGGAGGGGTATTATTAGATTTGCATTACTCCTCTCGACATCACCCCTTATTTTATTTTTTGATGTAAAATTAACGTATTCTACTCGTAATTGGCATAATAAAAATAAATGTTGTTCTGAAAACAAATCAGTTATCACTCAGGTTTGATTCAATTGAATAAACTAACCCAAAACGACTAAAACACTACATTCTAAAATGTTACATGTTAAAGCAGATATTAATTATTAATAAAATAAAATAATAATTGTTGGTAATGGTAACTATAAAAATACATTATTTTCAAGTAAAGTAGAAAAGGATTGGGTTTCCATTCTAATTTAAATCTGCAAACGACTGTTAGTATTGTTACAAAAGGGCATTATGTAGTCGAATTATTTAACCTACCAGTTGTGCCTTTCTAATAATTGTATTGAATTGCTAAACGTATGAACTTAACACAATGAAAAACAGAACATTGTATCGATTTAATTATTATGTATTATCATAAATATTTCTGCGTTTTTATACCATTTACTTTTATCTAATCAACATCGATGCACAATGAAAAATGTAATTTTCCACAAAATGTAGAGATGATGTCATTTGGCAGTTAATGCTATAGTATGATCAAAAATTATTTTCATTTAGTATGGCTATGGAATAGTTTCTAATTTATGCATGCAACTGTAAGTCATTTAAAAATCAAATGTCAAGTTTGACATTTAAGTATAAACATTGTTGCATTCATAAATTAGGAAATATTCCATAACCATACTAGAAAAAAACAATTTTTGATCATACTTTACCTTTAAAATGGCAAATATTTAATGGCAACGTATTATATCTATGTATAGGGCGTATATTTCATGTAGATACGATATCGACTAGCAATTATTTACCTTATTGTACAATTTAAAATGGAATTTGCAAATCTCTGTAAGGTTCTTAAAGATTCTCAATAGTGTATCTGTCCCGAAAAGAATGAATGCGTCTCATAGTTTTGAACCATTTAAATAATACACTCCTTTAAGCCCTAGCATATTGAACTGTAAATTAAAAATATACCGGTTGGATAAAAAACGACCTCTTTTGGATCCCGATAACTCATGTTATAGTAGATATACAGGTTTGATATTTTCAGAGCTAGTAAAGAAAGAATGAAAAACTAGGTACGCAAAATTTAAATAATTTATTTAAAAAAATAATAAAACTACAAATTTCTAAAAATTACATAGAAAAAATGCTTTTACAGGCGTACTTATTTAGCTAGTTAAAATCTAGGTATAGACACTACTTCAACTGCCCCCCTATTTTGCATATCTACTGCTATTAAGTTTTTCTTAAAGTGCAAAATTTATTTTCTAATTAAATATAAAGCTATTTCGTCCCAAGATTCTTCTATCTTCGCCAGCAGTTCGTCCAGTTTTTCAAATAGTGCTCTACGCTGAAATTAAACCAGTTCTTGAAGTGCGACCCAGACACAGTAATCCAATGGATTTAAATCAGGTGAATTTGGTGGCCATACTAATTAAGTGTGTTCAATACCAAACGTAAGATTCCGTGTAAAAAGCATTTTCGAAAACCAATCATTATCCCGAGATTCACTTCATAAGCTGATTTAGCAGGAGGGCTGTCCAGTGCCCTACTTGAAGCCGTTTTTGTTTATCTACCAAACTGGAAAAATTAGTCCGCTCCCTCGGGTTTCTTGAGTCGAGTGTTGGCGTAATAGGTTAAAGTTCTAGCCTTATGAATACTGAAAAAACCGAAACTTATGGAGCAACGCATGTCAGCTGCGTAACTTTTATATTGGCAATCCCATTACAGAACTAACTAGAAAAATTTAAAGAACTTACAAGTATTGAACTATGGGGAAAAGGATGGTGACGTTTTATCAAACAGTTCAATAAGTCTAATATCCATAAATAATCCATGAAATTTTGTTACCTGCACAAAAATGCTAGTATTCCTCTACGAGTGGCACAAACACTCAAAAAATCCCGAAAAGGACTCCTCTGGGCGAGTTAAATCAAGAGCTTTTTTTGTGGGAAATTGAACGGAAAACAGTAAACGCACACATTTTTTAAATACAAGGCGTTAAAAGATTGGTTCTGAAAACTCTGATTCTTCGTCTCTGAATTATTACAATTTGAAAAATTAAGTATAGACTAATATGTACTTATTTTGAAATCAATATCCCTATCGTGGGGACAGATTTTAAACAAAATATGACTTGTTTAAATTCCCCTTTATCACCTTGCAGAACCCAAATGAGAAGGGTTAGGAAAAATTTTATTTGACTTTTCTTATTAATCTACCACCCTCCAATTTACGGTACTTATTTCTGAAACACCCACTGTATTGTTTTTAATTAATTTTGTAGGAATTTCGTTAAATGTGTATCAAATTCAATATTTTTAGTTTGTACATTTGCATTTTTTAGATTTCTCATAAATGATGCTGTGGGCAAACGATTAAAAGATACTGAAGGAAAATTTCTGTTATACGTACTAGCGTTAGACGATGTTAAGGAAGATTTTTGTGTTCCTACCGTTGGATTAAATAGAAGAACCCTTGCTTTACTCGATAGCCAATTCAGTTGAGACCAAGACGATGGGGAATTAATATCCTAAATAATTGCATCATTAATAAGTTCCCATGAAATGCTTCATTTTCAGGTTGAAGAAGCTAGTTAAATTTGCCAAAATGCAAGTCTTTCCTGAATTGAAACGGAACTTCGTTGCTAGAAGCGTTCGTTATTATATAATTATTATCTGTGTATTTTCAGTATTTTTAATTAGGTATTAAAGGTAACGATAAAGGGATGAATAAATGAATACTGAAGGTTAGTTTGTTACGTATTTTATGGCTACTGTACAACACTTAGACTTTGACATATTTTTGAAAAATCGGCCCGTGTTACTTTTATAGATTGTTGTAGTAGATCTTGCCAATTGTGCGACTGTGCCATATTATATTTATAAGTCGATAGGAAAGTGTATAAAATTCAAAAGTGATTGCTAGGAGATACTAGCTAAAACCTATTGCAAGATTTTGTACATTGATTTATATTTATTTACAATGATAATACTTTATTTATGAATCATAAGAAAATCTTTTTTTTATGACAAAATTCCAAGAATCCGTTTAATTTTACTACATCTTGTGTATTAGTACAAAATATTTTGGTAACTAGCTTCAGTTAGTATTATATGTATAGTGTTTCAAACAAACTCAGTCGCAGCATACCATGATCAAATTGAAGTTTGCCATAACTTCATAGATACCCATTGAAGCAAATGAACTACCATAAGTCAGAGAGAACTAAATTACATCTTGATCTTGAACTATTTTCCTAAAAATATACAAAACACTAAATAAAAACAATTTTTATTGACTGTTATGATTAATACACTCGTTGTTGTGTAAATGCTATCTTATTTTTCTTTTTGTGTGATACATGTAAACTTAATGCAGTGTAAACTTTTGCCTGACGCAGTCATAGATGTTTCCATAAACAAAATGCAATCGGACATTCACCTACAGGCGTAAGTTAAGACATGACTAGATTTTCTATCCTTCTTTTCAAGGCCTATCCTAAATGAGTTTTTTTTTAAACACACGATAGATGATCTACGATTTTTACTAAATGATTTTATTTGTTACAGGTCGTTGATTATATGTTTTCAATTTACAATTAAATATCCATTCGGACATAAGCAAACGTGGATGGAAACGACCACAGATCTACCAAAATGTATAGAGAAAACTTCAGCTGAAAATTACAAATAGCTTATACTGATTATTGGGTTACCTTATAGAACTTTCTATAACTCAGGGATAACATCATCCTACACACTCAAGCTGGTACCAAACCTAATAATCGTAACACAGTTTAAGTTACATAGAGTTATCTCGTTTCAGCAAGAATCTACTTGACAACTTCGTAACTTTGACCTGCGGTCACTTTTGATCTAATCAAGCGAGACGTCGTCTGAATTTTGCCCTGCTGGAACAAATTGCAAATAAAATATTTATGAAACTCCCACTTCCACTGTGCTTAGTGTCTCTATTAGGATCTGCCTTATATTTTGCGACAATAATCCTTTAACTCCGACAATAAAAATTAAATGGATGGAAAAAATATTATTTTGTAATGAAAAAGCATAGACTAAAATGAAATCAGATATGTTGAATACACCCGGTATTTTTCGCGAAAGGGGATTATCAATTCCACGAAAACGGTTGGATTTTGCAGGGAATTTAAAACCGATTTTAATATTAAATCAATAAGCTGGTAAATATTTGATGAGTTCGAAATAAGCAATGTTTGCGCAGTTTTAATTCGCGGGAAACAGAGCAGATTATGAGATTAAATATACAATTTCACTGAATTAAACATGAGATTTTAATTAATATATCCTCAGCGTAGCGCTAATGTAATTACGCAAAACCGAAATTAAAGTTTAGAGATGCTGTAAATTTCTGCAAAAAGTTGTTGCTCTGCTTTACTGATGAAATGAGAAATATAATTTGATTTTCCCTTCGTAAAATTTTCAGCTAACGGTGTAATAGGCTTAACATGAACAGAGCTCTTACAGTTGGCTTGCTGAAATTCGTTTCGGGAAATGTATGCGTGTGGTCGCATTTACATTTTAATTTTGATTATCGCTGCTGACGTTAGTTTTTTATCGCTATTTCGAATAAACGTGTTCGTTCAAAATGGGTAGAAACTAGAGAGCAGCTAAATTAATGTTTGTAGATAATGATCTCGCAGCACAACTTCATGTTCCTTCTGTTCGAAATCTTTAGGTAACATCGAAAACAATTCATCATCTGAATATGTAATATAGGCAACCCATTTAACACTGTTGGCAACTACGTTTACGAAACTAATTGTGACAGTTAACAGTGGCGCACCACATATTAAAGACTTATGTGAGGATTTGCAGGTACAAGACAAATGCCATTGTCTTTAATCTTTTTGCATATCTCTGTATTATTCAGTATTTAGAAGGCAGATATTTGTGAATAAAGTATGTTCTTGACGAAATACTTTTTTCAAGAGACTAATTTGAATTCGTTGAATGTGTTACTTGGTGACCCCACCGTTTACAAATCATGTAAAACAATATTCCAATGCGGCTTGCGGCAGGGTAGTATTTTCTAGTGGATGCAAGGAAAGATATAAATCTTAACTGAAAACACTTTTACAGCATGTTTGAGCCTACTATTATTATTTTTGTATTGACTCCATAGGCTGTAAGTTTTGGTGAGATAAGAAAAAACCACAATCTTCCTGAAATTTTTTATCAGAAAGATGTATCTCCTTAACTTTTCCGCAATTATTATTATAACTATAACAAAACAATGCATTACTTGGTCAGTTGTCATGGAATATGCAAAAGTTCTCGGCATTGTACAGTAAAAGGTAGTTAGAATACATTTATCTTGCAAGGTTAACCATCTCAAAGCACATTTTTAAGCACATGCTGCACTTGTCTTAGTGGGTAACTTAATGTTATTCCAAATGCATATACGTTAAGAGTTCTTCAACTCTTAAACATCTGAACATTTCTACCCTCCATTAGCTCCACCTTTAATCAGGAAACAAAAAGAAGTGTGGTATATGAAGAGTTCTTTTCCTCAAATCCAACGTCTTGTTAGACGTGTGGTCTATAGATTTTCCTCTAGTTTGACATTACTTGTTTGACTGTGTCCCGCCACTTAGTTCTGTTCACTGTTCTTGGAATGGCAATCTCGATGTCGATATGGAGGAGTTTTTTACCGTATCAACCCAGCGAGTCGGAGACCTTCCTCTTCTCCACTTACCATCTGCTTTGCCCTGGACTATTAATTTGTCTATGTTATTGCTGCTGGTGATATGTCGGAAAATTTTTAATATGTGTCCATAGATTACGCTCGAAGTCCGTTGTTTAGGTTATATTTCATTAATAATCGAAGTATTCTTTCGGCGAGCGGTCCAGGGCACTTTTAGCATTCTCCTCCAATACCACAACTCGAAGGCGTCTCAACTGTATAGCCGAACGCGGAACGTATAAGTGTCTGAACCAAGTTAATTTTAATGTTGCGCGTAATGTTTTTATCGTTCCATACGGGTGTGAGCTGGGACATGGTGGATGCGTCGACGTATTTCGGCTCAACTACATCGTAGTTGCCGATTGAATGTTTGTTGGAAAAATTGTCATTTTTCCCGTCAACTATCATGGCCTTAGTCTCTGGATGTTAATATCTAAACCGTACTCCAAACTAAATTGTTCAATCTATCCATTAGCTGTATTAACTCATCTTCACTGCGTGCTAGTAGAAGCGTATCGTCCTCGAATCTAAGGTTGGAAATCCTTGAGCCGCCTACCGCAATACCGCCTCTCCAGTCATCCAACGCAGCCCACATTATGTGTTCACTATAAGAGATAAATAGCAAGGATGAAAGAACGTAGCCTCGCCTAACGTCTTTCCTGAATTTGCATTCAATGCTAACTACGGCATCACTATCTTCATAGCGAGTCTTAAGTAAGTACACGATGTGGTATGGTACTCCCATTCCCGATAGAATTGGTTATAGTTTATATCATTTGACCTTGTCAAACGGTTTGACGTAGTCCATGACGCATATGTACATGGGCATATAGTTTTCTAGTTGCCGCAGATTTAAGATTTGTTCTCTTGTACCATGTCCGTTATCAAACCCTACTTGTTCAGGGGCAATTTGCAAAGCTGAGAAAGGTTGCAACCTGGTTTGGATGATATGAAACATTATTTTACTTTCATGGGTTACTAATGCTATAAGTCTGTAGTTATAGCATTGTGATGGCGAGGATAATTATCGATGTTGTCCATCCTTTTGGCCATTTTCTTGTTGTCCATATCAGTTGGCAAATCTTATGAATGGTTTCTACTCCATCTTCCCCAACAACTTAAAAACCTCTGCAGTGACCACATCAGTCACTGATGATTTATTGTTGGCGAGCTTTCTGATCGCTGCATGGACTTCTTGTAGTAGGATGTCAGGTTCTTTGTCCCACTCGATGATGTTCGGGATTTCGAACTGTTGTTCGCTGCACAGTTTCTCACAGTAGGTTCTCCAGATTACAAGGAAATCATCGATGTTCGTAATCAGTTTATTGTCTGAGACTGCCCATTCTGAATGGATCTTTCGCAAGTCTGCAGTTTTGTGCAACAATTACATACTAAATAGTTAGTAGTCCGACCCGCAGTCGGCACCCGGAAGTGTTTTGAAACACAAGAGAGATGTACGCCATAGAGATATAATTAACATATAGTTAATCTGATTTTTACTTTTTTCGTCTGGCGATGTCCAGGTGAAGAGGCAGCGAATATGTTGTTTATATGCCATATTAGCAATACTGCATTTTCTGTCAATGCAGAACTGCAGCAACTTCTCTCCTTTTTTGTTTCTCGTTTCGTTGCAGTATTTGCCAACCACATTGCGTAAGTGATCATTTTCAGTTATGTTACCGATTTCTACGTTTAAATCGCCTAGAATTATAACGATTTCACGGTTGGGAATTTGGGCGGATAGCGCGATGCATGAAAGTTTGTTATCATAACCAATCGATTCGTCGGCCAATCTCTCAAAAAACAAACTTTATGACTACTTGGATACAATTGTCTTTCAGAACTAGCTCAAATCAAAACGGCGTGCAGTTCTTTAAGTACTAGGATTAATTAAGAGCCAAAAGGGCGCCAACGAATCTTTACCAAGTAACGACAAGTGTATCCAGGAATTCAAAGAGAATTCCTACATTACGTTAGCACAAAATATTCTGAAAAGAAGCTCAACTTAACTACAGGTAGCAGTAACAAAATCAAAACCACAATTATACTGTGATACCAGCACAGTATAATTGTTATTAATTCATTATCATTTATCACAAATTTCAGATAATTAACAATACAGATATAAGGTTCGCGAGAACACTAAATTACATAAAAGTTCAACTAACGGTACAAATATCATTTACAAGAAATTAAAACCAATTGCGGTGGCGATTCACCTCTGCTCCGTGGTTGGAACAAATCATCAGAAAGATACGCAGCTAGTGACGCCAGCTGTATATTGCAGCCGGTGTCCGAAACAAAACGGGTGAACCGTTTCGCACCGAAACACGGATCACAGCGCATTGTAGCTTTATTTTGATAAAAGGTGCATAAAACCTGATTATGGATGGATGCGCTTGATGGTAAAGGTCAAATTTGCACGGGGGCATGGCAAACCTCCGTATTCGGGGCTCTGACCCAAGAAACAATCAGGATCGCTTTCACTAGAGCAAAGCGCGAACAGCGTCAAACAACACACCTAAGATGATATCGGGCTACGTGAAAAATAACCTCGGTAAAGCGCTTCTAGTCCACCCAAAAAAGCTAGTGAACCAATATCTCACTAAACACTGCAACTGCTACTGCTCCGCAACATCAGACGAAGGCCGGAAACCAATTCCAAAACTTGCATGCGCGCAAAAATCACTCGACAAGTTTTACAACGTTAGACCGAAAGCGCTGTCTGAACTGATAGAATTGTGGGAGACGGGGCCGCGCGGAGATACAAAATCGGAGCCATAGACATCGAAAATAATGCGCAAACGAGGCGTAACAAGTTTTCCATTTCTTCGTCGTTTGGCTCTGCTGTTGGCGCATATTGGTCCATTACCGTGCCATGTATTTCTGCACCGCAGTGTTCTAGCCCATATAGTCATTTTGACCACGTCTAGAAGTTTCTGAACTAAGCCGTACAGAAGTCATTCTTCGTTCGCCTTGAAAGAGTCTTGATAGTACTGCTGTCTCCTACCAGATATAGGATTTAGGAAATATTAAATAGGTTGTGGGTAGCATTAAGGTTGGGATACGGCTCTATCCCGGTGCTAAGAGGTGGAAGAGAACTAAGGCTCACGTGGACAGGGTCGCTTCCCTGCAGAAGACCTATTCTTCTTCAGGATCGTAGAGTAGGTCTACGCGCTACCAACAACAAAAGTTCTCGATATTGTATAGTGAAAGGTAGTTAGAATACATTTATCTTGCAGAGTTAAACATCTCATAATACACTTGTCTCAGAAGGTAATCCAATGTTATAGGTCATTTCTGGTTTGTTCTTGAAGTTCATAGAATAATTTGCGCAACTAGTTCGCTAGGTACTCATCTGTAGAATGTCACTTCGTATTGGTCTTCGCCCAAAACCTTTTGACACCAACTTTAGACATCAGCGATTTACGAAATGTTTTGTACTGTCCGTCGAAGATCTTGAAAAATAGCTGCACAAATCATGTTACATTTTCATCTCGTGGAAGGGTGTCAGAAGGTGGAATGTGTTCAATAGATATTACATCTCGAGACTTTATTGAGTATTGTTTGGGGGTCAGCAGCTACTTTCTTCAATCAAAAGAATTGCTGCAAGCAGTAGAAGTCTAGAAAAATCGGTCATCACGGTTCTGTAAGAAATCTCTGATAAAACAACCCCGAGCTATACTATAATGAAGAACTATTAACTAGTCCCTCCTTTATCATGTTTGTTAAAGATGTGAACTGATAATAGTTTTGCAGTTGAAATGTCAAATATCTAGTATGAACAGCGTAACGCGACATTTTACAATATGTCATAATGTCATGAAACGTGAAAAGTGCATAGATTAGCGATTTAATACACTCGTTCGTAAATTTCTTAACCTCTTTTAAAAATTTTATGGAAGATCATTCATATAAGTAAATTTTCTGTTTAATTTGCCTATTCAAAGCAATGTCTGTTGTCTTTTTTGCAAATCTAAGGAGTTACGCTATTAAGTCAATACAAGCCTTAACCTTTACCAATTTCTTTATTTCATGTCAAGTTGGTAAAACAAAGTTAGTCTTATGATGTTCCATACACATTGGTTGCGTAGTTGCACCTGCCGTTATCTAGAAAACCTTGTTGGCCATCTTTAGAACTTATTTTAGTATAAATACTAATAAAAAAATGGGACAAAGAGTGATAATTCTTGTGATTGATGTAGCTCCACGCGATACGAGTCTTCCATTCTCTCTTAAAAGGAGACAATATCCTATTCGTCTTGAATTCTTCAAATCTTGAGTACATAAGTTTAGACATAAAAGTTTAAATAATTACAAAAGGTGATGAACCGGGAATGTATACTACATTCACGGTTCATTAAAGAGATTTTGTAATGCCGTCTAAAAATACGCCGTTTGTAAAAGAACATCTAAAAGTCTAAAGTTTTAAATGTTCTAAGCCTATGGATAGGAATGCTAACAAGTGTAATTAGAGATAAAATTCAAGATTGCATAGTATAAGAATTTGTCTAATGAAAAAATATACAGTCACACAGATTTTAATTATACTGCTACCTCTATTTTCATCAAGAGCGAAGTATTATATTAATGACAGAAACTGTTTTTTCAGATACGAGTTACTCCTACCATCCAGCCATTCACGATGATACGTTCGTTCGAAGAAAACAACGACGAAATAGGACGACGTTTACGCTCCAGCAGGTGTGTCTTGAAGTAACGAATAAATGTGCTAACGTTAATCTTGGATATTTTACAGCTGGAGGAGCTGGAAAATGCTTTCGCCCAGACGCATTATCCAGACGTCTTCACCCGAGAAGACTTAGCGATGAAAATTAATTTAACCGAAGCCAGAGTCCAAGTAAGCTTAACTATAGGCTTTGGCGTTGTTTTTATGAATTCGTTTGGTTACTTTATTCATTTAATCATAATAACTCGCATTTCGTGACAATTATATAACCTGCTAATTCAATTAATATATTATTTCAAATACTCGGTTACTGTTACTGTTACTACTAGTAGGTAGTACATGCAGTTTATTGGGTATTATAATCCTACAAAGTTAAAAATCGTCATTAACGATATAATAATTAAAATTAAAGTGAACAAGAGAAACAATCAGCTTTATTATTAAAAGAGTAATGAATATTTCTGCAACTGGTTAATCATTTTATAAATTTCTCAGTTAAATAAATTTTTGCTACCTTTCTACTGTTCCTGGCTACATTAATTGACTTGGCTAATATTCTATACTTTCGTTTGCTCGTCAAATGTCAAAGACCCTTTTGAGTAGCAAGAGGGTAATCTGTCTTATCAGCTAAACTGGGCGAGTAACGTTACGTTGGTGTGCAAGACAAAGGAACATAATTTGCGTACAATGACGCAATCTACAGTTTACAATGCTTAATGTCCTCTAACAGCCCTATGGCTAATCGAAATACGCATTCAACAAAACTGTGCAAGAACAGAGCTTAAACCATTCGCTGAAGGCGAGTCTTATATCTTGATTTTGTCGTAATTTACTGGTAAATATCCACACAAATTATATAGATTATAAAACTGGAAACTACCAAGTAGGCGGTGCTCGGTCTTTCGTCATTTGGCGCTTCGATCTCAACCACAACAAAATGGAGAGCTACCACAGGTACGTAGACAACAAAGTAGCGTGTACAGACAAGAAAATCCGAAGGAATTCGCATATTAAGTACCCCACGAAATTTAAGGTTTTTTAAATCCCATAATGTAGATTCGCCAACTTGGCGGACGCTACGGAACTGAACACGTGGAATCTCTTCGCTCCAGTACCAACAAAATGATTTTATCTCATAAAATTATTGTGACAGAAATACTTATTTTTGAACATTTTAGTGTAAAAGTTAAAAAATATTATCTAGTCAACCTTTAAAAACGTCTAGATTCTATTTTAAATTTTTCTTCAAAAAGAAATTTTTTCTAACAAAATACATTTTCAACCGCTGTAGGATGAATTTTGACTACTTTATGTATATTTATATAAAAACATCTGTTTAAGTATAAAAATATCAACGCACTATAAAAATACTAGATTTACAGTAGAAGCCTTTGTGTTAAAATGTGAGAAGCTTGTAATACAATGTTTAGTTACTGCAATATTTATTTAAACATTGGTGAGTATGCACATAGCATATAATATAAGGCAGATTTTTTGAAAGGCAGTATTACAGAATTCTATGTAACTGTGAGGAAACTCACGGTGAATACATATAAACAAGCTATACAATTATGTCTATTTAGGCACAAAATTTTAAGAATGGGCCTACCGAGATGTATTACCACTGTGTATGTGAAAGACTCGCTCTCATTTTCAATTCGTTGCAATTTTTTCTTATTTTTATTTTCAAATATTCAGACTTTTGCTAAAACACTGACACCTTATACAATTAACTGTATATTTATAATATTTTTATCGGTTTTTATTAAATTAATAATTCCAAGAATCAATATTGGAAAATTATTACCTACTCTCTTGGACAGTGGATACATTACATGTGATATACCCTTTCTAATAACGGTTGATGGAGTGTCCATAGGTACAAAATATTTAGGTAAAAATATCGCAATGCTAATAATACTGAAACAGTAAGACGAAACACTTGGTAATGCGAATTAAATTAATTTACAACAAAAAAAAACATCGTAGTCGGTGAGATTTGAACCTGCGCTCTCAGGAAGAATCTAATTGCTTTACTTGCTAGGATAAATTTAGCTGCCTGAGGAAGTTATATATCGTTGCATTATGAAAGAAACGGTGACATCAGCAGCGACGGCGGACGAACTGCTCCTGATCGGTGCCGATAGAAAAGTAACACACGCAGGTGGGCTGCAGAATAGATGTTTCAGAAAAATAAACCATAAAATTTACATAAAAATAAATAGAAGTTGCTCACGTGAGCGGTTTTGCTGTACAATTTAATAGATTAAATTTGCAAGCTCTGTTTTATTGAATCTCATTCAAATTTGGTACGCTATTAAGCCACAAGGCCGTTCTTGCAGCAAAAGCTAGCATATTAAGGTCAATATAACCACTTAAAAAATACATTGGCAGACAAGTGCACTTCGCACTAGGAAAATACATATGAACTTAAATTATCGTTATGAGAAGAAGGCACTTGTAATTTATATTTACTGCATCGCCCTGATACTAGATATGTATTTGAAATGAAGAAGTGGCAATTACTTTAACCACCCTATATACAGTTACCGTGTAATACTCTGACCTGAAAAAGGACTTCCACATTTACATTATGGTTTAATTCGACACATATGGCACTTCCTTAATCTAAATTAATTAAATGTGACTTAAATTTCTTCAAAATTATTTCAGGTTAAAAAAAGTTTTTCAAGATGTGTTCAATAATTTGAAAAATGTCTAGTTGTTCTTTTGAGATGAAAACAGGACACCTTCTCATTAAAATGTAATTAATCGGAGATAATGCAATGGTGGCAACAGATAAAAGTCTGACGACATAGTACACATCAGGAATTCCGGGGAGACTAACGATGTGGATCTGGCAAGTACTAAATAAGTTTTAAGCCCTACTAAAACTACTTTGCCGCTAATACCTTCTGCGAAATGTGTTTTCCGATTATTGACATCTGTCTTCGCCACTTAGCTAGCTTTTACCTCTTATCTTTAACAGCATTATTTTATAAATAACCGTATTTCGCCGGCGCCACCTAAAATAATCGAATTGGCGATATAACGAGTTCTGGCGACTGGATCTCGAGATATTTACTGAAAGAATGGGATTTTAGAAGTTACTCTGGTGCTTATTGAAGTCGACACGTTCGCAATAACAGAGGATAAAGCCTGATTTGGAGTAAGCCACGTGTAACTGAGTTCGCTCCGCGATTCCAACAGCATTAACTTCACCGAAAGGGACTTTGCTTTTTATTGAAACTGATGATTTCTGTCTGGGCAGTATTTATTTACATTCCGTTTTGAAAGTTAGGCACCATTAATCACACCAAATTGAATTTATAGGCGCCTTAAGTAACATTATCGAGCAACAACCATATTTTTGAAGAATGATGTAAAGCAAATGCTCTAACGCGCAGCAAAAGCTAAAAACTAAGGATATCACTAACAAATACCTAATTGATCAATTAGGATATTCGAGTGTTGATTCTAGATAGCTACCAGTCCTACTACTATAGTTATTTATGTACCAAGGACGTAAGAAAGCGTTGTTTATGGCCCGTGGGGTGAAAATTAGAGCTCAAGGCGTTACCGCGGGCTCTAACACTGCAAGAGCCCTAAACGCTAGTTACCCATACATTTTATATACTCACCGGAATATTCACAATTAAAACCAGATTTATGATTTTTATAAATTTCGGCAACCAACTATGTGACTAATGGTCTTTTAGCCGGCAGTAAAGTACTTTATGGCTTTTGGGCCGTAAAGTGACACATTACGCCCTCAAAGATATTGTATGAAGTAACCAATTCCGTCCAGTCGTACAGAAAATAATTAAACACCGAACATAAAAATACGTACAAACCGGAGGTGATATGTAATTAATAATTATTTACCTATTTAAAAATCTATTACACAGACACACATAACAAATTTCATCAGCTGATCGCTATTCATAATTAAAGTAACATAAAGTGTGAAACAAGATGTTTCTTTCGCCGTTCATCGAGACGTTAAACTTAAATGTGACTTCTCGTACGCCTTAGTATTTTAATAATAAATTTGCCCTTTTCGTTTACCTTGCTACCTCAGTAGACATAACATTTTTAAATACCCAGTCGTAGTTACAAAAAGATTACTATTTGAAAAAAAATGATGTTTATAGTATTCTTGGGCGCAAAAACTGTCTCCAAACAACATACACAAGAAAAGCCAACTTGTTTACACAAATATATTCACTTGAAAAATAGGTTAAAACCAAATATGATTGACCATTTTTAAACACAAATATAAAATGAAAATGGACAACCTACGTGCGATATAGCTTGGGGCACTCGCATGTAGATTTAAATATACATGGAACAATATTAAAATAGAACGCCAGCATAACTCTATTTTAAAGAGCAAATATTAAACTGCTTGAAATCGGTCCTGTTTGAAGTCAGCCCTTTACGCGATTACATGCGTACAAACCCGGCTTAATTTATATACGTATGCAAATATCTTTGAGTGCGATTCTAACACAACTCTAGTGACTACTCATTGCTGTATCACTTTCTGTAGGTATTAAAGTACTTGGCAATCGAGCACTAAGAACTGCTGTGCACCCTGGGCTTGCCTTAGATTGCGTTACCAAACCTTAAATGGATTGTCGTCTGGACTTTTACCATACACGATGCAAGGGAATTACCCTGACTACTAACTGCTGCCGCAATGACTTCACAATGCACGTGCCGAATATATGCGGCTGCATTTCAATTGGTAGATGATAAAAATAGCGTTTGCTAGACACACAAACACTGTTTGCTGCCAAAATGTATGCAGCAAACTTGAAATACGACAAGGTCAATAATACATTCCTATTTATTTTGCCGTAGGAAATTTCGCACAATGACCTAGGACAGGGGTGGCGAACCTTTATTGATCTACGTGCCATTTTTCTAAAGAAATGGTTAATGAAGCCATCAAATGCCAGGTAGAAATAGGCTAAAAATACATATTCCTAGGTACATAACCGAGTTAAAAGGCGAGAGCTGAAGAAGACTAACCTGGAGGTGGCGGACAGCCTGGAGTGCCGTGCAAACAACGAATGTGGGCCCCAAAATTGCGCAAGAGCGTAGTGAACGTAAGGATTGCAACCATAAACAATTATCCTAACGTTCAGTGCGCTTTCGTTGCTTCCAAATTATCCCTCACAAATGAACCAAGTTATAAGTAAGCTGGTGAAGCACGAAGCCCAAAGGCAACCAACTTCTTCAAGCGAAGGCTGGGATGGAAAAGGTCGAGAAATACTACCACACGCAATTCAACTCAGGTTATCAAAATCTCACAAAAATTGGAAAAAGACCACCAGAAAAACTATTGGAATGCAGAGTGATCTAAATTGAAAGCAACATAGCTGTAATTTGCTGAAAAATGTTATCACAAGATGAAAATAGGGTTGCCTAGCTACGCAGGGGAAAATTTATTCAATATTTAAAAATAAATGTGAATAGGGCTGCCTAACGATCCAGGGGAGAACTTACAAAATAAATGCTTAAAGTAAAATCCAACTAGTTATTTCAAATACTGCATGCGAACTACAAACTAAGCGTAACAGCGCCCCTCTCGCCGTCCCTCCGCGACGCCCGCGCTAGCGCACTCCGTAGCTCACTCCCATCCGTTCGGTCAGAAATTCGCGCTAAATCTACCTATCTCTGTCGCGCAGTCTGTTGCCATTCCGGCACAAGTAGCCTTGTTCACAATGCACTTTGTTACTATGACCTCAAATGTAGACGAAAAAATGAATTATTTCGATGAGGTACCTAAATTTCTTAATTAAGGCCGTGCCCAAATTATTTTACCGCGTGCCATCAATGGCACGCGTGCCATTGGTTCGCCACCCCTGACCTAGGAGCTGTTCATCTACATGTGGCTTCGGGCAAAACCCTCTGGTTAACCAACTTTCTCCCGTGAAAGATGCTTAAGTTGAAATTCTCCACAATGCTGGTTATTCGCTGTGCATATGAAATCAAGTTTCACAATTTGCTCTTTACACAGGGTTGGACTCGCACTTTTCGTTATGCTGGATTGCAATGTTTAAGCCTACATAACAATAAAAAAGCATGTACATTCAAACTGGCTATATCTATAAACATCAAAATAAACCATCCAGGAAAAGCAACCAGATATACGTTTCGGGGTCCCTAGATGTTGAAAAACACGTTTTCTCAATTCCGTATGTCTGTCGGTCTGTCTGCTATCCGTACAGCTCAAAAAGTATTTGTTGGAGGAAGACGATATTTTACATGCGGATTAAATGTCTACCTTGCTCGTACCAAATATACCTTTGGTCAAATAATAATAATAATAATAATAATAATAATAATAAATGTATTTATTTCTTGCAATTAAAATTAAATACATAACTATTAATTACAGAAATAATTGCAGTGTAATAGTTGCAGAAAACCCAAGGCACAGTTCAGTCTAAAAGAATATCGCTCTTCCACTAAAACCTTGACATAATTGTAAAGTAATAAAAAAAAAATCATTCAACACTCGAAATCTTCATAAATTCCATATAGGGTAAGCACTTTAAAAATAAATTATTGCGTATTTTCGCTTTCACCCAGGAACTATTAGTTAAATAAAAGTAATATTTTGCACACAGCTCGTGCTTTTACCCTTGAGGAGAATATGGCGTTTACTTGACCGAAGAGATACAGTAGCAGCGATCGATGCGGCAACTCCAGAATTATTGGATAGACAAAAATTATATTTTTCATTTAGCTTAGAATTTTACACATGGCCAAGATAGCTAGCTAAGTTAGACCCATCAGATACAGTTACAACACCTTAAAAACTTTAATTGTGTTTATTGTTGCTTTATCTTAAATTTATTAGAGATAAATAACATTTTGCATATAACTTATGCTTTTATTATTGACGAAAAATAATACATTTATGATCCAATAGCTAGAGGATTATCAACATATACAGAGGAAAACAAATTCTCTATTGATATTTCCAATATTTTTAGTTTAAAAACTGCTACTTGCGAGGGAAGTTCCGTGTAAAGCTGTTTATAGGTGTTTTAATACTGTTCGCATGACGGATTCGCTATAGATGTTAACAATATCAAGGAAAGGATGTACCCTTGTCCAACACCAATACGTACTCTAAATCTCTTTGACATGATACCTACTATTTACTTTTATGAAGATGTAGTTCTTGTAGTATAACTGACTGATAAGGGTTATTACATGTAAATAATTACCAGTTAACCATATCAAATTTTGTAGTAGTCCTCAAAGTATGGGTACATCTCAATATTGAATTTCTTGCTTTCTCTATCAAATGATGGGGCATTTAATAGTTGTTTCCTCGTTCCTTTCCCTGGCATGAAACCAGTTTGTTCTTCGGTGATTTGTGGTAAGAGAAAAGGCTACTATAATTTGTAGAAATACCTCGCAGGAAGGTGATATAGTGAAATCTTGCAGTAGTTATTACATTTTGTTGCATTGCCATTTTTCTTACCTCGTCTAAATGACTAAACAAATATTGTAATTGCGAACAAATCACTTTTTGAGGTTTCTTCAGATCTTCACGTTTCAGGGTCCCTAGATCACGAAAATAATGTTTTCTCAAATCCGTCTATCTATCTGTCTGTCTGTCCGGCTGTCTGTTGCCGGCATATCTCAAGAACAACTGGTTGGAGGAAAACGATAGTTTGCTTGCGGATTAAATTTCTACCTGGATCTAAACCGAATATACTCTCAGTTAAAGGTATACAGGCTGAGCGCCTTAAAAAAGTAAAATGTTTCATACTTTTGCTTTAATGCTGGAATAGATTATAGTAATAATATGGACAAAGCTCAGATTCCTACCCTTGAAAAAAATGAGACCCGACAGATGCAGGGTGAACATCGTAAAAGAGGTATAGCGATCGCCGCAGACCGCAGCATCGCCAATGCATATATAAATGTACATCGATCGAAGCGCACTCGAGAAAGGATCCCTCTCGGCCTGGCAGTCTCGAGGGCTCAACGTTTCTCTCGTGGATTATTTGTAATATAACACATTTACTTAGTTTTAGTATTCCTGTAGTTAGACGCTAAACAACTTGATTAATATTGTGTACAGTTTTTATTTGTAGATTTTAAAATTTAATTAATAAATGTAGGAACATTTTATAGAGAAAAAGACTATCTTCATGATCTGTATTGTGTCCAATATGAAAGCCTTGAGACTAGAGACTATCTAGTTTTAATAATAAGACAATTTGGATTTTTTAAAATATTTAGACTAACGAATGGATATGTTACAGGTAACTTGTATAAATCAGTCATTTTATATATAATGGCTAGGTAGTGCATATAATGCCTACCAAAGTTAGGTAGTTTACGAAACGCATCTCTTATGGCATTCCTCATATGTTGCCTAGGCATTACATATATTCCCTAATGAGCTGTAGGCATTTTACGCAATATATTTTATTTTAAAAAAATGTTAGCGCTCATTGGCCAATGAATTTAATTTGGGTGGATGCCAACTCATCAACCTTGCAAATGTTGTAGGTATTTGTAATAGGCGAACTCATCACAAGAGACTGATAACCTAACTAATAGCGACAAATTACAAAATGTACCTGTACGGATGTCTATAACACACATGATCAAAGACTGCAACTAACAAGCTAGGAACCCACACACCCTGGTTACGAGAATCAGCGATGATGGTTTATTTAACAACTTCCAACCTCAAACCTAACATAACATATTACCTGCAACCGTGTGGTCTTTATGTAAAATGCCTAGGCATTCAATATAACGAAAAACATTTTACTGAGTATTATGTTTAATCTCGACAAACATTAGACAAACGTACTGGTATATTAGTCAATTTATAAAATTACATAAAAGTTCCTTGTAACAGATATATATTTTAAATTTTTTTGTCAGTTTATAGATAGATCTCTATATGTAGAATAAAACACTGTAAGCTATAGAAATTGAAATCCGTAATTTATTTTGAAAATCTAAATTCTTTTAAATACTGGATTTACATATTGGTTTGACTTACGCAGACCTTACGTATAATTGTATAATTTTCATAATATGTTTTGTTTCCTAAAAATCGTTCAAAATAATTTGGATTTGTTTGTAGAATTCTACAGTTTTTCTAACCAAAATTGTGGTTTATTGCAGTTCAGTTAAAAGTTTATGACGTTTGGCAACATTTTATTTTAAAAATTTGACAGTACACCTGTCATTTCGTTAGATTCTGTGGGTTTATAAATCTATCTGGGTATCATTGCTTGATGTAAAACTCTTCCTATATTTTACAACCCTCTCACATTGCTATTGTTAAGATCTAAAGTTCTGTAATTTAGAAGTAAAGAATATTGTCATAAAATTTACTTAGAATAAAATAACAAAACCTTTAAATATGCGAACAAAAAACATATGTTACTAGTTAGACCACATCCATGTCTGTTATACCTTAATCTGTCAAATTAGAGAAAAATATTTTTAGGTTTTTAAGAAAAGAAATTGAAGTATATTAAGCAATGAGTAACAGTGTTTGACACAAGAGCCTACAAAAATACGAACTGATGGTCCATTATGTGTATTGCTGTGGGTATAAATCCCATCGCCCGGCTTCAGCTGTATCTCTAGTTGAATATCACCTTAAATTGTCGTACTAGCATATCCGCAGTAAACGTATTCTTTCTTTCTTATAGCCTTTTTTAGTATCCAGAGTTGAACTAATCTACAGCGATTTTTCGTGCGTTCATCTTAATGAATCCCATTTTTGCGATTTGTGTGTAGTTTTTTGGTCTTTAGTGCATGCAACTATCCCTGCTTCATGAGCAAGTTGTAATGTATAGGTATTTTGTTCTAACAAAATTTAAGTTTTCCGAAATTAAATTTACCTTACAGTTCTTTGTCGCGCATTTTAAATAGCGTAATCTTCATTCAAACCTTTTGTTATTCAAATGACTATGACAGCTGTATTTTACATATTTCCTATTGCAAAATTAATTGTTCCCGGATGAGGTATAGTACGCCTGAGCCAAGTCAGTACGAACTGAATGGCAAAAAGCGACTAAATTTCGACTTCTTAATGTGAATGTAATACAAGCAATAGGAAAACCCTTACGTCTAAGGTAAACGATGAATAAAAGATTAAAGTGAAATTATGATCCGCCATATTACAGCATTTACTAGATGAAATATGTCACTTGCAATTGTCTAGAAAATTCCTTTACGACGTATATCGTCTCCAGCGACGACAAACCTATTTCCAAAGTTTCAGAAACAACTTGAAATAGAACAATAAGTAACAAATAAGCGCAAGGGAATGAGTGTATCAATATTGATTACTTGTGGCATAATGATTAACTCACTAAACAAGGCAGTTTTTGCATGGAGATTTTTTATTTTATATTTATTTTTGAGTATCTGAATAAATATAATATTTATAAGTAAGATGGTCACATGCTGTAACAGTAATCAAAATTAGGGGTTCCCCATGGTTCTATTATAGGTCCGGTGTTTATTAATCAAAATATCTTCCGCAAATTGCTTTAAATAGTAACCTATCTGATAAATTTTAAAGTAGTCACAATAGATATCGCATACAACATAAATAATTTTCTATATGTGCCCCTGGATGTAAAGTGTCATTATTGAACCGGGAGAGGGTCTTGAAATGGCCATAAATAATACTGACACCCCTGAAGCTAAGCTATTATTTCAGAAAACGACTGGCCCGTTGTACTACAATTTGTTTTATACGTATAGTACTTTTTAGTAGATTCGGTCACTTTAAACAAATTCCTAGTGGAAGTGCTACATCTCAAAATTATAAAACACTTATTGCCTTCTCGTTTTTCAATTCACATAAAAGCATAACTGAAACCATTGTTCTGGTGTTGTCTAATGGGATATGCACCCTTATTTCAGACAATCAGGGATATTATTGTCGACGCTGCGGCAGCTCGTTAATCGCTTATTAGGCCCAAACAATCTCTATCAATGGTGGCAAATAACCTCACTATTGTCAGTTCTAGATGTACACGCTTGGGGTACCGCCTAATTGCGTTTTATTTCCATTCACTTTACACACTTAGCACTACGGATTAGGAGGCGACAAATCCATTAACAATATATCCCTCGGTATAAAAAATATCCAATGATTTTTAATAAGCTATGGACACAAAGGAGGCTTAAAAAGCGTTTATTTCCTTTTCCAATGAGGCCAACCAAGAACACAACTTGGTCTAAAAAACCGACTAAATTGCAAGTTCGTCCTTTAAATTTATATTCTAAAACGACAAGTCCAATAAGAAGTTCATACTTCAAACAAGTTGCCACCAGGTTCCGACATTAATACAGACATTACTTAAACTTTGTTAAGCGTAAAACGAACGTTAATCTGGCCACTTATAACTTATAAAAGCATGTTCGTACTCGTAATATACTTTTAACGTAAATTTACTTTGGGAAGCTTTTCCGCCAGATCAAATTCGTTTTAATCACACACTTTCCCCACTTATATTTTCTGCACTGCCTCTTACGATGTTTTATCGTATTAAAATAAATAATCCCTTCACTTTCCGTGGAGCCTCTAGCTACTAATCAGATTAAAATTTACACGTTTTAACTGCTATCAAATTGCAAAACCTTTCGGCGCATTTTGTTATGGCCTTATTGAACGGCTTTGTGAGTGTACCATCTGTAATATATGTGTGTTACAATGGTTACTGAATAAGAGCTTCACTTTTGAGTCTTTCAATTTTTTATTATTCCCATAATAGTAGTCAAAATATTAACAACTCAATACACATATGCAAAAGTTGCAAAAGAGACTTGTCCATTAACACATTTAACTCCTCTTCCAATTAAAAAAAACAGACTTGTAACTACTAACCAAAAATAAAAAGTGTTATGAAGGGCAAAGAAATAGAAGCATATTACACCTATTTCAGCAAATTACTCACAAAAGCATTAGATAAAATGTAATATTCATGCAGATTTTCGATGGCAACGTCATAAATTTATTTACATTTCAAACCGCTAGCTCAAACAGAATGACAGAGAGGAGTCATAGGATTAAAGAGTACGAAATCAATTCAGCTACCGGTATGAGCAATAATGGCGTCAGGTTTAATAACTAACCTTAATTGGCTCCGCCGAATCTCAAGGAGCAAATAAACTGCAACGAAAAACAGGCTATAAGAAAGTGACAAATACCCAAAGTTAAAAAAAATATATTCTAGTGCTACACATCAACAATACGTTTATTTATAACGACGACAATAAAGCATAGAAAGGCAATAATGACACAAACAAACATAAATAACGTTGAGTTCGTGGACGCAAAACGAACGCAGAGAAAAAGTTATGGACATATTAATTAATAGAAGAAACTTGATGCAGAAATGGTGCACTGTACTATATGAACAAAAAGATCTGGCATAAAGAAGCGAGTATGATACCAATTAAGCGAAGTAATAAACGCCCTTAATGAAAAATCCTCAATCAACGCTCAAACAGAATTGCAGATTAAACTAACACACGAATACGGTCGTCGAAGAGGCCTTCTCGAACGTAACGTTTTTATGCAAAGAAATAATATTATCAGTAGTTTCTAACAACACAATCTTCGCTTTAATAGCCGCATGTGCCTGCATATAATCAAACTAACCCGTTGATACAATTAAAAGCGTAATATGAAATCGAAAGGCTTATACGACACAAACAAAACAAAGTAGTAAATTTCAAATACCAAAAATCTGATGGTCGAATTCCATTAAAATAATATTTCAGTACTCGAGGCTCGCATCAAATAATTTTTTGGCGTAATTCTGCAAACCAGGAATTTTCTTTGAAAGCGCGAGGTACATTGCTAGGTACCCAAACGATTAGATAGATCTGACCTTGAAGGGAGCGGAGGGTCGAGCAATCAACATAATTGAGCATCAGGCGGCTGGACCGTGTTTGATCCTTGGTGTCTACATAAGTATTTTTAAATATGGTACGCTCTCCGGCTATCACGTTACAATCTGCGGTAGTCGTTAACCCCTAATAAGAGAATTCTTTCCCAGTTTCGACAAGCAAGGCTAGCCACTTACCCGGATTCCGAGCAAAGAGGGCTCACAGAACCCCGAATTCGTGGGGGCACTCGCCTAACATAACATAAAAACTACCATATCTCGAAGTCCAAAATGACACATATACATGATACACCCAAGAAGAGATAACAACACAAACCAACAATAATATAACAGCAGCGGAATCATAATTATCAGTTAAGGCAATAAAAAACGAATATGCAGCAGGAAAAGATGACATAATATTGGAAATGGTAAATATGGTGTGATTAAGTAATAAAATGGAGGACCGCTATGTACCATATCGTGTGGGGGCAGGGCGTAGTGCCAGGATAATGGAAGCAAAACATAATAACGACGCTGAATGATAACGAAATGCAAGTAAATACGAAAACTATAGAGCAGAGATACTCATTAAATAGATTACTGAAGTCTTTTCTAATGTCCAGACACCTAAAAATCACAATCTACAGAGCAGGCATACTACTGATAGTGCTCGAGAAAATTCTAAACACGCGGGAGGGAAAAGTACTAAGAAGAATATTTGTGCTGTGATAGAAGATGGAGAATGGCGAATCCGCACGAATGCAGAAGTAAGGAGCCTTAATGGAAATATGGACCTCGTAACAGAAGTGATGAAAAAACGACTAAAATAGCTGGGGCACATAGAGAGAATGAGGCCTGATATAGCGGTTAGAAGAGCATTCGCAGGACGACCGGGAAGAAGAAAAGGAGAGGAAGGCTCAGAAAGCGCTGGATGAATGGGGTTGAAAAAGACCTGCGCCAGATGAAGATAAAGAGATGGCGGCAACAGACTATGGATAAGACAGAATGGGCAAAGGTCGTCAAGGAGACCAAGGTCCTTCAAATACTGTAGCCTCAAGGGTAAGGTAAGGGTAATAGAGCAGTATATCTATCATTAGCAATCCTAAAAATATATTCAGAGCTTAGAGAGCAAACTCGGGTAGAAGTTGAAGATATGCTTCAAGAAGAACTGGCAGCATTTTGACTAGGGTGCTGCGAACTGTCATTAAAAAGAAATTTGAAGAGGGTAAAGAACCGAGACTGGCAATTTTAGATATCCAAGCAGCTTTTAACAACCGATCACGAGATGGAGTTTGAAAATCGCTTGATAAGACTCGTCGGTAAAATGTAAACGCAAAGTTTCTGACACTTGCAAAATGAATAAAAGTGTGAAACAAGGAGATAGTCTCAACCTGTGGTTGTTCATAATAATGGTAATTAACAAAATACTGAATAAATGCAATGGACGAATAAAAAAGCATGTAACAACTAATTTATGCGGATGATATAATGTTATTAGAGGCATTAAGAATCTGATAAGAAAACTTTGGAAAATCAGGATTAGATATAAACACTAAGCAGGGTAAAGTAATGAGAATAAGTAAGGATGAAACACCAATGACAGAAAAGAAAATAGAAAATCAAGGCTTGGAACAAGCGGAAAGCTATACGTATCTACGAGGAGTAATAACAAAGGATGAAAAAAAGATGATAATACGAAATAGACCCAATAAAGCCCTGCAACTACATATATTATAATATCAATAACACCCTAATTGACAAGCACGGTATAAACAATGAAGCAGAACTGCAAATATAGAAAACATACCTACGTTAACGCATGGATTTGCAGTTGGACCGGACAAATATAAATCAATGGTAAGAAGAACAACAAAAAATGCAAGGAGCGGCAAAATTACAAATGAAATAATTAGAGACCATCTAGGACAAGACGCAATAATTGCAAAATTAGAAAACGAGGGTTAAGCTGGTATGGACATGGAAGAAAACAAAATGCCAAAAAAAGTAATAGAAATGGAGTAAGGCAGAAGATAGCAAAGAAGAAATTAGAGATAACATTAAAGACGTAATAGAAAAAAGAGAAGAGATCGTAAAATACATTTAAAGAGTGTAAAGAAAAAGAAAGAAATATAACAAATTATTAGACAACCCGAAACCCTAGAGGCATTATGGGTAGATAAAGAAGGAGAACACAAATATTTAGGTTATAGTTATTTATTGAATAAGTGTTTTAGATGGTGTTTTATCCACGCAAGAATGTTTAAACGCGAGAACTGCGTTCTCGCGTTTAATTTTCTTAAGTGGATAAAACTCAACTAAAACACGAATACAATACAACGTTTTATCCAACAACTCAATAAATATCTAAAAAAAACATACGTTTTGTATTGACAGCCATGAAAAGTCATAGTGACAATTTGGAAAGTACCGAAAGATCAAATGTTATAAGTTTGGCAGTTCTGAAGTGTATTGTCAGTCTATGTCAAATTCGAGAAGTTAATAGGTTAAGTTTTGTTTGTTATTTGACACAGATTGACGCAAAACTTAACCTACAAATTTCGAATTTGGCATAGCTTGACAGTGCTACCAACAATGCAGTAGTAAGTGACATGGTTTTATCCCACTAGTGGAATAAAGTAATTTCCTTATTCCACTAGTGGATAATGTGGTAGTTTAGACGGTTCATAAGTGTGGATAAAACTTCAATTATAAGGTGATTGTGGATAAAATTATTTGTCATATTTATGGTACTATAAATATTTCAGTAAGATCTTTATTAGTGCATTATACAGGGTGATTCATAATGAGTGTAACAAACTTCGGCATTTTGTTGTCATTTTAAGTAAAAAATGGTATACGAACCTAGGTCCTATTCTTCTTCGTTTCAGAACTATAAGAGATCAAAATTATAAAAGTGTAGTAGTTAATCCTTTGGGGTCACCTAAAACAGCTAGTCTACAGTGTTGAAATAAATACATTTTGAGCACTTGTTATAAATCGTATATTCTCTTTTGTTTTTACATTAAATGTTAATTATAAGTTCATAGCGTATGTTTTGTTTATTAAATGCAACTAGATGTTAAACTTACCTATTTACTACTACACTAATAAAACTTCGATTGGTTGAAATACTGTAACTAATTCGAATACGACGTATGTTTATATGGCATGTTTTTCTCAAAATGATTTTAACAAGCTGTTAAACATTACGAAACGCCCTGTATATTACATGTAGAATCATGTTATCAGCATAACTATTTATCATATAAATTTCTAATTCAGACATAGATCTTAGACATAAAGATTTCTGATTAAATTAGAAAAGTAATCTGAACAATTCCACATTTTACTGTTGACGTTAATACCTCGAGAACCTTTAGAGCGATTCTAGAACCTAGTTACAAGAGTAGTTGAAACTATTTTGCTGAAAATTGTAATGTATACAGAATCAAAAAAATTGTTAAGTAACAACTGTTTCGTTATTTATTTGTTGAAAACTATACTACCCCTTATAACCTGATATATTCTCAAGCATCTTCAATATACGGGGTTTCCAAGTATTTAATATTCTAATGTTTGTAATATATACCTAATTGCTGATAATCCTTCCCGGCAAATACAAATACTTGAAGTTGAAATTAGCTGTGAATTACAAATATTTCAGTGTTTTCAGTCAACTTATAATAATTGGCTGAAAAAATTGGTTCGTCATGCGCACAACAACTCTAAATGTAAATCTGACTTAAATAGACAACACATAAATGTATATATGTAAATGTAAATGTAAAGATGTTTTTACTTTGGACGCGCAGGTGCTTATTCTTCTTTAAAGATGTCAAAATTAATCAAGCATTTCATTATGTCTGAATTCAAATTCTCAGTTACACAGAAAAATACTTACATTTGTATAATTGTGGCAAAAGAAATAATCAGAACGGAATTGTCTGTCAATTGCTACCAACACTACATAGGTTAACAAATTTAATAAAGCCATTACTACCCCAATCAAAATGATGCAGTAAACCTAAAAAACGCAAAAACCACATCAAACGGCTTATAACCGCATTCAAATATCAGTCAATATTTGTAAATAATAATCCTGTAATTCAACAATGATACAGTGTACATATAAGCAAACACCCCCAATAGTAACATGTGTAGATTAGCCCTTAGCGGGTTGCCATATTAATTTTATAACACAATACTTCTCTGCAGTGCAAGATTGGTATATCGGAAGGAAACTATACTACGTAGGGAATATCTATATGAAACTATATTCAGACATGTGTACTTTAAAGGACCCGCTGCCCAGCACACCACACAATAACATATTGGAGTATTCATTTTGTTTGCGAGCAATTCACAGAGGGAGGGCCCAATTTGCAACCCTATTATTATTTGCAGCTAATTACGGCTGGTTTGCTTGCGCACCAAGGGTAAATGCAAAATATGTTTAAGTTGTGGTAAATGTACAATTTTTCCGGCTGCTGTTCAAATAAGTCTGCTTTATAGAATGGTTATCATTGTTCATAGCAATAAATAATTATTATACGGTGTATAGTGCGTGTTTCACATGACAAGAGCATTAACCTACAAATAATTGTGTATGACACAAGGAAATAAAATTTTTCGGAGCTTAACATAATTTAATTTATCTGAAATGAAAGGGAGAATTAATGGCAAATACTTACAAATATTTTTATTTATTGATCAGTATGTAAAAATAATTTGATACAAAAAAACATGTAATACAATTTGTAAGCGGTTGAAATTATGAAAATAAACCCTTTATAAACGTTTTAAAAAGCTGTTTGGAATATAAAAGGGTTATAAATTAAACTAAAATTGGCGTGGTGTAAATAAAAAGTAAACTTCAAAAGATTAAAAGATGTAAAGAAGAAGAGAATTAAAATAAATGGATGTGGTGAGAACGCCTAAGTAATACAGTTATAATCTACAAAAGCAAATTTCTGGAAGGGGATGCTCAACTGAGTTTATTGTCAAGCTACATTGCATTATCTGAATTGGATAACAAGGAATGGTTTTTAGTGGAAGTGGTTTACATCGAGATTGTTAGCAGAGTGACCGCTTTATGGGATGGATAGGAGGTTTCCATCCAAAGGAGTACTAATTCGACGACGTTGTCATTGAAGTGACATATTATAACTTACAACTAGTTGAGGTTCGTGATACTAGGTAGTCGGAGGCTTGAGGATTTTGGTAGGACGACGTGGATGGTGTTTGGCTGCTTGCATTGCTGCTCAAGAGTCTTTGAGGATTCAGGTTCTTTTGGCGAAGTTCGTGCAGGAAGGTTTGGAAGTTGGGAGATCTTGGTGAGGTTGCAGTATGCGTTGGGATTGGGAGAGGAGAGTGTCGAGTCCAATAACAGGTGACAGAATACAGGTACTTAAATAAAAACTGAAAGAAAATATATAACGAGTGAAGTGAGGTAATTTTAATTAAGGGAGTACTTACCATTTGATATATGCAGATTTGAATAAAGTGTGCCTCCAATGGCAATACCGCCTACCCAGTCATCCAATACAAGGTGCATAATGTATTCTATGTAAATGTTGCATATTATTGGTGACAACACACAACTTTGTGTTAGCCCTTTCTACATGGACGAGAGAATTTGTTGTCATGTTTGACTACTGTTAAACGATGGATAAGATAGATGTTCAGAAATACCCATATTTCCCTTAATTTATTTCACCTAACAAATCTGTAATTATTGCAGTTGTTCTTAAATCTTCTTTATGCAGAGGTAGGAATACTGCCTCAACCCAGTCTTCTGGTTATATTGCTTTAATCAATTTTTGTTCGCATAGTTTATGAAGGATTTTGATTCCATCATCAATATCACCATCCAAAGTTTGAGTGAATCAGAAGTTACTCTATCTGTCGTTGGAGTGTATATTTTAGCTGCCGTTTGAACTACTTACATTACAATATCCGGCCCTGTTTGATAAATAATTGGTTCGCAGCTGTTGAAAATCGTTAGCTAGTAGAATCATCAAAGCACAAATCCTCACAGTGCGCTTCCCATGTTTCTATAATGCAATTCAAAGGTATCATCTGCAAGTTTTTCATCCAATTTGAGGATTAGACAATATTTCAGTTTATATTTCTTGGTATTCATACAGATCTTTGTAAGCATATCTCTAGCGTTATTAGTGTTCACATGCGATTCGGTTTTGTAACGTAGGAACATCTTGCACTTTAGTAATCGCAATTATTATGGCAGTTTCTAAAAATTAATCTCTACATCTTTAAAAATGGCAACAAATGTAACTGAAAAGTTATAATATCTGTAAAGTAAGCTGGTTTAATCAGTAGTTTTAAGTAGTTTGAAGAAAAAAAGAATTAAAATTGTAGAATTTCAGTTGTGAAAATCAAAATATCAATGAAATTTTCCAATCTTGTTAGAGCAAACAAACTAAAATATTAATTTTAAGTATTATGGGATGGGATCAGCCTATTCAAATGTGTACACAATGTAACAGCTGCATTTAGCTTATGCACCCCACAACCTGTTAATGCAAACCGCAACCCGCTGCAGGCAAGGGTTGCGGCAAATGAAATGAAAAATTGATTAATCTTTGTTGCTTGTTGAACTTCCCCGCCGAGTTTCCATGCTATTTAGTTGTGATGAAATTTTACTAATAATTTTTATGGATAGTGTTCGAAACTTTGCAGTGGCGTTCTAATATAACACATTACGTTTTGTTGAAAAATTAAAGCAATTGTTTCAAGTAAAAATATATTGCGGTTACCAAAGCAAAGAAATCAATAAATTACAAATTTAAAATGATCTTTTATCTTGCCTTGGTACAGCAATGTCTAGCAAACAGTGGACGTTACATGGATGGGAGTTAAACTGGATACGATTTTATCCAAATCAGTTTACTAAGAAGATGCGCATTTGTTTCCTTAGTTTTACTTCTTGGCAAAAGCCTTCCGGATTTTTTCAAATCTTCACGTTTCTCGATTCCATCTGCCTGTCTCTCTGTCTGTATGTTGCTGGTGTAAGTCAAAAATATTTGTTTTGGGAAAACAATATTTTACATGTCGATTATACGCCTTCCTGGCATAAAACTGAGAAAGTTTGGGTGAGCACCGTAAAAAAATAAAATTCTGACTATTTTTGCTTTAACTCAAGAACTATTACTTAAATGAAAGTAATATTTTGCACATACCTCAGGTTTTTACTCTTGACAAAAAAAGCATATTTTGGAGCCAACATATACAGGGTGAGCATCTTAAAAGATAACATTTTGTTAGTTTTGTTTTAACTGAGAAATAGATAAAAGTAATCATTTGCACATATCTCAGGCTATACCCTTAACGTAAATGGGATACAACAGATAGAAGATACATTTTATAAGAAACAGAAAGGGGTAACTAATAAGTGCCTTGTGTTAAGATACAGTTGCATTGCAGTTATATGAAGGGTCCAGCGTCATCGTGTACGGTGAACAATCGGCCAAGTCAGGCCAAGTTCGAAGCCCACTGCCGGTAATGCTTTTTTATTTGAAAATTAGTGTAATTCGCATTACCAAGGGTTTTCTTTTATTGCATTTCGAGTTGAGAGTAGATTTTTGTTGTCATTGATGTTGCAGGGCCGCAAACTCAGATATTTTGCTTTAGAATCCAAGATTCTCCCACTGAGCTACACTCCTCTACCATAACATACAAAATTTTACGAATTGTAATGTCAGCACGTAGTCCCCTGATATTTGTATTTCTTTAGAACATTGTGAAGATAAAGTTTAAAATTGCATTTTCTGTTGAATATATTTTCATACGTAATTAAAATAGATCGCTGCGAGCATGTACAAACAGAACGGTTCTCTCCAAAAGTAACATGGGTTGCCTACTTTGAACAAAACGATGCTACATAACGTCTTGATCCTTACAGCTATTTATTTGCAGCAAGTACTTTCTTTTTTAATTTTAGTAAGCACTTGGTATTCGATTTTTATAAACAATTTGGTTATTACCATTTAGAATTAATTTACAAATGTAATTTCCGACAAACGTATATGCTAGAACAGTCAGTATTGTAACGAACTAAGTCCTCGATGTAGGTGATTTAATGCCATACAGTGTGAGGTTAAAAAAATATTTTTAACATTAAGGGTAAACGGTTACAAGAATTATTAATACAATTAGATATAATTTTTATGAAACCCGGAATTGCTATCGTTTGTATTTTGCAGATTATGTTTTTATAGGTCTTTATAGAACGGTCTAGGACATTTGGGCGCGGCCGTTTGGGCGCGGGGACACTTGGGCGCGAGACACTTGGGCGCAAGACACTTGGGCGCGAGACACTTGGGCGCGAGACACTTGGGCGCGATACAGGTCAACATTGGGATTCAGAAACACATTAAGTGTGAATAATTTCAATTTGGCATAAATAAACAAACATTTATTAAATCATTATTTATTCTTAGAAGTTAATGTAATTAATCAAACAATATTAAAAGAATAATCCAATTATTTATTGAAACCGTTATGAGATTAATTTTAAATAAGGTGGTAGTATGTACCTATATTAGATAAATTTTGAAATAAATCCGAATAAAAATAAAGAAGGTAGAATATTGGATTAGTTTTAAAATAATTCTGAATACATAAAAAAGGCAGTACCTATGTTAGATATGAAATAATAATTCTGAATTGAAATAAAGATGGAAATAGATTATATATAGGTGTTGAAAAGAATTTTAAATAAAAATTCATTTATTGTGCTGGTAAATGAACAATGCTGTGCTATATTTAATCGATTGATGGTTCTAATGTTTAATATGTTTCTAATATGTGTTCTGTTTTGACCGAAACTAGTCGACTTCGAGTTTTGTTTATAATGATAATACTTAACGATAAACCTTAAATTTTAAAGTAATCAATTATTTTCGTTATGTTATGAACGGACTAACTGAAGATAAAAGCAGAAATAAGAATAATAATAAATAATCATATAAAAAGATTAATTTTAATAATCAAAATTTATTTTTGACATTTTTACCATCATAATACATATTATTCTTAAAGTAAATATATACAATTTTTTAAAATATAAACAAGAAGCATCCACGCATTTATTTCATAATTGTACGAAATGCCTCTTAAAAATTCTAGAATGTCCCTATTGTTTACGCCGTCTACATGATTATATTGATTATTATAATCTTTAACCAAATTTTTTATTTTCTATCAGCCTGGATAAATTTTTGTTTTTTTTTTCAGTGGGCTCATTTCCCGCAAGTAACTGTTCATAAGCAACATCTCTCCTTCGTTGAATAGTTTTCAGGCTGTCGACGAATCTCCAAATGGTTGGATGGTTCATCAATAGCTCTGTTTGTACCCAATCTCTATTCATTTATTCTTTGTTACTTATTATTTTAATGTAATAAATCTCCGCAAAAGATTTGCTAGTATTTACCGGAAAGTTAAAATTTTTAACTTGCTTTAATAATATTCTAATTTTTGATAATTAATATTTCTATACAAAATTTTTGCCGCCCGCCACCTCCTGGAACGTGCTTTAGGTAATTTTCGTTATTTAAAATAAATTTTCAGACCTATGAATAGTAAAGCTAGCTAATACTAATATACGTTAATTAATTTCCTGGCGCCCAAATGTCTCGCGCCCAAGTGGCTCTGCGCCCAAGTGTCTTCGCGCCCAAACGGCCGCGCCCAAATGTCCGGCTCCGTTTATAGAATATTATATTAATTTATTTAAGTATCATGCAGTTCTTATTTAATAACAAGGTGGAAATAGTATAGTATTAGGGTACAAAGTTTATAGTATTTGTTAACAGCTCATATTATAACATCATTGTACTTTAATTAGGTTAGTTGTCAGCTAACCGCTTAATTAACTGCATTAAGTTAGATATTATGCAATGATAAACAGGTAACCCCAAAACTACTACCTATTTATACTTTATCTTTAAAACTCCAATTTCATATCATTGCCTACAGTTTATTTGCAACCAGTAATTTATTGAAGTAAAATGTTCTTTATCTACTAGCAACATGATATTGTACATTTTCGTCATAGAAACAAAATATGAAAAGCTACTCATAACTCCCAAGGGACTTGTCAAATTATTTCTCCCTCAAACTCATGGTAACAATGCAACTACAATTAATGTCTTAGCAACCATACAATGAGGCAATCCTTGATGTTACTTACATATTCTAATTTTAAATGTCATTTTGACATTTTGAAATTTGATACTATTTTTATGAATATGCTAGTAGATAAAATATTGTATGCACCACGGGAGATATTCATTCACTTACAGACCTCGGGCTAGAGCCCTCGGTCTGTAGCACATGTCAACCTCAGGGAAAAACATATTCATATCTCCCTTAATGCATAAATATCTATTATTTGTTTCGTACTGATCAGAAAAACAATTATTTTACCCCTAAAAATGAAAAGGCTATTTTTATGTTTTTTATAAATTCTAATCTAACTTACCACAACCAGATAATAAATAATTATTGCAAAATTGCTCCATTAGAAAGCAATTGTAAATAGAGGGCGCAGCAGATGCTGTAATTTATTGAATTTGAAGTTAATGTATGCACATGTAAGGTATGCAGGAAAAAATTGTGTTACTGCTGCCAAACTCATGCAGCCGTACTGCATGCTATAAGTTTGCTAAGAGCGGTAGGTAGACATAAGCCAAGTGTTCGTCATTATTCGAGTGAAATAGATTAAGAACAGTTTAAATAAAATACGTCTATTGGTTTTTATAATACAGATTTAAAATCCTTTAAATTAAACTCAACTATACAACGTATGTACACAGAATAAAAGTAGATAATTTCTTTGGATCACCTGGCACCTCAAACGCCTGCGGGTGTACTCAGCCAACACCGCGTCCTTCTTAAGCACCCTTCTCTCTGACAACACGCGTCCGGGACAGTGCTGCGTGCTTGGCGGTGATCTTTGGAATTGAAATAATTAAATATGGTCTCTCGTGCAAACCAAATATGGGGCCGGTCGGTAATGTTATGTGTAAATCTAAAAGCAATTAACAGCCCTGGAGTTGTTTCTCCTAGTGTGCGGGGGCCGTGACAGTGATAAAGTTTACAGCGCGCCAATTTACTCAGCCGAAGGGCTTAATTGCAGTTCGACCAAGTCTTAAATGCTTTACTGCTACCAGAGCTGCGGTCTCGAGGATGCTGCAGGGTGATCTAGGTCTACAGGTAGGCTGCAAGACTTTCCCCCTTACTAGACGGGAGCTTCCTTGCCACGTAAGTACGTTACTTGCTTGATTATGGCGGCGGCTTCCTTCTTCCAAGAATGAAGGCGACCGACATACGTAGAACGTCGCAATAAGCTATGGAGGCGCTGTCCAGGAATCAGGATTGGTTTGGTCAGAGCACCAGGAACTTTTATTCGACGTTGTTAAAAAGGAAGAGACACAGCAGTGGGTAGTGTGGATGTGGGGCTTATAATCGGGCCACAAGTGATTCTCTCGCAGGGTAGAACCGCTTTAGGGGGTTATTGAATCGGTTCTAAAGGTCGAGATATCGGCTTGGTTCAGGAAGGCGAGTTTAGCAGGCATCAGCTTGGCTTGGAAAGCCACCGAAGTATCGGCTTGGCTTGGGAGGCAAGTTTGAGAGAGCTTTCAGGAAAAGGCGTTAAAGTCAGAACTCACGGAGAGGCAGCTAAGCTGGCGGGCGACTTCAAGTTGGCAAAGCTCCGAGCTGCTTTGTCTGCCGGCATCAAGGATTAAACCCCCTTAATGGCTTAAGGTTGGTGTAGCTGGTGAGCTGGACTCACCTACTGTCCATACGGGTAAGAAAGGTTCAGGGTTATTTCAATTCCCCAACTGGGGGCCGGCTGCTATAGGGACCATCCGTCCCTCTTCAGCCAAGAACGGGCATTATGGGTGAGAGAAAGGAGGGGTGGACAATGGAAGAGAGGCCAGGAAAGGTGGAGAGGTACTGCCCCGGCATTCGCCTCAGAGAAAATACCTTGTTGACTCAGGAAAACCACCTGCAAACCTGAATCAGAGCAGACGGCCAGAGCAACCGAACCCGCGACCTCCAGAATGCTAAGCAGATGTGATAACCACTACTCTACAGAGCTCGTTCTTTCCATACCCTAAGCGTCTGGCTTTTATACTCTTTTGGCTACCTATCGCATCTTCTAGTGCGGTTCTGGGAACTACGCTATGGCAGGTCGGCCAAGACTTCGAGCATGGCGGAGCTGTTCACGCTTATCGTAATTCGAATTAAACGTTGGCGGTGTTCAAATTCAAACACATTAATTGTGTTTTAGATCCATTTTGGGCGGTCGCAAACGTCACAAGATTTGTTAATCCGACGACACTGTTGAATCAGTAAGAGTTATATAGCTGTAAAATGATTCTGGTACAAGAAATTCCTGGCGTATTCCTAACAGGTTTAATTTGTAGGCCGTTGGTTATGTAAGCCAGAATTACTTACTTCCAGGAGACGGCCGTTTCTTGCATATACAGCCAAGATTGCCGTGGTTGAGCCTTTTGTCATTATTTACTCTATGCCACTACTGATTTGTTTCTATTGTATACAGGTTGTTCCAATAATACTAATATTTGATAACATGCCAAGGTTTTGCATTGTTATATTAGTTTGTTGTATTAGAAAGACTACAAGCAATTTACGTGATATTATAATTTTTGCAACTTGACAATAGTTCCACTGTTTTTACATAAACATCAGCTCACAAATATTTACAGTTTATTACTTCTACTACTAGTGTTTTTCAAAACCCTAATGGAATACAAAGTTAGCGTTGGTGTCATACACCCGTATTTTGCTATTAAACGTTAAGCGTGGACTACTCCAGGTATCTTGTAAGGTCCAAAATTTTAGCCTCACTTTTCGTATTCGGTGCTCTACGTCTTCATATGCTCAACCACTTACAGTAATCGTCTAGTGATTCGTTATTAATCTGGAATCTCAGTTGATTGGTGGTGCTAACTCTTATCGCTTTTGTTTACTTTAAGGCCAATTTATTAGTTGGCCTGTTGCAAGGTAAGACGTAGTTTTGACCAAATGCTCTTGTATGTGCGTGCCAAAAGAGATATATTGCCAGCATAATCTAAGTCTAAGTCATGCAAGTTGTTATGGGATCCTCACATGATGTCAATCCGTTGTAAAGTTACATTGATCAGACCAAAATCCAGGGCGATGTTGAACAAAAGATGGTATAAGGGTAAACCTTGTTTGACCCCTTTCAGAATTTGCGTGTCGTCGCTACTCTTCCTTTTAAGTAGTACTCTACAGTTGGCCTTAGCGTATAAAGATTAGTTTTACTATATTCATGGGCACGCCTGTTAGTTCCAGTATCTGCCAAAGTGCAAGTTGGTTTAGGGAATCAAAGGCACGTTTAAGATCTACAAAAATCATATCGAATTTTTCCATTCTAGGATTTATATTGTATTGTCGGTAACCTCATTTTACCTTGCGGTGCAGAGGCTAGTGCTTTATACGCTTGCGTATGGCGGTACAATGCTCAACTTCCCCCGGATTCGAGTTACAAAGTTGGAGTGCACTTTTTGTGTCCAACCCCATCGGGATTCCAAGGACTTGCTTAATGCAAGCCTAGCGCTTTCCCAACTGCGTTACCCGGCTTCTCCCATTCTAACATTTATTCAATAATTATTCTTAATGTGTTGATATGCCCTGTTATGGTTATTTGGCTTTATTTATTCTATTAACCTGCTGTGCAAGGATTTTGAATATTACGTTAAAGGAAGTGTAGATTCTCTCAGTTGCTGCATTTCGAAAGGTCAACCTTCTTTGGCAATTTTATTATAATCTCCTGTTTCCATTCATGGGAAATACTTCATGTTTCCATATTTCATATGGCTGTAGTACTTTGCTATTTGGTATAGTTTGGATTTTCACGGAGTTTCAATACCGGCATTTTAATCTCATTGTGACTGGCTGAGGAAGTGCCGATGTTCAACTGTAATTTTTTCGTTCCTACTATTTCCTCTTATTCTGGACACGTACTGGATATGCTTGATAACTAGTTTTTCCAACTTTTTATTTTGTTCTTCTAATAATGTAATTTCTCTTACATCAGTCTTAAACCATTCATGTGGTTTATTTGCAAGCGATTGGTTTATCATTAGGAACGTGTCGGAGTATACTTCTTCTTCTTTTTCTTCTTCAGCAGCCTTTTAGAATCCACTCCTGAATATACGCCTCCCCTAATATTTCCTCCACTGCTCTCTGCCATGTGCCAAGTGATGCCATTTTTCCCGCTTTTTCCTTGGCATTATCTTGCCGACGCCTCGGTGGCCTCCCGATGTTCTGCTTATGAAGTCGCAGCCTCCATTGCAGTATCCGATTTGACCACCTAGAGATACCTTGGCGTGCAACGTGTCCGACCCAACTCCATTTCTGCTTCGCAATATGACCCATGACATCTTCCACCTGTGATCTTTGTCTTATCTCCGCCCTATTACCAAAAAGGCAGCAGATCATAATAGGAGAATTTTGTATTGCCAGTGGTTCCAACAAAATTTAATACATAATAACCAATTGTTATATTAAAGGTTTTTTTGCCGTGCGTGGTTCACCGTTTCGAGGTATATAAATTCGAAAAATATGAGATAATGGAGTGCTGACAATTCTGATACTTTTCGTGATGATGAGCTCCAGCAAGGCTATCTCCAACAGGATGGCGCGAGTGTCCAAGCCCCTCAAGTGATCATCAATTACCTTTGTGAATTTTTTGACGATCGAATAATTATTATGTTCAAATCCAGAATTTCCACCTAGATCACCAGACAACTATTTTAGATTACTTTATATTTTCTAAACTGAAAAATAATGTCTATCAAGACGCCTATTAGCAATATCGAGAAACTGTAAAACAGAATTACTGAGCAGTGAGCCAATATAACTCCTCAAATGCGTAGAGATGCTTTTAATAGTATGAAAATACGGGTAAATGTGTGTCTTCAAGAAAACGGTGACCATTTTGAACAGCTTTATTAGTTTTTATGTTTATTTTTCTGTACCTGTAAAATAATAACAGAATTTTCAATTTAATTGTAAAGTTTGCTGTGACATTATCTTTGTTTTTCACTGCCAACCCTTATGTAATGTCTCAAGCTTCCAGGGCTCGAACTAATCTCGCTAGGACGTCCAAATCAGCCACCGAAAAACACGAGCTACACTCTAAGCACAACACTTTATCCTTTGCAGAGGTGCCAAACCCTCTGCAGCCTATTAAAAAGACTGTACTAAGTTGAAACACTCTTTATAATTGGAAAAATGGGTATTTATTAACTTTTACATTTTTTGTGGGGAAGCCAAAATACACACTCAAAGGTTGGCTTTGCTTTTCCCATTGTTGTTGTTTACATCGATAATTACAATTGCATATTTTAGTCAAGGCTAACGCTATTTTTACTAGATTTTTACAAATTCAAATTATTTCAAGGAAAATTGAAAATTTAAATTAGCACATATAGAACATTTTTAATATAATATTTGGAATCCTTGAATTATCATCAATTGCTATTATAATTGTATTGGCTTAAATAATGTTCACTGCGATATATTATTATGCCATGTAATTAGAATTCTCATTATCATTATTTCACTTCGTTGAAATACAATAAATTGCAACTATACATATTAATGGCACTTTAAATTGCAATCGTATTATACTATCACTCTTCACACGCTTGATTCGTATCTAATCATAGTATCAATTTTACCCATCGCGTTAAAACCCAATGAGGGCGTGAAGGACCATCGAATCGCCCCAATGTTTAGGCTCTAAACTATGCAAAACTAATTGCATCAATTAAACAACATATCACAAACCAAGCATATCAATAGCTCTTGAGTCGTGAAGAGCCAGCGATCCGAAATGCCGAGGGCCCTTCAGCGACTGACAGCCCAACAACGTTGTCGGGTACTTTGTAATTTGCTGTATTGTTTGTCTAATTGGGACGTGCTTGCTTTGTTTTATTATTTTAGCTAAATATTGTGCCTTTGTCCTAATGAAACAATGCCGGCGTATGTCGACTAATTGTATTTTACTTCGCTAGAACACTTAATAGCCCGAGTTACTTAAAAGCGAGCACACGTGTGTTAAAGGATTCTCGTCCGTTTTTGCTCAACGCAGTTAATTTAAGTCTTTGTAGACGTTCGTTGCATGGTTATAAAAAATTAATTGCGTTGTGTAAAAAATATTTTCCAATCAGTTAATCTTGCTAAAGAACACAGATTTGTTGTTATATAACATTAAATTTCCAGGACTTAAAACATGTGTTTAGCTGACTATATAATTTGTATTATTATTCAATGAACATGGTCCGTTTTAAAAATTATCTGAACCTCATTAAAACTACATTTTTAGGTTAATACTCAGCCACACTTTTCCATGAAGTGTAGCGCCCAAAAATTTTTACGTCCACAAAATTGTACAGCAGAAAATTGTGGAGATGATCTGGTGGAATACATTATACCCTCAGAAAATCAATTGTATGTAAGAACAGAATCGAACTAAATGGTGATGCTAAATAATACCCATTTGGTATTATAACTATGTAAGTATTTTAATAAGCTATTTATAAAAAAACTGCAAAACAGTGCGACTTGGACATCCAGATGTTTCTTTAAGGTATCCAAAGCAAGTTGCTATATACATTCTCGTCATCAAAGCGAAAAGTCACCAATATCAATTATTTGTCAGTTATACGGAGCTACCCGCACTAATTAGTGTTATAGATTTAAGGTGAAAAGAGATAGAAATTTTCAACGGCATCTTTCAATAATTAAAAAAAACTTTCTTGGTTCGAGATTCGAACTTGCGACCTGGGATCGGTAGTCTACGAGTTCTGTCACTTCACCAATCTGACAGCGTAGTTACGCAGCCATTTAGCGTCTATTACAGGTAACTTTTATACAAATCGACAACAAATACATACAATGACAAAACCGACCAATCTCGCACGCAAGCTTTTTATTTTTTACATTAATAGTCCCCACAAACTGACCCCAAAACTATCCTGATAGGTTATGTTGTTCTGGAATTAGGGTGTTCACATGCATTTGGCGTACTTCCCACTAACGCGGTTGCTGTCTTCACAAAAGTCTGTAGTTTCATAAAACCTTTCATATAACTTTGGGTTGGTCACGATTGATTGGACGGTTGCGATATAAATTTGTAAAAATGGTCGAGGTCGAAAGTAATACTTCAGCAGAGAGTACCATATTTACTGCACTTTTCAGTTAGTATTTTTATAGTGGGTATGTGATATGGAGTAGGTTTTCCTAGAACCTTCAAAGATCATTCTTAATCTTATACTTTTTACTTATTAGTTCACAGATTTCTTTTTCTATACAATATTCTGAATTCTTTCATTTTAGTGGGATTTATCGCATTTAAGGCATGCTCCTTTTTATTTCATTTTCGTTTAGGGTTTTGGTTATATTCATCCATTATCGAAGAGTTAATGTCTTTTGGTTGATCCTTCTTATTATTCTTTCAATTAATATTTGTCCAACTATTTTTCTTCCTATTTAATAATCTTCATTTTCAACGTTTAAAATTGTTTTCTAAAGATTAAGTTTTATCTTCAATTTTGTTTTCTTAGACGATTTTGTTTTTCTTCCTTTCTTTTTCACAGCCCAATTCAACAATTTTGTTTTGTACATCTTACAATCGAGGTGTGCTAGTTTTCGCTGATTTTGTGTTATTCGTAGTCATTCTTCTTCTTAAAGTGCCGTATCCATCAATGGATGTTGGCAATAATTACAGCAAAATCTTCTCGGTTCTGTGCGGCTGTACATAGTGTGTGGGCGTCTAGACTCGCCCAGTCCTTGAAGTCAGAAGCTCCCTATTTCTCCCCATCCGTCTAAAAACCTCAGCGTTGGTCATATGGGCAGTCCAGGGTACCTTTAGCAGTCTTCTGAAAACCCACATTTCAAATGCTTTCAGTTTACTAAGCGTATTGACTTTAAGGGTCCACGTTTCGACTCCATATAATAACAAGGAATGAACATAGCTCTTAACAAAGCGGTATCTTAATTTTAAATTAAGACTTGGGTTGGTTAGTAGTTTTCCCATATTGAGGGGTCTTTTCCTGGCTTGTTCTAATCGGCAGATTATTTCCGTGTTCGGGCCACCGGTGTTTTAATTACAACCATCACCTCTTTGTCTCGTCAATGTTAATTTGCAATAATAGTTGATCTTTTTCAGACGTTATTCTGTTCAGTAATCGTTGTAACGCTTCAGGACTGTCAGCAATTATAACGGTATCATCCGCATAGCGCAGATTGTTGACAATTTGACCGATTATTTTGATACCGTCATTTGGGTCTTGTAAGGCACGGGCAAAAGTAGCATCCGTGTACACATTGAAGAAAAGGGGCGACAATACACTGTTATCAAAACAAATCTCCGTTGGCTATTCTTTTAAGAAAATGCATAGACTTATGACTGCTTGGATATAATTGCCGGCCTAAACTAGCTCGATTGGAGACGGTGTGTAAAGTTCTTTAAATATAATCAAAAAAGCGTGCCAACGGATTTTTACCAAGTAACGACCACTGTATCCAGGCATTAAAAGAGAATTCGTAAACTCAAGTAGCACTAAGTAATCTGAAAGATAAGCTCAATGCAACAGTAACAAATAAACAACGCCAGAATGCAAATATCACACTGTATAATTATCATCAGTGCATATATAAGATTACAGGTTGACAAATTATGAGGCACCTCACAAAAACGCATAAGGTCTAATACATATTTTTTGATACATACTTACAAGGTCACAGAACAGCGATACAAAATTTATCGCACACATTAAACTCAGGTTAAGTTTAATTACGTTCATGTACAAATGTTATTAATTAACATAATATAAAAAGTCGTAATGATTTAAATAATTATCTACAAAAATTTCAAAACGTAAGTATTCTTAATTAAGGAAATAATTCATGTTTCGCTAACCTATAATTTTTTGTAACATTTCAGAATTATAAAATTAACAACTTTACCTTTTAAATAATGTTTTCATAATTCATTAAATACTGATAACTTTATTTTCTCAATAATGTTTTCATAATTTATAAAAAACTGATGAAGCCAATTTTATTGTGCGAAACGTCTTATCATTAAATTGATTTAAGACTTAATGATTTTTATTTTTCCTTAAAAATAAATCATGCAAATTTTACTTAAAACGTTGACTCATAATCTCCTAATTATTTAAAATTAAAATCAGGCACGGTTTATAAGGCGATACGCTAGTGTGATCCCAGGTACCAAGCTCGCGGAGCGAACTGAATACTCCTAAAGTCGATCCAAAAGTCAAAATGTCAGAACAGGGCTCAAAGCGTCAGGAATGCACGCCACAGGTGTGAAGCGGTTATGCGACGGGAGATATGCACGGAGTTGAGGTCACGCTTTAAGTGACTTCCGCATACAAATGAGCTGTGCAAGCTAACGTCTTTGCAAACGGCCGTAACGGCTCCTCCCTGACTGTCCATGATGTTCAGAGTACGTGCGAATATATACACCAACAGCATAGAATTATGGTTCAGAAAACCAAATCTGCCGAACAGGCGCGGGCAATCAATACACAAAATCAAAATGCATCCCCATAAACTCCCAGAACTCTATTACTAACGCTTAAACTGGCTTCATGCTGCTAACGAAGGCAGCCCGAAAAAGAAAGCCGAGCTGACAATGCGGCCTTTTAACCTCTGCGCTGCAAGCTAAAAAATGTGGCACAAGCGCGAGAAATCTGAATTCAGTACCATAGACATCAGAATCGAATAGATGCGTATTTTTAAGATGACTTCAGCTGTCTTCTATATCTGAGTTTTCGGTTGTGTTTAATATGTCTTTAATTTCAGCGTTTATTTTTGTTTTGACTTTGTAACGTATCTCTTCATTCTTTAATTTGTTGATGTCAATTCTTTCCTTAAAGAGTCGCCGCAGCTTCTTTAGTTTTATTTTGAGGTTTCCGATTACAGGGCTATGGTCAGATCCAATGTCTGCTCCTGGGTATGTTCGCACGCTATGCAGTTCATTTCTACATCTCTTGTTGATTATTAGAAAGTCAATCTGGTTTCTCACGGTAGTGTCTGCGGTATGTTGTGGGGACTGAAAAGTATAGAGTCGTCTTGATGGAAGTTTAAACCAGGTGTTCGCAATTGTCAAGTTGTCTTCTTGGCAAAACTGAATTAGTGTGTCGCCTCTTTCGTTTCGTGTTCCTAGTCCGAAATCTCTCACAGTGCCATCGACACGTCCTCGGCCGACTTGAAAGTGTTGAAATCCCCTATGATTATTAAAACTTAATTCTTTTTAATGTTTTTCTTTAATTCCGTTCGATCTCTATACCTTGTTGATATTTTTACATCGGGTTTGTCCGAAGTGGGTGCATATATCTGGAAGGGATTTATGTTAGAGGGATAGGCTTTGATTTCTAAGGGTGCTATTCTGTCTGAATATGGGACAACGTTTACTATTGAGTTGTTTACTTTCTGATTTACTAAAAAGCAACTCCGTTGTAATAGTTTGGGAGATCGTTTTCAGAGTAGTACAAAATTGCATTTTCTGTATTACTTTTCCTCATTCCTGGTGACATTGCTTAGTTTACCGGAGAGATAGAAACTCCTCACATTCGCAGTACCGATCTTTAAACTTGAGTTTCGTAGGATGACGACCTGGCAAGCCCTGCAGTTTAATCGCGAATTTTCTCCCTTGCCGTATCTCGAGTTCCAAGTCCCGTGATAAGTAACGTGGTATGGTTTTCCTTGTGATGTCATAATTGTTTTCCTGGGAAAATAGTTTCGTAGTTTCCCCTGGCTTTCCACACCCCAGTGTCACAGCCGGTTAAATCCGTATTCGATTTTCGCCTCTGACTACAATGAGTACATGTACTATAAGCCTTGCCGATGTCATTCATCTTGGGCATTCATGATACTGTTGCTGACCAGCAGTATTATCTCCATATCTGGATACCCTCACTTGGTTTAGCCTATAGGTCAATACAGTTAACCGAGGTGTGGTGCTTGGAGCCAATAAATAAAAGTTGGACGTTTCGTGAGGACCAGCTATCTGGAACTTCCGCCCGACTATGTAGTTTGGAGTGCCCTCTGTCCGTTCATGACAAAAAGTGCTACCTCTTCAACGCAGCCCTACACCCCAGTAGTCCTTACATCTTTATATAAATATGGCTTGCTATGACTTACCGCCTATGGCTAACGAACCGCAGTTATGTCACGGTAAGCCTCGGGGCGTCTTTCCTTTACAACTATGCAAGAGTATGTACGCTCTGACCGTCCTTTTCCATGATAAAGTTTCCTTTTTGTCTCTCGCTTCGTGAATATTGAGGATGGGAGTTTGTTGCACTTACTGAAAGATGGACTCAGGTTGGATGTGACCTTAGGAAAACTTGTTTCTTCGTCAACATGACGGATGTGGCAGCTGTGTATTTTGTTGGGAGCTTTGAGTCAGCCTAAATCGGGCTGCTTCCATTAGCTGCAGTGCTGGCTAATTTAATATAACAAAATTTGTTATTCATGGCGTTGGTTGAACTAAGCCGTGTTCATATTCTGTTTTATTTTAAAAAAAGCAAGCAAAATGATTAGAAGTCAATGTAATGTAAATACCAGCAAACAGAGAATTGAGGAAAATTAAATCTAGGTATATCTAAAATAATCAGTCTGATTCATTACAGAATTCTGCGATGTGGTTGGTTTGCTTCAACTTTTTCGTAAATTACATTGTACACCAACAGTTGCCTTCAAAATTGTTATTAAGCTGAATATGAATGAGGGAACTAAAATTTACTTGTGATTACCGTGATTTTCTAAGTTGCATTAAATGTATGAACAAAAACACATTTTGTAGCAAAACCTAGATAGGTACTATAACTTATACCTGTGGATGTTAGTAATAAGGCTGACAATAACGATAATAGAAAAATAGCTACAGAATATTATATTATTATTTTCTTCTTATTCTTATTTTTAGTGTAGGTCCTTGACTTTGATCTATAGTTACCGCATATATATAATACACATATATTGCTGGTAGGGCCTGGAAACTTCAGAAAACATTACGGCGCCGACATAGTCTCACTTATAGTATAACGCGCCTCGTGCGCATGCGTGAGAATTCGAACTCCGCCTTTAGAAGCGAATTTTAAACTTGACCACTTCCCCATTGGGCGGGGCCACTTCCCCATTGGGCGGACGACGCCGCCGCGCTTGCGCACAGCTCACCGTATACATAAAGGAGTTGGTTGTGTGTTTCACTTCATCGGCCAGTTTCCCACTCATAGCCGCTAGCAATATAGTAAGTATTAGATATATGAGTTACCGGTTCGGTGATTCGTGAGACGTTGAGTTTCAACACTATTCTCGAGACCTGCCTGGTGATCTCATTCTTCGGAGTTCACATTCTTTACTATTTTTGATATGAGGTGGTTGTCCATCCTGTGAACGTGTTTATTCCATATTCTCATGCGTTTAATTAAACGATATCCACTGTTTATCATGTTTCCCGTATCATGTAATTTTTGATTCTATCATGTAGCGTCTACCTAGGAATAATTCGTTGTATCGACTCTAACCCAGGGTTTTTTGCTCCGTATGTTTGATTTTTCATGCGAAAATTCTTATGCTTGCAGATACTGCCGTCATATTTTTTGTGTGTCTGCTTACCTCTTCGTAAACATTTGAAAAGTTTGATACCTTCACTCCTAGGTAGTTCGAGAGGCTTTTCATTAATAACAAATTTATATCTATGAGGCTTTTTATCTACTACCATACATTTAGTTATTTTTCTGTAGAAATACTCCTGTTATACTGTTCTGCTATTAACTGGAACTTATTTAGTGAGAGGTTAAAATAATTTTCCGTTTTTGCTGCTATAACATTGCCATTAACATGGCATACCATTGGTACCTCTTCTTTACCTATTTTATGGACTCTATGTTATGATTTCGTCTATTATTAAATTAAATAGCAATAGACTGAAATTATCCCCTGTCGTAGGCATGTTGTTGCTGGTATTTCCTTGATAAGTTTTCCGTTTGCTCTAATGTTCGTTTTGTTATGTGATTAAGAACCTATGTGACGTCTCTAATCTTATAAGGTACTTATTTCTGTTTTAGAATAGAAATGACGTCAGTTACTGGCACTCTATAAAATAGCTTAGTTATTTATATCACGCGATCAACAAAATGTCTAGAGTGCTGTGGCTCCATATAATTTAAATGAAGCCACAGCACTCTAGACATGAAATGTTCTTGATCAGCCTATATAAAGCAAAGGTAAGCTGGAACATATGATTCTAGGGTTTCCTTCTATATTTATTGTATAATGAAAGTAAAGTTATTAGTGCTGAAACCTTGTTATTCACAAAATAGTATTGTATTGTTGGTTTCTGTAATATAACGCTTTTAAATAATTTTACCATAGTCCCCAATAACGTAATTCCTCTAGAGCTGTATGAACTCTTTTTAGTGTCTTCTTTAAAGATGGGGATGGTAATGGTAGTTCGCTATTCTACGGACATCTTCCCGCTATTGAAAACGTTTTTTTATGTTGTCTATTACACTCATTCGTCCGTACTTTTTGAAATATTTTTGAAACTACAACAATATATTCGTTCGATGCATTTTGAATCTGCTGCATTTGAAAAGAAATTGCCACAGCGAAGAATGCCCTGCAAAAGGCGCTCCCAACGGAATCGTGATTCTGTCCTCCGCAGTGCCCATTTATTATTAAAGCATGTACTCGCTATTTAATAGTTACTAGATGCGATTACCATGCATTATGAATGAGCACTTCTACTAATTAGTAATGTAATGCATAGTGATTTGCAATTGTGTTATAGGAATTACGATCAAAGCTGTGAAGCTCAATCCTTTGATGTGTCTATTTTATAAAAGGAATGCGCAATTGCTTTATTAACTAATTACGCGAGGGTGCGGTGTTGGCAAGTACGCCATAATTTCATATAAACAAATTAGGGCTAAGTAGGCCATGCGACGATAAATCTCCGGGGCAGCGGAGGTATTTTTACTCCTCGCGCAGGAAAATGGCTGCTACATCTAATAACGGTCTAAATCCATCAGTTCGGACGGAACTGAAATATCTTTTTCGGTTACGGAAACAAATTAAATTCGTGGTCAAAAACCAGAAACCCCCGAGACAGAAATAAAGACAGAAGTGACGCGTGTACAGGCATTGTAAACAGCATCTCCTGGCCAGTAAAAAGTTCCCTCGAGTCCTCGTGGGCCCGACATGTCTAGTGTCATATTACAGTCAGTTATCGAGCAATGTCTTCCATTGTTGGCTATTTTATATTTTTATACTCTCCCGGGTTGTTAGCATAAATTTTTGGATTTTGGACGATGTCATTTTACAGCATCGAAATCAAACTTCTGAAGTAATACACTACGTAAGATCACTTTTCTGATGTCAATTATTTTATACATGCACCTCCGTAAATATTGCGTTTCAAATCTGATTCAGTCGAATTATATTAAATTACCGATTTCAAATTGTCAACATAATGCGTATTTGTAAAGAACCCCATTAATTCATCATCATTATAAGACAAATTCTTATATTTGAATATCACTTGGGCAGTATTCTATCACACTTAGATTTTAAGTATGAACAGATCCCGGGTGGTGTAGCTTGAACAAGCTTCCACATTCGATAAGTAGAGTTAAGCAACGCTCTTTCTGGTCAGAACTTGGATGGGAGTTCCATGGTTGCTTCTCTCGGAGCCTCGTGGTACGGCTGCCACAGAATTAGTTGGTCCCGGATGTCATAATAACATCATGACAGTCGTTAGTGGGGTAGGAAGTCCCCATAAAATGTATAGCGACGCCTATAATTGGCCTGACGGCTGTTGGCTGAGTACCGAGAAAGTAAATAAACATATTGTAATGATATAAATAGGGGTATATAATCAATATTAAAATATGATTAAGGGATTACAATAGTTAAATATAATCAGGATCAATTTAAATATGAATTGGGAATATGAATAATTAGTATGCAATTAGAAAAGAAAAAAGAATTTATAATTGAATAAAATATGGCTAATTGAAAAACAGATGGATTCAAATATAATGTACCTAATATTAAAAAAAATAAGGTTTGAAGGTAATGACAAATACTTAATCGAAATAAATTATTATAAATATTAGGTAGAAATCAAAAATAAGGATAGAGTGTTAAAAGTAGAAAATGATATTCTTAACGACTTTTTGTTTTGATTATTAAGATAAAAAAATTTGAAAAAAATGTGGCTGTAATTAATTTGGTGTTAGAAGAGTATAAAATAAACCCTATTTTAAAATTAATATGTTTGGAGATTAAGAAGGGTTATTTGTAAAACTAAATTTGTGTGTTGATATGAAATTGAAATTTAAGAGATATAAAACTAAGGAAGCTTACAAGTATGTCGTAAAAAACTAAACTGGGAGCAGAACTAATCTACAGAGGAGAATAAATAAAGAAAAGTACTAAGTGAAGTTTATTGGAGAATTACATTTTACATTGTATATCAATTGATTTGGATTACGTCGAGCTGCTGGTGCTAGGAGAGAATTCTAAGTAAGGACCATTGGTAGTGTACCCGTCTTTATAGAGTAGCTCATTTTTGTTGCGACGAATTACTTCATGCAATTTTATCAATACAGAAAATTTAAAAGGGCATATTACATTTCTGACTTCTTCTCCAGGGATTGCAATAAATATTTCTAATTTTAAAACTATAAAATAGGTTCAGTAAAACAGCAAAGTTTGCGTCTTTGCAAAACCCAATATTAAATAATTTAGAATTTGCTGATGATATCTAAATGCATAAAGATGCTAACTTAAAGTTTGTATAACTTGAACCTGAGAATTTCAAAAGAGCGAACTCATGAAAAGAACCAAAAATACATAATAATAACTAAATATATAAAAGCGAGTGCAACTGCGTGCGAGCTAATGTCATGCTGCATCGCCACCGATCGGAGTCACTCCATCCGCGATCGGGCTGACTTCTTTATATCGACCCTTCCACTTCATAATACAACGATAAGCCTGTGTGTTGCGCAGTCTGACCTGCAATCGGATTCCTTCTAGCAGAGCAGATTCGAGTCTTATCATGGGTTCCAATATTCTTTGAGAATTAATGAAATTCGTACTAAGTGTTTCGTTTGACTATTATTCGTCTTAATACAGAGACTGATCCAAATAACCGATATAAATAGACTGAATAAATTTTTTGGACGGGTGGTGCTGAGGCGAGACTGGGGAAGGACAAAAAAAGTAGGTCCATCACCCAATCTACAATTTAAACTTAAAGTGGTAGAAGAAGAACGATGGAAGATTTGTCTTATAACGAGCAAGTTAAGCTAGTACGTAATTAATAATGTTAAAAAGTAGTGAGTAAACTGATATAAATAGATATACTTGTACTAAGTAGTGCTAAGGTTAAAACCACCTAAGAGAAGTTAATGGTTGAAATCGACAGAAGAACCATCATAAAATTGGGCGATTTTAAGAAAAATAACACACTAAGATGATTGCTCCTAATGTCTAAAATTAAAACTGCAAGTTATATAATGAAGACATACTTTTTCACATTCCGAATTCTTGAAAAATGTTACAGGAACAAATAAAAGGGTATGATTTAAAAAAAGCTAATAGCTCTAGTGAAAAGAGAAGTTGGCAAATCTCACAAGAAAGAATGAAAATGATAATATAGTGATCATCTAAATCGAATGAAAGCAGTATACCCCTTACTAAAATGGCCAGATGACGCAAAATCACCATAGACACTGCGTAAACTTAATATAGGATATAGAGACAAGTAGTAAACGTAGATGGGTTAATGGTGATGGGAAAAGGGTTGTTAGGAATCCTAACTGCAACATAATAAACACTAGACGATATTGAGAATGGACGTTAGTAATTAATATTATTTATTTATAGCTTTGTGTCTAAAATAAAATATAATTAATAAAGGCGAGTTTAGCAAATTATCTGTCCTTGGAAGCACATGCCAGACGGGCGAAAGGAATTTCGCAGGCCAAATAGGATCGGAACTATATAGTACACATTATGACTTTCCATGACCTAAATAGCCTTCTGCAAGCATTCCTGTAAAAGCGGGAATTTTGGTGAAGGCAGATCTTAACTAACATCGGTAGCGAGCAGGCCGCTCCCGAAACGACTAATTTGTAAATAAACATATTTTAAGCTACTGAAGTCTTTAATTTCTGAAGTCTAGTCTTTAATCAGTGTAACTAGTAATCTGTATCAAGCTGAAAACCCCGACGTTAGCGTAGCGCGACAGGTGTATATCTGTTTTTTGGCATGTGTTATTTTCATATGGTTTTCTTCTACATATTTTGTATTTGAATTAATAATGAGAAGTACCTCAAGTCCTCCAGGAGTCTTGTAGTTTAGTAGTATTGTAGATGCGGTTTCCAAATTCCCCAAAACTCTAATCTGGCTTGAAAGACATGCGTCTAGTATTTCAGTAATATTGTATTGTAGTAGTAGTATCTATCCGCACCCCACAACTTGGATCTGGTTCGTTGATACTCAAAAACAAAATTCCACCCTGTTTTTGAGTTACTTAAGGTGGTTAGGGTTAGAGTAAGTTGTATGAGCAAGAAGACTAAGCCAAACCTTCCTTTGATAGCAAAACTTACACTGACATGAACACATTAGGTGTTAAAACTGTATTAAAGTGAATGATATAAGAATCTGGTATTTCTACGTTATTTTAAGTTGACTGTTTTGCGTAAACCGTTATTTTGCTGGCATTTATTGCGTACACGTATTACTATATTTATAATTACAAATAAAGTCAATATATTGCAGCTCGTCCTAATAACATCGAGTAAGAACTGCTACATTTACATTAAAGTAGGTTGTAGCAGCTATACATTTTAGACTAAGTGCTACATATTATCAAAAAAAAAATGAACCCAACTTAAGTATGGTTAAGCGTAGTTTAAACATAACAACGGGAATTAGAATTTCAATATGATATATACATATTATTTCCGATAAAAAGTGTGATTGAGGCTATCCTAATAGGTTCAAAGGGGCCCATTTTAAAATTATTTTGACCTATACAGTGTGTTCGAAAAACGATTGGCTCAAAAAAGTACTAATTTTTAAAATTGAACACCCTCTATTGCTTTACGGTTATTCAAGCCTCTATAGGTTCTACATTCAACGATAACTTTTTTTTTTAATTGCTTTTAGCGTTTCCAACTTATGGAAGTTTTAATTATTTTTTGTCAATATCAAGTGTTCATTTAAAACATCTCATTTCCCCCACTTCTGGATATTTTTTCCCTGAAAATTGAGCAGGTCGTCAACTAGAATACAAAAATACTAATGTTTCATAAAAACGGGATATTTTAATACAGAGTGTTCAAATGCTGATTCAAATTTCAATATCTTCAACCTTTATTTTCCATTGCTTTTTAATGGAACACCTTATATTTATTTGCTGTCTTCAATCTTTATTTCTATTGTTTTTTAAAGGAACACCTTATATTTAGTTAAATATAATAAAAATGAATAGAGCCTTAAATTTCTTTTATTTTCACCCCAACATATTATACTTTATTCGAAATAGCATTTGATAAATTAAGCTTTGTATAAAAAATCAAGGTGAATGTGTACTATTTGAAGTATGAAGAGATCAAGAAGGAAACCGAAGAAAAACCTTTAGATAACAGGAGTTTCTATGGCATCACCTAGAAGCAAAAACACAAAAAAATGCATAAAAAGAAATAAAAGGGATTAGCCACACAACGTACTTACGGTGTTTTCAATATTTCAAATTCTGTGTATGCCAGGCATTTGGAAAATAGTGGCATGTTCTAGAAAACGCGTATGTTTTATAAACATACACCTCAGAAATCTGTCCAAAATGATGAGACGTATGAATAATAATATTTAAGCTGTGGAACTACTTAGTTATATTATAACACAATTTTTACTAAGTCCTTTCCATACTTGACGAATTTTATGCAAAACAGTGAAAACAAAGCTTTTAAAAAATAAAAAGGAGCACTTAGAGTTATTTTCGTATTATTTTTCATACAAGGTATACCCAAAAAATCGAAATTCGAATGAGACTGGCGAACGCGAAGTAGTGGCTCATTGCGCCGGAAGATGTCGCAAGTCAGCATTATTCTTACTCAGTTTGCACGTAGTGTCATCCTGGATTAACTGGTTTGTTTTCTGTGGCTTTCTTCAAGTGACTACAGGCAATTTTGACGAGTTCAGTACTGGCTGATAATAAATAACTAATAGTATGTGTCAGGTTTTCTTTTAGAAAAAACGACCTAAAATTGTTTTAATGCCCCGAGAAGCTTATGAGGAAGAAGCTTTACGTCTAACGCAAATGTACGAGTGGTATTCGCTTTTCAAGTGAGATTTCACCTCGTTTGAAATACGAATACAATTTGGTGCACTAAGTTGCACTTTAACATTTATTTCTCTATTTTAACCTTGAAAAAATGTGAATATAGAACATTTTTAAATACTATGATTTAAAACAGTTGTCAAGCCCTCAAAGAGCAATAGTAGGATTGTCAGCTATTCCAGTTCTACATTATGTACAAGTGTTTAACTACTGTATTAATTAGTATTTTGCTGGAATAATTATTTTTGTAGCAGCACTTCTGTTTGAAAGTTGAAAATAAAAATACAAACACTGAAATTGGCCATTTTGTGACTTTTTGAAACCATTGAAACATTGAGTGAAGGAATTTCTAAACTTCTACCATTCTGAGTGCGTGGCAATTTTAATCTAAATATTACCTCACGCTATAGAATATTTAATATAACAAACATAAAAGCAATTTCGGCTACTACCATTACCGCAACACAACCTTGCGTTAGAAAACTGAAAACGTTGTCGGAACGAGGAAATCCCTCATAAATACGCCGTCCAGAAGGCGGTGTCAAGTTTCACTGCACCCTGCACGATCACAAGCAATCATAATAACGCGGCACCCTACGGTCCGCCCTGCGCAACCCCTCAACTATTATGTCTTTAAATGTATTGGAAGTTCCGAAATAGCAAAAAGCTTTGTTGAATTTCAACTAAAATTGTTCTGCTAGTTACCAATTCTTGCCTTCATATTAAAAATGCAAAGAAATTACGTACCTATTTTCACTCATCGCAGTTAATGTAAAATTACTACATTTATAATCAAATAATCTCTCCTTGATAAATTCAAAAAAGCAATGTTAGTATGCGATTGTACTAACTCGGAATTAAAACTCGTTCAAATATGTCAAACTGAATGGGTTTTTCTAGCTTGATAAACTGGAAGTATGGTATAAACTGCTGAATATTACTTGTCCTTGTTTTAATGTTTTGGGTAATTGTAGGGTACAGAACGCAACATCAGATAAAAATTTCATTTTCGAGATAAAAGTAGCTGCGAAGTTCAGACCACTGTTAAGCTCATGCTCGCGATTATCGAAGCAATAAATTTGAGTCAAACATTTCTCCCAAGTCTATCAATTTTGACTCCCCTTTTACATTTACAACGGGTCACTGATGTAAAATGACGTTCGATTGACATGAGAAATGTATTTGCGGCAAGTTGCAGCAGGGCTGATTCGATTTCGGGTAACCTGATATTTTAATAGTAATTGGGGGTTGTTTCTAAATCGAATTTCCTGTTTGTTACTGTCATTCTTTACGGAGCTTATTAGATTTGGCCCTAATTGTAATGCGATTTGGCAGTAAATTCTAATTTCATTTGTTAATTCCGCAGTAATCTCGTTGCTCCAAACATCAAACAATTTGAACTTCAAGTCGCTACTGCGGCATTAGCCTTAAAGAACTGCTTTAATCAAAATTGGATTCCTTTGTGCTGTACAATTTTACATGGATATATTTCTTTAAGTTGCTAACATATCCGCACTACTTCCTCATTGTAATTTTTTACTCGAAGTTTCTTCAAAAGGATACTCTAGCAATTGATGAGTTAGATTTCTTTTTTTTAGTAAAAACACGTTCCACTTTTTGTTTAGAAATTTTGTGAAAGTTTTCTTGCCGAAATATTGTACACACCTTCAAAAATATTGATGTATTAATACCGACTCTGAAAAAAGTATCGCTTAGTAATGTATATATAGTTATGATACAACCCTAAATGTGTGTTAGAATCAAATTCATTAAAATTAAGGGATTACAATGGTTAAAAGTATTTGGATTTATTCAGGTATAAGGTGGAAATGTGTATAGAAAATAGCTAAATATTTGAAAAACAGGTGGATTTTAAAATAATATAATTGAATGAATTACAGTTTGAAAACGAATGACAAATACTTAATTTGAAATAAAATAAAAATTTAGTATGTTTAACTCAAATAGATAAGAGTAGAGTGTATAAAAAGGGATATGATATGGTTAAAATTTGTTTTTGATTATTGAGAATAACAAATTTGGGAAAATGTAGAAAAACGATTTTGATCTGATTAAAAATATTTAATATAACCCTGTTTTTATTAAGAAATGTTTGACTAATATAAAAAAAGGTATAATACAAATCTACGTGGTGAAATAAAATGGAATTTTAATAAATAACAAGAAGAAGTGAAGACTTAACTAATGCAGAGTATTGGTGTGTGGTAAAAACTAATGGATAGCAGAATTGTTCTATACAAGTGAATCGTTGAGAAAATGTGCTGGGTCAACTTTATTGGAAAAATTACACTTGACATATTACATTAATCAAATTGGATCCTGTCAAGCGGTTTGTTGCTGAGTAAGATTTCCAGAGAAGTATCATCGGAGAAAAGAAAAACATTCCAGGAGAGTGGTAGTTTGCTGTAGCAAGTGGATATCTGCAGGTTATGTGTTTGCTATTAGATGTTGGACGGTTGGGATGTGTTGTCTGTTTGTGAACAGTGCATTGCAGGAAGGTGCTTGAAAGGGTCGATTCGCAGATCAAAAGGAGGTTGCCATCTGGAACGTTGTGTGAACCAAATAAAAGGTTGGTGATTTCTTATTAAAAATCATAACTAGAAATGAAATAAAGACAATAAAAAAGTGAACTAATTAAGAAATAATTACTTACTGTGTTTTTTTTATATTGTTGTATACCATTGAAAAGATTGGGCAGCTGTCATTTAAATTTCAAATTTGTTTTGACAGTTGGTTGACATAAGTATTGTAAATTATGAGAATGAGATTTAAAATATTAGAACATCAATCTTTCGAAAATCAAGTAACTAGATAAAAGAAACCACCTCTGATTTTTTTAGGAACTATTTATAATAGTAATTATTGATATTATAATACAAAATAGGGCAATTTGTAATTAGAAAAACAGATTAATAGCAATACCTATACTTGAAGGTTCAGTTCAATACGTAGACTCTGCTTAGCACGACGGCGAACTAAATTAATTTATCAAATTTCTTCTTCAGTATTACAATTGCGCAAAAATCACTTTCCGAGATTTCTTCAGATCTTCAGGTTTCGTGGTTCCTAGATGACGAAAAGAGTATTTAGAAATTCCGTCTGTCTGTCTGTCTATTTGTCTGTCTGTCTGTCTGTCTGTTGGCGGTATAACTCAAAAACTATTTGTTGGAGAAACGCGATATTTTGCATGCATATTATATGTGTACCAGACATGAAACCAAAACCAATTCAAGAAAATATATACAGGATGAGTACCTTAAAAAATAAATTTGGTTTATTGTTGCTTTAACTGAGAAATGGATAAAGGTAATAATTTGCATATAGCTTAAGATTTATCATTGGCGAAAATAAGACCTAACAGATACAGGGCAAACATCACAAATGGGTCAGAATAGTATGGTGTCTTTATAACGCAGCAGAAACTCGTACAATTCGAGCACGGTCGTGACTCAATTGTTCAGGCGGCTGCAAGCGGCGGACTAGAAACTGGACTCGAAATATTCGCCTGGGAGACTACAGTTTTTTTTTGAAAATTAATGTAATTCGAGCGAGGAAAGTTCCGTGTAAATTTGGAAACTGTCGAAAATTTCTATGTGAATAAATAATAATAAATGACGTTTTCTAAACTGTAAATACAATAGAAAATTTAAATTCGCTAAAGTGAGCGGAAATGGAACTTTAAAAACCTAGAAATTTAAATTCTTTGAAATACTAATTTCTAACAGAATCGAATAACAAACAAAGCAATATTATTTAAATTTTTCATATGAAAGGTATGTATTGATAAAAGGGACTAGTATATATAGTACCCAGAATACCACGTTCAGCACAGGAATCTCGTAAACGGCAAGAGATAAATGAAACGAAACGAATTTTTTCATGTCTCTGCAGGGGTTATTAATTTTTCTTTCTGGGTAGTTGGTAGGGTTTTCTAGGGAAGGTCGCTATTCGTATTTACTCATCTTCTTTAAGATGATTAGCTCTGTTGTATCATTGTTTGTTTCTTGTAAGCACTCTTGCCTGGTATTGCCGTGATCCCGGTACTCGCATCTTTTCTCTAATTTTCTGGAATTTCTTATTTTCAGCGTGGGATTTGCCTTTTTCTATAAGTTGATTAGGTTTTTACCTCACTTTTTGTGGTATGTTTTGAGTTTTCAGTAATCTTGTTTTGAGTAATGGAGTTAGGTGTTTTAGGATTGGGATTGTGATTTGAAATTGGAATGGACGTCTTTAGATGTGTCTTTTGTGAGCGGTTTGCACCAGGACAGCCGCCCATGCCCAACTGGTCTTGATGCCTGAGCTTAAAAAGTCATCCTTGTTGTTGTTCTTTCACCTACATTTGGGTTGGTGTTGTATACGGCTTGTGTGCTGGAATTCCTGTGCTTCTGGTCTTTTGTTTCTTGCGTGTTTCAGTCAGTTTCAGTATTTAATTTTTAAATATCTTTTCGTCATTCATTTCTTCGAAATGTTCAGCCATTCAATCGACTCATAATCTGGTGCAGACCTGGTTCTTTTGGTTTGTTGGATTACTGCACCCGTCTGTTTAAATCAGGATTTGATAGTATTTAGAAGTAAATATCTGTTGGTCGCTAGAAATCGAAGGCCTTTCTTGCCTTCCCTCGTTTTCAAGTAAGCTCGATGTTCGTTGCGCTTTTCTTAAAGAGTTGTTAATAAATGTTCTGAATGGTGTCCACTGTACGTCAAGCAGCACGTTAAAAGAAAGAAACCGTACTACCGGGTAACACGCACGCGTTTTGGCTCGATTGTGACTTCCCTGAAGCAGGTGCTTGACGAGTTGCAAATCAGGTGAATTCTATCTAAACTTTTTTTGTACTCTGGGTGGCAACAATCACCTTTGTGCTTTATGCAGGTCACTTATTATACATTTTAAAACTTCCGCGCTTATTCTGTTCTACTATTTGCCAAAAACAGTAAACGGGTAATTTCGCCGATGTATGCGCACCCCCCGGCGATTGTGCGAAGAACTTTTTTAGTACGATAAAAATTAACTTATTTCTAAATTCGCCATGTTTTCGGGGACCCATCGTCTACGACATCAAATAGCTTTTTTTTCCAACTTACAACCGAAAATTACCGAAAAAGGTTGTGTTAGCCAGGGCTGTCCGTCCATCTAGGAATTGAACAAATCAGGACCCACTTTAGAGTAAAAAACTGATTTTTTTGTTGTGTGCATAATTTGTTAATTATCAACGATACCGCAAAGGACATTTTTATGCAAAATTTGAATAATAAATTAAATGTGTTATAGCTTTTGACCATCCAGTGTGATTCGGCAGCGTTTGTCATACCGTTTCTGCATTTTTCCCGTAGTCTGCCTGAATTTATCTTGTGAGTCCTCGGTAGCTAGACAGTCGTTACTTTGTCTCCCGTTCTCTCTTCGAATTAGGTGTTCAGGTTCAGATACATCTTGGATTTTAGTTTTTTTTTATTAACCATGTATTCGGTCTTTTATCTGTCAATGGAATTCTAAGCATGTATCTTTCAATTCCTTTGCGCTACTTTCAGTTTTCCTAACTTAGTTTCTGCTAAAGCCCAGATCTCAGATGAGTTTGACTGCTCTTTTTATGACCCTCGGTATGTCCGCCGTATGGTATTTTATAGGTAGTTCTCTCATATTTCTAGAGCTGCTTGGTGGTTTGCTACATTTAGGTGAATAGAGTTCTTGGTATAACTTCTCAATATATTTTATCTTTGTTTTCTTCTATAATTCCCCCATTTTCGTCCATGAACCTGAATAGTTCCCTTTTGCCTTTGTTTTCTTCAATTACTTCTTAAATTATTTTATTGTTCTCTCTCGTCACATTCTGTTTCGTCTTTTTTCCTTGCTGATTTTTAAACTTCCGTGGTGAAGTAATCCATTGCTTTACGACTTTTTTATAGTTGGCGAGATGACAGATAAACGTCAACATAACCCACAAAAACCATTTTAATGTTTTAATTTCACGATTTTAAAAACAACGTAATGCTCTTCGGCAGTGAATTTCCTTTCATCCCCTATGTGGTTGACTTCTTTTCACTTGGCCTCGGGCCACAAATAACTATTTTCTCATTTAATTGTTTTAGTATTAGCCATAGTTTCTGAGATCACAATGAAAAAAGTCATCTTGCATGATCCACAAAATCCTTCAAGAAAGTTTATCATTAAGAGATTATGCAATTAAATTCTATCTAAAACACTGAACCGTGTCTTTTTATTTTACAATTTATTCTGTCTATGGACAATAACTAGCTTGAACAAGATAGAAACTAGTAGATTGTCAAAACGATTTTTGTATACCGATTCAGCCAAACATCCTAACAAAAATAATTTCCCATTTCAAATTTTTTTAACTTCATTTTAAGTGAAGTAGATACAAAATATCTGACAACTCAAAAGGAGTTACATGAACAGAGCACATTTTTTTATTCTGGTAGTGCTTTCAACAAATTTTAGAAAAAATTATGGTGTCAAGTGCCAAGGTTGATGTAAAGTTTATTTTCTTTCTTCAGTATTAGGTCTTATTACCTAATAATATAAAACATTTAAAACACCTCTCTTATAAGTACAGAGAAATAGAAATAAGAATTTATATTGTCTCAAAAACACATTTTTTCATCATATCTCTCGACGAACAGTTTTATATGAATTTAGTAAATTATAAATTTCTTTAATAACGTCGTTTATTATCAAGGGTAATACCACAAGAAGTAAACATTTTTTGAGATTTTTTTCGTTCACTTGCAAATTATTGTGTTTAAATTTCGCGAAACCAAAGCTGCATTAAAAATTCCGCGAGACCGTAGGTCGAGTGAAATTTGAGCAGTTTTTGTTGAGAGAAATTTGCAATAATTTGCATGTTAACGGAGAAAATCTCTTAAAAATTTTACCTTGAGTGGTATTTGGAAAGATTATTGAACAATATGAGTCGATGACTTTTACCGTGTTCGACAGCACAAATTTTTAACGTTTTCCACTATTAATTCAGTACTGGAGCTTCCAACACGATTATTATGAGTTTTTAGAAGGACGCCGATTTGAAATATTCACTTTGTCAGTCAAAGGCTACTCACTAAATTTAAATCATTGAAACCAGTTGGGCTCGCGTAAAAACACTGCGACATTAGGAGTTTTCAAATACAGTCAATTTTTATTGGCTGTTTCTGACAAATTGAACCATTTTCATTGGTTCGGTCATTATAGTGGTGAATAATCAGTAGAATTGTAGTTTAGCCAATAATATACTGCTTCCTCTACGTTCATTCTTCGTTGTCACCTAAAAGTATATATTCGGCATTATAATGTTATTTTATAATTCCCAATTAATTGAATAATATACTAGTATTATTGAGTGCATATCAAGAAAACGGTTATTCAGGAAGCACGTTAATGCACGAATTTCCAAATCGCAACCAGTGTTGATTAGAGCAATTTCCTGAAGCTGTACAATATAACATCGCAGTCAAGTGTATCTGCTACACCTACAGCTTGGGGCAGTTGTTAGCGACGTGTGTATTAGATTGTACCGGCAATTAGAGCTTACTAATGAGTCTCTCCGGACACAATTACACTCATCACAACACTTCATGGTCCTTCGCCCTTTGTCTCACCTGACAGATGCCCCTGGGGCTCACTACGCGCACATGAAAGGACGACGAAGTTATGCCCCTTTTTATTTTTGCAAGTTTTGTTTGTCTGCTACCAAAAGCTAGCGTCGTGTTTGTTTGCTGCTCCAGACTTTCAAGAATATTTTTAAAAACAGTCAAATTGAGAAAGTTTGCTTTTGTGATTTAAACATTACACGAGTAAGGTATGTAGTTGTGTTCTACAACAATCAAATATTTCTAATACGCAACAAATAAATAGGCTACATTGTAACAACACACTTGTAGCATCCGCTTTTTTCAAATGTAGAACATCCATAATATTTCTTCTATTTCACATCTTTGAGTCACTTTAAAGAACTGTAATGGAATAAGATGGCCATCTTTGCAATTCCATAGTATTTATATTTTCCAAAATGATACCTTAGTTAATCACCTGCGTATTTACTCATATCATACATTTAGCATTTTGTTTATAAAAAATTCATTCACTAAACTCGGGAGATTTATCAAGCGCGTGATGATAGTTAATATAAATTATCCAAAAGTGGTATAAAATAGTGAAATCTACATTACTTCGACACGAAGTGTACGAAGTATTGAAATTCCCTCATATCGAAAACCACTCTAAGTCAAATATCTCTAAAATTCGTGTCAACCGACTCTTGAACCCCTATACCAAATCTCCGCCTCGGCTGTGCGGATTTTTTGGTGAATACCCCAGCCTACTAAATCCCTCCCTCGTATTGGGGGGTGCCTAAACGTGCTGTGCGGTGTACGTATGTTCGTATGTGTACACGATTCCGGTCGCCAGGAACCTTCCTGAAGTCTTAGATCTTTTTCATACGATAGGGCCTCCGAAAATGAAGGCAACATCAACTTTTGAGGTATGGTCGAAGTAAAAAAAATTTTTTTTTTGTTTTTTTTTTATAAATAACTGGTTCATAACATTTCATTGTACAAGCGAAATGGAGTGATGCTGAGTGTCGACGTATTTTTGAAAAGCACCAAAGGGCGATTTTCTTGGGTGGGGGTACCGTATATGTTTAATTTAAATTTTCCTTCTATTCCGTTTTTACATAAAAAATATATTGTTTGTAGATATATCATCTTACAGTTGGAGTCAAAAAATTGGTCGCAGAGGGAGTTACTGTGGATAGTCTTGTGTTCATAAAGAGATTGTCTTTTGCACACTTGGAGGGTACTTAGTAAAATGCAGCACGATATCTCTGCTGGTAAAACATTCGGAATTTTTTGTTATTTCAAAAATGGATAGTTGTATATGTGTACATAAATAGGGGCTGAAAACCGTGTCGTACAGTCGTCAAACTTGCTGACATAAGAAATCTGCAACTAAGCGAATTCTCGAAATCTAACTTTAATTAGGCCTCAACACAAAAAAAAGATTAAATAAGGTATATCCCTAGCAAATTGAATTATAAAAATGTATGTCTCGAAACGTCTGAAATACATAGTTTTCATAGTTTCTCTAAATTTCGATATTAGTGAGTTACACTTCTTGATTCATTTAGAATAGTTGCTAATAAAAGCCAAATATTTCAGACTATAAAGTAAATATTATTACAACCTAATTATAAAGAATGATAATTAAAAACAGCTGGCCCTTATAAAATGTATTCTTTAAAATCTTTATCTGGGATAATAGCACAACTGTACTTTAGTAAAAACAAACTCTCAAATTGTCTATATATCATTAATTTCCTGAAATGTTTTGCAATTTAAATCCATCCATCAACAACTAAGCGGCTTTCAAACAACATCTGAAATCATCGTCTTCGGTTATGTTAATCTATACTTATAATAATTGTTCTATATCTAATACTTAAGACTAAGTCTTGTAGACCAACCATAAATAATCTTCCTTAACTGTAATACGAACCGGCTTTCCAAAAAACTGCACCACAGATGTGCTAAAACGCTTCGTCAACTCCAATCAGTCATAAAACTGACGGTTATTTCTTCGGCTAAAAACAGACAGATAATGAAAGTCCTCGAAATCCAGCCATAAACGCCTCAACCGAGCGCTGGAGAAAACGACCGTTGCAAAGAAATACGCAGTAGAGCGAATTTAAAACAGGTAAGCAAACAATCCTCTAGTTTGCGCATCCCTGCACAAATTTATTCCGTGTGAGGACTTATTAAAATCAGAAAAATATCAGCCAGCAGTCGAAGAGGAAGAGGTAATCTAAACAGCAAAAAGATCACCGAGCGCACGCGATTTGCGAGAAAGACGAACTCCAAATTCATACTGCGGCCGACAAGAATTATACCGATAGGTTCATAATAAAACATAACAAATTTAGCACAATTGCTCGACCATCATTTTCTATGAACTCAGGCCGGTTAATAAAGTTTTAAGGACGGGACCGTCATAAAATCCGCTTACAAAAAAAGCGCTTCGGAAAATAACGTACTCATTTATTCCAAATCATAAAATTATTTAAATAAATTTTAATTAGCGTTTCCCTAAACGAATAGGTCCCATGCGAGGTGTCATTAAACGCAGAAAAATACTAGAAATTTAACGAAATTAGTGTCGACGCTGTAGCGGAAAGAAGAAGCTAGTTCAGAAAAACATAACAAAAACCAAAGCAATCCTGGGGTAGCTCTAAGGCAGCAAGATAAATATAAGAACGAAAGCAAGCCTCGGAACAACCCTTGAGTGTCTGCTTCCAAAATGTGTAGATTTTGACCAGCAAACCAGTGCTGCTTAAATTAATCCGGTAATTGTACCCGCCAGGCAATTAATTTGGCGGAACCAAACCTCCAACAATTTAATCTCTCTACCCCATTTCGTGAACCAATGAGCGTCAAGAACGCCAAACACGAAGGGGAGAGCCCTTTAAATAGTGGAACACCGGATGGAGAAAGCACTCAACCTCGACGACGCAACCCAGAGTCCACCTAGAAGCCCGAGAAGCTTTCAGCTGCCTATTACACCTAAGTCTGAGTCCTCCTGGCAGCCTGAGGAACTTTTCGCCGCCTACTACATTCAAGCCTGAGTCCACTTAGCAGCCTAAGGAGTCTTCCGCCGCGTACTACACTCCAGTTTGAGTACACCTAGCACCCTGACGAGCCTTCCGCCACTTACTTTACTTAACCCTGAGTTTTCCTAGTAACCTGACGCCTTAACACCGTCGCCTGCTACACTCAATCTTAAGTCCGTCTAGCAACCTGACTCCTCGATACCGTCGCCTACTATACTCAACATCGCCTAGTCGAACTCGGAGCCTCGCTAACTGCCCACTGCCATCCTCCACCCGAAGAGGATCGGAAGCGGCGCCAACCTCTTTACCAGAACACGTTAGGGGCGTGAACCCCTTGTACATATATCGTTTACACGTTAGTTAATATTTTAGTTCTTTAAATACCTTAAACTTGCCATACTAAAGATGAATATTACAGCAATTGACAGCTTCGCTGAAGAATACGCCTCAAGGTTTATGACTTCCACCATTCGCTGCACCGCTGAGCTATGCTGGAGGTCCATGTTAAATGCTTGTTAAAATTACTAATTAAAAACGATTCCAAATCAGAATTGCAAAATGTGACTGTTATTTTTTTCAGAAGTCCTTATTGATTCTCGAAAAATTTTAACAAGGCAAGAGTGTTGTGCAAATATGGACAATAATATTCATAAAACATTTTTCAATGATTTGTACTTCCTGAATCTCTTTGGAATGTTAAAACATTAATTATACTTTCAAATCTAGATGATTAAGTTTAACTGAGAACGATTCGGCTGATAGTGTCATGAGGAGTACTTTGAAGCAACCTATGGTTTTGAGTTGTACAAAAACAAATTTCGTTTGTTTTTTGGCATCTCTCTTGTTCACTTGAAAAGAAGATCAATAGAGAAATATTCATTAACATGAGAACAGTATGCAACAGGCTATACAGCTAACACATATCGAAAAGAAAGAGGAGAACATTACAATCATACCTTGAGCTACGGCTCTTGGACGCATGTCGCTTAATCATTTATTTCTTCTTTGCCAATGTTGTAATTCAAGATAAGTTTTGGTTTCGAAATGTCCTCTTTTTCAAGTGTACAATATGTATTAAGAGCCAGAACACATTGTCTTTCAATTTCTCAGTCACTTTTGCTACGTGTGTGGTATTGTTATTCTCCCTTATAAAGTAGTCTTTATAGGAGAACACCTTTAATGACAGCCCAACGTCAAATAGTAGCTCGGACTACGGCAATAGGATTGCTTATTCACGAATTCCAATCGAAGACTCAATGTTTACTAAACTAGCACTCTACCATTGCTCTACCGTGACTTTTATAATTTTTTTAGATGAATCGACAATATATCATTTACATTGTGTTAAAAATTACTTAATATAGAGCAACCGTTCTCGAAATTCAAGATCAAAATAAAAATGTTTGTGTTGAATTGTGCTTCTAAGGGATACAAAACGAGCATATTAACTTTTGGTACTTTAAGCTAATCTTCTTTTTGTTAATTGTTGTATAGTCCCCATTTTTTCACTTCATACACATACACATCATATGCTATAATATATACTTTAATTACATTTCATTTTTATTTCAGGTGTGGTTCCAAAATCGAAGAGCTAAGTGGAGGAAAGCAGAAAGACTTAAAGAAGAGCAACGCAAGAGGGAAGAACAGGGTATTGTAAAGAGAGACACTGATGGCAAAGAAGAAAAGGTATGCACACTAATTATTGAAACAAAGATTTAATGTTATTAGAATAAAATCCAGACAACCTTGAACGATAAAACTAAAAGCAAGAGATCATGGTGACACATTGAGCTAATTCTAAATTACATTTCGGTTGTATTAAGTATTACTTTATTAATGAGAGTTAATTCTCTGTGCTACGTTACAGAACTACCATATTCCTTGTTGAGTAATTTTACAGAAAGTAACTTGTGTGCATTATTTTTAGATGTAACGTCTAAACTTGAAACGAAAATTATCGATGATATTGTTTTTATGATCTTCTTCTTAACGTACCATACGTTTACTAAGGTTCATCTGTGGTATACTTGTTAGAAATATTTCCAAGTGCAACGTGTACACCAGGGAACTGCTTTTACTGTCTGTATACATACTAGCAGAAATGGTCACCTACTTTTTATTCCATATCATTTTTCACATCCATTCAAATAACTAAATATCAAGAGTTTTAGTTTTTGCTACAGAGTGAAGAAATCACCACAGGAAGCTCATCGGAAACGGGCGGGCAAGATGACGAGATGATACGTGAATGCTCAAGCCGAGGAAGCGGAAGGGATTCCCCGGAACCAGTGAGGAGTGCTCCCGAACCGATTGCTTCGGGTACCTCGTCTCCTCACAGCCCAACACCTTCGGCTTCCTCTGAACCCACGAAGCCAATTCCGCCGCCCTTTCCACACCACATGTTTTCTTTCACCGATAGGTAAGTTTTTTTTATTCTTCTTGATGATTCTAATTTGTTCGAGGTTCTGATCAATGCACCTTCCTTTCCATATGTAATAAAAATCGTGCAGATGGTTTGGTTAAAATAATAACAATTAAACCAGATACGCATTTTGGCGGTTAATATATTATCTTCAATAAAGTTCTGAAACTGCTTTTAGAAATTGTTTCTCAATTCCTCTGAAGAAAGACATGGTGATAATATCAAAAATCCTATATGGCGTCTGACAAATAAACCAATGTCGCCCTTAAAATAATAATTTAAAAAGTAGGTACATTTTAACAAAGGAATTCGACAATTGATGTTTATTAGATTAACGCTTACATGTCACAATAAATTATTTAGGAAAAATCAATTCGGGTAATCATAGCGCCGAGGGAAAGCCATTTTGATCGCCACAATGAAACAATTTGGGATATTAGACACCATTTAACGGTTTCATGTGACAGAGCAGCCGACAAACTAATTAACTAACACACATGACATCATGCTTCGTTAGATTGGAGATTTTAACGATTATTTTTAATTTTGCCTCTTGTTGATGGATCAGTTAATTTTATGTGCGTGATGTTGTCAATTAACAAGTGTTTAAGTTAATTATCGGATTATTAGGCCCTTGTTCCCCTTGTTGTGCTACTAAGTGTAGTTTTATATGTTAATTGGCTTAATTTCTATAAAACAAATTTATACATGGGTGGGCAACGCGGGGAGTTTTGAACACAACAACTCGCTCCACTTAGAGGATTACCCAAAAAATATTGTAATTAAAACATTTCTTACGCTAAAATAATTGTACGCCCTATGCACATATTTTATTTCTTTATCCGTATAAACATTTCTTCCGTAAACAAAGTTGACTAACATAAATAAACGTGGCCAAACTCGAATTCCTAAAACTGTCATAATGAACAATTAAATTTTGGCCTTAATTAATTTATGTGTTTTATACAATTTAGACGTTTTTAATTTTAACACCCGGATGCTATTTAAGGAGATGGTAATTATTTTATAACGGATTCATTATAAATGACCCTCTCAACTGCTCTTTTGATTGCAGTTTTATTGATGAATATATCACCGGGTGGAAAATATTGAACATGAAAATAATTATTGACTTACTTGATATTCTATGCAAACGCGTATAAATTACATTTAATTTTCTATTTAACAAAAAGATACCGATAACATTATTAGGGAATAAGTTGCATCAATTTTTTTAACTTTCCAATTACAAACAAAAGTCTATATTTTTATAGTATAATCTACATATAACTTTGTTCTATCATCAATAGCAGCATTAGTTGAAAAACATTGGGTGTTAAAAACAGAAATGTCTCTCTTGATGTAATTTCTAATTTTATTCAAAAATAGCCAGTCATAGTAAGTTGTTTCTAAGCAGACTTTAAACACTGTTATTATTTTGGTAAAACTATATTTATTGCAAGCAGAGCTGTCATAATCTTTATAAAAATTAAATAAAAAATAAAAAATCCTAGATACTTTTACCAAACTATTTAGATCAAAAATACTTTTGTCTATAAAGAAGTATTTAAATCATAAATCATTTTAAGATCGAAATCTATTTCAATTCTTCTACTCACATTGCAAATGTTTGTTTTGCTGATTTAAATCATCTGAGTGTGATTTAAATCATAAAATGATGTACTGTTCGACATAATTTAAATCTTTATGAAAATTGCTTGAGTAATTTAAAAATCATTGAAATTTTTTCTGAGATTTTAACTAGTAAGCATTGTTCCCTTTTTGACAGATTTTTTAAGATAATTATGATTCTGCCATAAATCTCCAGTGAATCTGTGGAGTATATTTGATCAACAGTGCTAGAATTTCAGTAAAATAGTCAGATATACTCCGCAGAAACAGTGGGGCTTTCTAACAAGGAAAGAAAGAGGACAATAATTTTCTAAAAAAATTCATTAATAATATTGTTAGAATTAAATATATATTTTAAAACAAAAATTTTAAACATTTACTTTTTATAAAGTTAAAATAAGCACTCTAGAGTAAAGAGCAAAAAAAAACAAATAAAATAAGTCTGATATGTATTTAGAGTTAAATAGTATTTTAAGTGTTGTCAACTATTAAAAAAAGAAGGTTTTCGAAATTCCTATTAGTCAAAGTATGTCGACTAAATGTTGGTATTATTGTTACTTTATTGGATGGGTCTTTCAGATACTATAGCTTATAACAACTCAAATTCAAACTCATTTAGAACAACAATTTCAGGTTCTTCATATTCAAACATTCCAGTCACGTCAAATTCACTTTGGTGCATTATGTAATTCACTATTTATAAATTTCTTTACAGTGTTACAGTGTTCATAGTATTCTTTTACTTCACTTTCTAGAATCTTCAAGTTGTATTTTCATAGGAGTGAAGCCATCTTAGCTGAAATTCTTCAAGTAAAATTGTTTTCAGTAAAAAAAAATTTTTAATCGTTTTTGTATTTAAATATATTTAAGTAATTTAAATCGTTTTTAGGTATTTAAATATTTAGAAAATATTTAAATCGTTAAAATGATTTTTTAAGACACAAATCAAATATATTTCGTTAACAGATTTAAATAATGCATCAAAAATAATCAATAAGAAAAAAGATTTAAATTATGTGACAGCTTTGACTGCAAGCAAAGTCAAGGATTCAAAATAGTACATTATGTATCAAGTACGCAAAATGGAGTTTTAGGGGACGAATCGTTTTTAAAGACGAGGAGATGAAGAAGCCGAGTCTTTAATGAAAGGAGTTCCCTAAAACTATTTGCGTACGTGATGCATACAAGATTTTTTGGTATTGTTAGGAATCCTAACTGTAACCTGATAAACTGTAGACTATATTGAGAATGGACTTTAGTAATTAATATATATTATCTTAGCTTAGTGTCTAACTCAAATGTAATTATGTATAAGGACGCAGTTAGCAAAATACTTGTCCTGGGAAAAACGTGCCGAACAGTGTCACAGGTACTACCAGGAAAAGGGCCGGACATGAATTGTAAATATTATTGCTTTTACGTGCCTTTTTGCGTGGGACCGCAACAATTTGCAGGTTTCCATAATATAAATAGCTTTTACAAGTTTACCTGTAAAGGCGGTAATTTTGGTGAAGGCAGATCTTAACTGACCTCGGTAGCGGATAGATCGCTTCCGAATAAATTGTAAATAAACATATTTTAAGCTACTGAAGTTTTTAATTTCTCAAGTAGAACTCTAAATCAGTGTATCGCGAAATTCGGATCGAAGTGAAACCCCCAACGTTAGACGTATCGCAACAGTGGTGTCAAGCGGTGGTGATTTGTGTCCAATTAATAAATCCCACGACAAAAGAACTTCTTTTGTTTCGACGTTGGTCCTGAAGCAACGAACGGATTACGAGAAGAAAACGCTGGAAGATTAGAGGATCTACAACTGGTGACGGCGCAAGAGAATATTGCGGCGAGGACAAACCAGGAGACGGTTACAACGGGAGGCGGCGTCAAGGATCATTTTGGCGGCGAGATAAACCCAGGGACAATCGTGAAGTGGTAGAACTGGTGACGGCGCAAGGGAACATTGCGGCGAGGACAAACCAGGGGACGGTGAGCACTGGAGCGGCGTCAAGGATCAGTTTGGCGGCGAGATAAACCTAGGGATAACCGTGAAGCAGTACAACTGGTGACGGCGCAAGGGAACATTGCGGCGAGGACAAACCAGGGGACGGCGAGCACTTGGGGCGGCGTCAAGGAAAACCCAGGAACAACCGGAAGGCGTGCAAGGCTGAGGCAACGTCGGCAACATTGGCGGTGTCTGGAAACAGCGGCGGCGCAACACAACACGAGGACGACAACACGGGGAAACCAGGAATTGCAGTGCATATGTAAGTAATACTTGTTTGTATTTTCGAGAATTTATTGGTCTTATTATTGTATATAGTAAGGTGTTGCTTAGTAGAATTTTGATTTTATTGGGTTCAAGTATTGCTGGAACAGTTGTCAGTGAACGTGAAATAAGAATAATAGGTTGTAAAATAGTTATTGTTACAATCGGGACAAAGAGTTTACGCATTTCGCGAAATCTTGGCTTGTAGGACGAAATTTATTCGCGTTTATAAATTTTTATACAAGGATAGAACCATGTGTTCTGAATTTAATATTTTTACCGTTGGAGAATTAAAATACGTTGCTAATTTGTTTGAGCTGCCTGAGAAAAAGAGAAAGGCAGAAATAATTCAGGAATTTGTTAATGCTAGTTATACAGCAGGAGAAATTAGGATTGAAATAGATATCTGGGAGGGAAATCCTCAGAAAGGCAGGTTAGAAAAGCAAGAAGCAAAGGAACGGGAAGAAAAAGAAAGGCTCGAAGCAAGAGAACGGGAAGAAAAAGAAAGGCTCGAAGCAAGAGCACGGGAAGAAAAAGAAAGGCTCGAAGCAAGAGAACGGGAAGAAAAATTAGCGTTAGTTAGGATAGAGCAGGAATTAGAAATAGCTAGATTGGATGCACAGGTAAAAATTGCGCAGGCTCAAGCTCCAATTCAGAATGGAAATGGAATAAATCATGGCAGCGTAATTAAGAACACATCGTTAAACATGACGAAGCAATTACAACCATTTAAGGACGATGGCGACATGGGATTGTTTCTAACAAATTTCGAAAGGATTTGTGTCCAGCTACAATTCGAAAAGGAAACGTGGCCGATACGGTTGACAAGCGTCTTATCAACAGCGGCGAATGAAGTTGTTGCCCGCTTATCGGAGGAAGACAGCAAGAATTACGACAAAGTGCGAGCTAGTTTGCTTAAGAAATACCAGCTGACTGCAGAAGTTTTTAGGACCAAATTTCGTTATGGAAAACGAAAAGCGGATCAGAGTTATGCAGAATTTGCCTATCAATTAAAAACAAACTTCCAGGAGTGGATCAGGAGCGAAGAAATAGACGACTTCGGAAAATTGGTGCAACTCATGTGTTTAGAAAAATTTTATAGTGCATTACCTGGAGAAATGAAATTTTGGGTGGAAGACCGCAATAAGGCAAAAACGGTGGAAGAAGCGGCAGAACACGCAGACACCTACCTAATAAAAAGAGGTCCTGGTTCGGAGAAACATTATAATAATTTTAAAACACAGAAGGGAAGATTAGACCACAAATCTGGGTCAGCAACCCAGAAGGATTTAGAACCAAAACAAACGGCAGGCGAGGGCAGTAACCCTGTAGCCCTGGACAAAAGTAGTTTTGACAGGCGTCGACCAGTTAAATGTTACAGTTGTGGGGGCTTAGGACATTTTAAGAATTCTCCGGAGTGCCCGAAAGCGAAAGTTGTATTGACAACAATAGAATCAGGTAGCGACTTAAAACGGCTCTTTGACCCATATACAATGAACGCCGAGGTAAATGGCATTAAATGCATGATTCTTAGAGACAGTGCCGCAAGCTACGATATTGTGCATTCAAGGATAATAAAACCCGAAGATTACACAGGAAAGTATGTAAATGTCCAAGGGGTTTTAAGCCAGGAAAGTAAAGCGCTACCGGTTGCAAGAATTGAACTGAATTTGCCTAAAATTCAAGTGAATACAGAAGCAGCTGTTACAAATTATCTGCCTGGTGGATATTCTTACTTATTATCAAACCGAACATGGGAACTGATGAAAAATAAGGAGAATGGGGAAATCCAGCAAGTTTTTGCGCTAACCAGAGCAAAGGCTAAAGAAATACTGGAACAAGAAAAATTCCAGGAAGCTAAGAAGGAAGCTACTGTAGAAATGCAGAAGGCTGTAGAGGGAAACAAGCCAGAAAAAGAAACTGTCTTAGAGGAGGTGAAACACGAAAACCCGAGGCAAGAAAGCAACGATCTGATTTCGGTGCCGAAATCGGAGGTGGATTTTTCCGACATCACAAAATTAACACCAACAAATTTACGGAAACTACAATTGGAGGATTCGAAACTAAAAGAGTATTTCGACATGGCGGACTCTAAGAAAGAAATTAATGGAGCAAAATTTTATATCGCAAGTGGAATTTTACACCGAAGATTCACGGATAAACTTGGGCGAAGCTATGAACAGGTGATAGTGCCAAAGCAATTACAAAAGAAATTGCTAGAGATTGCACACGACAATATGTGGATGGGGCATCTTGGAAGGAATAAAACGATCAACCGCATAAAACAACACTATTGGTGGAACCAGTTAAGCCGAGACGTCAAGGCAAAGGTGAAAAGTTGCGACGTCTGTATGCGAGTTGGGAAATCGACGGACCGAAAGAAGGCACCCATGTGCCAAGTTCCTATAATCACAGAGCCTTACAAGCGAGTGAATGTTGACATCGTGGGACCATTAACCAAAACAGAGAAGGGAAATCGTTATCTGTTAACGTTAATTTGCAGCGCAACGAAGTTCCCTGATGCAATCCCATTGAAGGTGGCAGATTCGGAGTCGGTGGTGAATGGATTATTAAATATTTTTTCTAGAGTTGGTTTTCCGGCGGAGATTCAGATGGATTTGGGGACCGTGTTCACAAGTAATCTGACATCTGAGTTTTTCGATAGGTGCGGCATAAGAATTATTCACAGTTCAGCTTATCACCCACAATCAAATGCGGTAGAAAGATTCCATGGAGTCTATAAGCGAATCTTGAGAGCCTTGTGTTACGAGCATGGGAACGAATGGGACACATATGTAGATCAAGCGTTGTTCGCCTTGAGGTGTGCTCCACACGCAGCGCATGGGTTTAGCCCAGCAGAACTGGTGTATGGGAGACAAATTCGTTCACCACTAAATTTAATAAAGGATTTGTGGATTGGTAAAGAAACCAACGAACCAGTGGTCGTTTATGTTTTAAACCTGTTGGAGAGGTTAAAGCGAATGCAGGACATTGCAGAAATCGCAATGTTGGAGGCGCAAAACAGATCGAAAATTTACTACGACCGGAATGCGAAGATGGTAAATTACAATATTGGCGACAAAGTAATGCTTTATCAACAAGCGAGGACAAACAAGTTACAGATGCAGTGGACGGGGCCAAAGGAAATCGTTAGAAAAATATCAGAAACGAATTACATTATTAAAGAACCTTCCGGCAAACGACGGCAAAATTTAGTTCATGTGAATTTATTAAAACCATATTATGCGCAAGCAGAAGTGGTCGCGATCAATCTAATTCAACCAGGGGAAGATAGAATTGATATCGAAATTCCTGACTTGGAAATTGACCACTCAAAAATGCTAAGTGCTTCTGAAGTGATTGATCAAGCGAAAGGAGTAGGACAACTGACCGGAGTCCAAAGGAAAGAGTTGGAGGAGTTAATAAACGAATTTCCAGGATTATTTTCTGATCGGCCAGGGCGAACTCATCTGATCGAACATGACATCGCGCTAAAAGAAGAGAAGATTATAAGGACACGGGCTTATTCTCATTCGAAGCGAGTGCGGGAAATTATCGACCAAGAAATCGACAAAATGTTGGAATTAGGAGTAATACGGCCAAGTAACAGTGCATATTCGTCACCTATGATAATTGTAGAGGCAGAGGGAAAAGAACCACGACCTGTGATTGATTACCGAGCCCTAAATGCGATTACAGTGCCGCAACAGCACCCAGTTCCAAATATAGAGGCATGTGTGGAGAGATGCAGCAAGGCAAAGTACCTCAGTCTAATTGATGTGGTTAGGGCCTATTGGCAGATAGGAATGACAGAAAGGGCTAGTAAATACGCCGCTTTTATCACACATCGAGGAGTGTTTGAGCCAGTGACCTTAGCGTTCGGCTTGCAATCGGCACCATTTTCATTTCAGAGGTTGATGGATACCATCCTCGAAGGAATGGGTGAGTTTGCTGAACCATTTTTGGACGACGTCGCGGTACATTCAAATAGCTGGGAGGAGCATCTAGAACACCTGAGCCAAGTATTTAATGTTATGCATAAAGCAGGATTAACAATCAAGGCAAGGAAATGTGAATGGGGAAAAGCCGAGGTTGTGTACTTAGGACACAAAATTGGCCAAGGTTACAGGAAGCCATCTGAGGCGAAAGTAGCGGCTATTCAAAATTTTCGGCGACCTGAGACGAAACGTGACATAAGAGCATTCCTGGGAATAACAGGGTACTATCACCATTATATTCCAACGTATGCAGATATTGCGAGCCCACTCACAGATGCGTTGCGCAAAAATGCAAAAACCAGAGTGGAATGGGATGAACAGAAGGAAACGTCATTTCAACGGCTGAAAAACGAGTTAATGAGCGGTAAGGTTCTAAGGGCACCTGACTTTAACAGCGAGTTTATCGTACAAACTGATTGTTCTAAGAGAGGGATGGGTGTTACACTTTCGCAACGAAATGAAAAAGGCGAAGAACATCCGGTGCTATACTTGAGCAAAAAGTTGACTGACAGAGAACAAGCATATAGCGCGAGTGAGCTAGAGTGTGCAGCTTTAATTTGGGCTGTGGGAAAATTAAAGCCATATTTATTTTTAAGCCATTTCACGGTCGAAACCGATCATTGCCCACTCAAGTGGCTAAATCAAATGAGTAACAAAAACGGTAGACTTTTGCGTTGGTCATTAATATTGCAAACCCTAAATTTTACTGTAGTTTACAAGCCAGGGAAAAAGTGTTCCAATGTTGATTCTTTGTCACGTTATTTTGTGTAATTAATTTAGCAGAGAGAGTTTACTGACGACTACGACAGAGTACTTGAAAATTATTCATGTAAGGTAGTTAAATTAGATTTAGTTGATATAGACCAATAAATCTCGAGATGCAGCTGGTATTGCTTAGTAAAACAGTGCGAAGGTTCACGGCGTCTTGTGTGTGATCAAACGCGAGTGTGTTTAACCCCAACAGACATTTTATCGGGGGGGCAACTGTTAGGAATCCTAACTGTAACCTGATAAACTGTAGACTATATTGAGAATGGACTTTAGTAATTAATATATATTATCTTAGCTTAGTGTCTAACTCAAATGTAATTATGTATAAGGACGCAGTTAGCAAAATACTTGTCCTGGGAAAAACGTGCCGAACAGTGTCACAGGTACTACCAGGAAAAGGGCCGGACATGAATTGTAAATATTATTGCTTTTACGTGCCTTTTTGCGTGGGACCGCAACAATTTGCAGGTTTCCATAATATAAATAGCTTTTACAAGTTTACCTGTAAAGGCGGTAATTTTGGTGAAGGCAGATCTTAACTGACCTCGGTAGCGGATAGATCGCTTCCGAATAAATTGTAAATAAACATATTTTAAGCTACTGAAGTTTTTAATTTCTCAAGTAGAACTCTAAATCAGTGTATCGCGAAATTCGGATCGAAGTGAAACCCCCAACGTTAGACGTATCGCAACAGTATCAGCTCTGCAAATTGTCTGCTATAAGTCAGAAAAATGTAAATTATTTTTCTATTGTGTTGCTAAGTTACCTGTTAGTCACTAAAACCCATTAAAGTACTCAACTCAGTCCGCTAAAATCCAATAAGGTACTATTCCGCTAGTCCGCTAAAATAGCATTTTGCGGACTCAAATGCGCTTGTTAAGGTAGTGTGGCCGTCCCAGACGTTAGTCAAATATTCGACCATTTATAGTATATTATTATATGAGCGATTATGACAGCCATTATTTACGAAAATGACATTCTGAGTGAATAATGGCCCTAATGGCGAATGTAATACGATGTATTTATCTACTCCTATGTAATTGGAGTTTTGTGTTCATATTTCCGAATTATGACATTTGTGATAGCTGTTAACTTCAAAAGTCATTTAATAATAAGAATGAATTTTGTGATTGGCTACAACCTATTGAATAATGAAAACCGTGTATTATGAATGATAATTTATGGCCATTATACAGTAGAAGTAGATAATAGCTATTTGTGCACCAAGTGCTAAAAGTGGCCGTTTATGTACGAGACATGTCGAGTGCAATAACACTTTTAGCACGACTTTATACACAATATTTTTTCTACGGCCTTAAATTTACTGTTATTAATCCATAAATGTCGATTTAACAAAGGTTTGCATTTATCACAGTTATAATTTATGTCATAATTTTGCGCGCAGGTGAATGTTTCTGGAACCAGTAGCTGTCAAAGTCAGTTATCAAAGGTAATTATAAATGTACACCGTTTACTTTATTCATTACATAACGCTTTAATTATTTAAAAAACAAAAAGGTTCCAATCCAAAGTTTTACGCGCAATGTGCGATGCTCCCTACTTTGTGCGTAATGTGGACATTCTGAGTGACTTAACGTGATTGTTAAATGCAGTGAAAAGTATCTGAGTAATATAGAATCTCATTCAAATCCATTGGTTCTAAACTTATTAGATAATAGTGCTCATCTGCATAGATTAAATAGATATAAACCTATGGACTTGCCATATAGATTTTAATGTAAAGTATACAATAGTTACTTGTGTTATAAAGCAAACATTATTTATTAGTCTCTAACATATGTTTTGCTTATTGTAAAAAAAAATTACAGATTGCAAATAGAAATAAACATTATTAAAAAAAAAGTTTACTTGATTCATTACATAACGCTTTAATTATTTAAAAAAACCCTTTAAGTGGTATTGAAATTTCAAACAATTATGTAAAAAATTGTTTTTAAATATTTGAATCAGGTTTCGCAAATTGTTATATAAAAAAATGTAAGTTTATTATGAAACGTTGACATTGGTATGACTCTTTCGTTCAACACCTAACTCTATTCGGGCAACTTCGGCTCTGCCAGGTGGCGTCGCCGTCACACGCCATGACAGTTTTGACTGACTATTTTGAAATGACTGGCTGCCGCATACGATTGTCACGTTTTTGGTAACAGTTTTCTCCTCATTATTCTTTTAAATGCCTGGTAAGGCATGTAAATTCCAATACATTCGGCTTCCTCATGTAATATGATGTTTCTGATAAATTTTTTAAGTACTATCACCGCTACATTAGTAATAGTTTCAGTATATGTAGGTCCGCCAGGCCATTCCCATATAATTATGCACAATTTTAAAACGTAATTCATCAAAATTTTGCACGGTGACGGTTAAAACTGTACTTGACGATTTTAACTTTCATTTTAAATAAGTTTAAAGGGAAAATCACTGAAATCATTATAACGGCCATACTACCTTCAAGTGTAATTTTGCGGAGAGTCTACCAAAAAAATATTTTATCTACGACAGTGTGTAAAATTGACTTTTAGTTGGCAGTTTTAAGTTTGTAAAACGACTGTTTAATAACATGTTTTCATTAGCTTACATCGTCAGTAGCAACGTGTTAAAAATATTTCATTAGGCACGTCGTCAGTAACAACGTGTTTTAAAAATTTCAACCACGCAAAATTACGACCGTTTGCTAGTAATCTTAATTTACATTTAAATATTTTTTTTAAATGTACCGTGTTTTCTAGATTCTATCGTAGATAAAATACTGTACGATACACATGCGTAAAGCATCTTTAGTCACTCGCGGGGTAAAACGCACGGTCACTCGCGTTTTAACTCTGCCCCACTCGTGACTAAAGACTAGCTTTACGCACTTGTATCGTAAATTACTATTAAAATTGAAAAATCACATATTATATATTTAGACCAATCAGAATTGAGAATCAAATATTAATTTTTGTAGCTGTGATGATTTTTGGAAATAGATATAGTGCATCACTTCTGTCTTTCTTTTATCTGAATCTGTCATGCTTTTCTAATTTGTTATAGAAATGTATCTTCTGAAATGTCTTGCTATTTATTGCTACTACGATATCTTTGCGAGTAGAAAACTTAATTGCTTAAGTATGAAAATCTATGGGTTGGACAAGAATGAACATAACAGAATTGAATTTTATCGTCTAAAAAACTATCTCCTTTACGCACAACCACACAAGAATTTGTAAAATTTTAATTAATTCTAGCAAGCTTCGTACAGTTAGTAAAACTATAATGTGCACAGCCCATAATAACATCGGTGGTCATTCCGATTCATTAATGTATTATCAATTTTTTTTTATTTCGTGATCTTCTGATTGTTATCTTCTCACATAATTGGTAATTCTTCTAAATTTCCTGTTTAGTTCGTCTTGTTATGATTGTTTAAAATAATTGTTCCATTCATTTCGTCTTCTTTTTCTTGTTGCCAGCTTCTCCATTGGAGGTTCTGATCATTAAAGCTATTTTTACTTTTGATTTTACTTTTCGTCATCGGTTATATTAGCGATGAATAACAATAATTTTTATTACTATAGAAATAAATAATCGAAATATTGCAGTTGATACACGTTGGTTGTTATAACTTTTGTTGAATTTTAAATGTAAAATGCAGAGGAATATAATTATGGCCTTCTTCTAGAAACTTTTGTATACAGATAAAATTTGCATTCATATGTATGATGGAATTTTGCTTGCAAATACAAATTTCAGGAGATACCAATTAGCCACATTAGTTACAGAACTAATGTAATTAGGAACTTTGTATGCACTTTATAAGTTAAATAATTAAATTTATGATACCTTTAACCTCTTCACAACTCCAAATGACTCTCAGGAATCGAAGTTTATTGGTTAGTTTGTATCATAACTTTAATTGATATATTCATCTAAAAAATTGTCAGTATTATATTCTATTTTATATGTGTATTCTTATTTTTTTGTCTCAAGTAATAATTTGTTGAGGAATATTGTAGAGAGGGAGTAAAACTAATAGTAATTTATTATACAAGACGATAAAGTTAAATTTTATCCACGAGTGAATCGTTTAACATCGAGACGAAGTCGAGACGTTAATGATTCAAGAGTGGATAGAAATAACTTTATCGTCGTGTATAATACAATATTTTTTTCTATAGCAAGAACTTTAACAATTTCAAAAGAAAATAAGGACAGTCAATCACATTTCCAAATGTCAGCAGCTAGATTGGGTTGCTACGATAATACAAAGCTGTCATATTTAATTTAAACAAAAGTTAGAAAATTAAATTACTTTATCTATCCTTGATGTTAAAGTGCTACTTTATCTACCCTTGCTGTTAAAGTAAAACTTGGCCTTTTGTTTTGAGTTGATAAAAGCACACTTTAACATTTGCTATAGAAAAAAATATATTTTTATAAATAAACTGTCACAAGTCATCAACAACCGAATGGACACGCCGGCTACAAACTTTAACTCGCATGTACAAATATATCATGTTAATTATTAAATCGAATATACTTCAAATATTTACTGAGTAAGAAGGTTGACATTATTCACGAGTCGAAGACGAGTGGTGTATTAATCCGAGTGGCTAATGGACATTTCCACGAGTTTCCTATTTTTTTCCCACTTGCATTAGATACTTTATATTAATTTTTTACTGACAATAAGGTTTGAAGTTATGATTTACTGAAAAATAATGAAAAACTCGACATATGATTGACTGGCAGTTGAATATTGGGTAATTCGACATATGATTGGCTGAAAACTGTTGAATAATGAACAATTATTCTATTGCTTGACTAAACTGGTAATTGTATGACTTAAAAGTGCATTAGCAATGTACATTATTATTGAATATGAGCAGAAATAGTTATTAACGACATAAGGCCGTTAGTACGCATTTAACAAACGAGGATAAATTTGTGGCCGAGGCCGTCAGGCCGAAGCTAATTAATTTATCCGAGTTAGTTAGATGCGATAACGGCCGTATGTCGTCGAATATTTTTCATAACACCTACAAAAATTGAAATTTTAGAGCAATTTAAATGAAAAAGTTAAATAGTATTAGTAACGGGCGTTAGAAAACTCGTCTTATCAGAGCCACCTATGGAAAAAAATTACGTTTGGCAATACTGAAATGTATAGTTAGTGACACTGTAAGTCTATGTCAAATTTGAGGTTAGCAGGTTAGGTTTTGCATCAGTTTTGACACAGACTGACGGAAAACCTAACCTGCTAACCTCGAATTTGACATAGACTTACAGTGTCACTAACTATACATTTCAGTATTGCCAATCTTAAAATGTTACTGTTCTGTTATTTCTTAACGGCCTAGGCTGTTAAATGTTTAACAGCCTAGGCTGTTACGGGAAACTTTTCAGTCAGTTTGATAGTTCTGTTATTGACAAATAACAAGTAGGTGTTATGAAAAAGCTTATTTGAAATATACATTTGCGTAATATTTAAATAACTTATTTTTCTACACAGATTTTTATAATAAGCTCGTGTTGTTAGACATATCTACTATGTACAGTAAGTTTCATGTCCGATTTACAATAACTTTTCGTTTATTTCCAAAATTAACAAAAATTACATACAGTTTGAAGCGTTCGCTATTAGTGCAGTACACACAATCCTAATATTATCAGTCCGTTGCCCTAGAATTGCTCATAATGGTCGCCACAAAATAGCATCGCGCGGGAAATTCGTCCGAGTAAGCCAATAACAAGTAACACTTTCCGCATTTGCATGTAGTATTAATGCAAAATGATAAACATCCTGCGTATTAACAAGGCGTAACGTACCATATGTACGCGTTCCCGCCACTCAGCTCTCATTGCCTAATTACTATCAATTACAATGCTAATGTAATTACAGATGCTGCCAGGCAAAGCAGGCTGCGCTGTTAATTAATTGATGACGTCACAAAGTGTTAATTAATTATCTACTTGTGTGAGCGTCTCTTCATTTTCTATCGCTGGCTTTTGTTTCTGCTGTATATCCGTCAACCACAAATTTAATCATTAATCAATCGGGAGCTCATACAGTGTTTACTCCTTGGAGTATATCTTTTTGGGGGAAAATCTCGACCGGTTAAATGCCTTAACAGATATTGACATAATACCTGGTGTAAAATCGTTTTCTCCTACTGAAATTATGTTGTTATAATAGATATGATTGAAGACATTGCTTAAAACACTAAAAGTAAAATTAAACGAGTCACAAATCATATCGACATTAAATAATGTCACATTTCCATACACAGCATGCAAGCTACACTATCTATATCTGGAACCAAAAAAATAGATAGTAATAACTTCTATAAGTAGTAACATAAATTATTTGCTAAATGTACAAATACAGTTTGTTGAACTGCTTCGGTTATATCAACAAAATTGGATGTTGTCTAGGAAAATAATTTTGAAGAAAGTATGAACATTCTTCGGGTAGTTGTTGGTGAAGTAAAGTCATAGATTAGGGTAACTGAATACAATAGTCGTTGGTCTTTGATAATTTGAAGGTCGTTATATCTGTACACAGTGCTCGGCATAACTAAAATCCCTTACTAGTAGAGGCTGCAACCCAACATACAGATATCATGGCAACAGATACTCAATATTTATCTAAAAGACATTGCTCAGAGTTGTTGAGCTCTTATGACATTAAAATTAATTCTACCAGCTGTATATTTAAAGACTAATAATAAGGGTTAAATTCTAAAATGTAAGTGACATTATTTTAATGTATGGTGAATGCGTCTATGGCAAATGCAACAGCTTTAAGTAACACCTGAAAATATGTACAATCGGCTTTATTACGTGAGTACGAAAGTTTCAGTTATGACAACTCAGATCAATATATCTTTCAGATAAACATTGAGTATCAGTTGCCATGATATGTGTACGTTGGGTTCGTTACCGGAAAATTCATCGAAAGCAATTCATCGAAACACAATTCATCGAATACAATTAATCGAAACGCAATTCATCGAAACAATTCATCGAAAGGACAATTAATCGAAATTTATTGAAACACAATTCATCGAATCAACAATTTATCGAAAGGAAAATTCATGGAAATTTCGAATTGTAGGAATTTTATCAGGTTCTTTAAGGATAATATATTTAGTGGTTTTAAAACTTGTTTTGCGTTTAATAATACCGAATAAGTTCACCTAAATTTCCCTTCACACTTTATTATTTGTAAAAGTCTGAAAACGATTTGTTTGTCATTTTTTTTAAATTTTTTTCGACTGATATAAATAATACGTTATGCGTGCATATATATATATGACCAACAAATTTGATATAAAAGACATTAGGAATACTTATATAAAAGTAAACATAACACTCCTGGTGTAAAATGGCTGTTGACTTGAGCATTCCATTGCTGCAGTTTCTAATATTTATTCGGTATAATTAAACTAAAAAAATTTAAAATTAATGTTAAGTTGATGAAATTCCTATAATACGAAATTTCGATAAATTTTCCTTTCGATGGATTCTTGATTCGATAAATTGTTACGATGAATTACGTGTCGATTAATTGTCATTTCGACGAATTTTTGTTACGATGAATTGCGTTTCGATTAATTGTATTCGATGAATTGTGTTTCGATGAATTGTTTTCGATGAATTTACCTAGACATGGTCCCAAGAGATAAGGGGTTTTAAGTTACTTGGGCCAGTTTGTGTAAATATAAAGTTAAATTTTTGGAGCAACGAGGGTTTAATACAATATTATTTGGGCCAACATGCTATTACCAAACCGCCGATTGAACTTGCTTGCGCAATTCTTTTGTG
>OW679200.1:86861274-86881045 GCA_940337035.1 Agriotes lineatus | reverse complement strand
AACAGTCGTCATCCCAGTAGGTTTTGACTTCAGAAACGTATGTCTATTAAACTTGAGAAAAAATGCGCTATGACAGTACTCAATGACGTTTCATTGTGTTGCACGAATTAATCAAAGACATAACATTTTGTTTTTCAAAGCAACTGGGATGACGACTGTTTATGAACACCCGTTATTTTTCACCATTGTTCTCAATTTAAATCTGAAACAAAGCACGAGTAATGTTTATTTCATGAATATGAATTGTAGGATTAGCGTGCCTGCTTTCACGGTCACCTTGATGCTAGATCGGCTCCTCAGAGTTTCGACAGTGTATAGTCTCCAGCGGGGCCCAGTGCTAAAAAGTAAGTCAAAAGATAAGAATATTTAAATATGCAATGAGAGACACTATAGCTGAAGCTATTGAACTCTATGACGGCTGCGCGCGTCTAAAGTTACCGATATCAATGCTTACAACTTTTAGCACGTACAGTGAGTTAGTTTATCGAGTACAGTCTTGGAATTTCATTCAAATGCAAGGTCGCAAGCATGCTGGTTTAATCAAATTTATTTATAGGGGTTCAAGCTTGCTAAGAAAATATTATTGATGTGACGTTTGTTAAATAGTATACTAGTACTTTACAAGGGATGTAGGATGTACACTACCTAGGACTGTTTTATGTCTGAGTGAGCGAAGCGAACGAAGGTAGCAGTGTGCGAGGTAGTATAAATCTTCCTACATCCTGTGTAAAGTACATACATAATTTTTTCACTACCAATTGTTACGGTATTAAAAGAACTTTACGACACCCACCCAAGGTGAGCATCGCACCACGGAATCAGTCCTGAAAAACTGGCACACTTGCCCTGAGATCGGCTCAAAATAGGCTAAAGGCCACGGCTGGAACGCTCAGGGAGTCGGGCGTGAGTCACACGATACGTTCTGGGCAAGCGTGTTGCGGCATATATATATATAGGGTATGTCAGAATTATGAGGGCGCCACCAAGCCTGTCTTAACCCGACTAACCGGGCCTGGACGGTTAGACGGGAGCGAAGCACGCAAAATACTCCGACGATAAGATTACTCAAGAGTTGCAAGGTCAAATAACAATTTCGAGATTGCCTTATGCAAAGATTGTAATTAGGGGCCAATCCGACCGCGACTACGCAGCTGTCTCGCCCACCTGTACGCTCAAAGCTCCCTCGTCCCGTCGCACAATAATCAGTACACTGAAGGGGCGCTTATCTGAAACAGAACATGCACAAGTCGAAACAAAACAATAGTTCCCTTAACTAACAAATCATGTATTGAATCACGGGTTACAGTGGGGCAGCGGAGTGCGTCGCCCTATATCTATGAATAGATTATATCTAAGAAAACACCAGCTGGCGCGCGCTCTAAACCTAGCGACAGATGTTGAACAGTAATGAACAAAGTAGCACTTGTAACATAGACAGTCTGTAATTTGGAATAAATGTACAAATATGCGGGCGCGACGCCTCATGCAACAAACAGTAATGCAAGCCCTTGTAAAATAGACAGTCTGTAATTCGGAATGAACGCACAAATATTACGACAGTGCCTGTAGGCACAAGAGATGTGACGGGCTCGCTCGCGGCGTCCCAATACAGCTCGTACGCGGGGCTTAATGCTCTCCGCGGGACAGGTACACTCGCGTTCACAGCGGTAATCAGTTCAAAGACACATACCTTAATATGTAGGCGGTTGGGGAGCATGGTACAGTTGAGTTGCGACAGGCTGCAGTCTTAGGTGGCAGGTACATTCGATGTTCGACGGCTATAGGGATGAGTGGACATCCGCCATACTGGCGACGTGAGACGCGTCAGGACGCGTACAACTGGACGACGAAAAATGGGCCACTTTCGTTCTGCGGGACAGATCCTCGAAGGTCGAGATGAAGGGGCACGATCCCTTACTTACGGGAGCAGGAACTGGGCTCAAGATGCACCCACGCTACGCCGAAAACAATTCGAAACTCCCACACACAACCACCACACGAACGCTCTCTGCAACGGGCTGCGATCAACTGCCCAGAGGGAAGCGCTGCCACAGGTCACATCGGTCGCGTCCCCACGTGACTAAACCTCGTCAGCCAATCGCGAGGCGATAAAATGAAACAAATTAATGCCGGCGACAATGGTAGCACGCCGCAACGGCGTGTTTTCTAGAAGATTCGGAATTCTTGCGAGCGATAACGCTCGGCTGCCAAAGCGCCATCAAAGGGGCGCTCCAACCGACGAGAAATACTGCGTTTGGGGCCAAATATGTGCAAAATCATGATTCTGGAATTAGGCGATGGAGCCAAATAAGTAACTAAAAGGGTTTAGCATACGGGCACGCTGCCCTAAAGCCTAGGTGGCTATTTAAAATACCAAAATGACCTGACACAATATTTCCTTATGTAAAATAAATGGCAATAACGTAAAATTATTACATTTTCTAAGTTATAGTAGCCTATTTCGGGAGCTTGGGGCATTGTTACAGTGCAGTGACGTTTTGTTTGACAGTTATAAATGCACTGTGAAAAAATGCGTGAATACGATTGCGAGTGCTGTTTTGTAAGCTGTGTGCTTGTATTCTGATGAAAAATGGATAATAGTACGAGCGATAATGGTTTTCTTCATTTTAATCAAATGGCAAACATGGCATCTCGTCAGGTATAGTAAATGGGAAGTAAGTACATTGTGAAACGGGTCAATTCGTGTCACCTGTATTTACTTATTTTGTATCTGTTCATTATATGCTAATTAGCAATGAAGCCTGACAGTAAGTGCTTTTATGTTTATTTATGTAGTTTAGCACTATAGAGTAATAATTGATGTATACGCTGTCAATGACTATAGAGTATAACGCGTCGCGAGTTGGTGAAGGAATGCACCGATAGTGCAGTTTTCTTCGGGGAATCACCGATCGGTATGTGAATCAACGCCAGAGACCTGCAAGAGGGGCATTCGCACCAAGATTATTAACAGGTGCGGGTCGTATGCGAGCTTGCTGGTCGTACTTAGGAATTATCAGCAGTACGAAGCGGGCTAATAACAGCCCTAAACAGTGCTTCATATATTGTGTTGTGGCCGGCATTATTCGTCGTCAGCTCATTGTGCCTCTGAAAAGGACGCCAGCGGCCCAAATCAGCTAAATCCTGCTGCATTTGCAGCCTTTGTCAGAGGATAACTATCTTTGCGACACCATAGGAAAAGCACCTGTCTTAGTATACGACTAGAGCATCGGGAAGGCCCCAAAGCAAAGTCAGTTGCTAGTTATAATCGCCGTACAAGGTGAAATAATATTGCAACATCTGGAGCAATTGCACTCGTGTTTGTTAGCACGGAAAACCCCCTGCGGACAGAGCTTCGCGGTTACGTCATCTGAGGGTGTCCTCGCTACCTTGGAAAGCCGGGATTCTGTTACTAGGCTGTTTCAAGAATATACAACGTCGCGTTATGTTTGTTAGTGCGCGCCCTTTGACTTTGCGTTGATAAATGAATCTTTAAGTATCTGTTTAAAGCATTTGCATATATGTAGCGGGATAGCGCCTTATTTTGTATTGGCTTATATGTATTTTCTTGTGTGTGCTTATTTACAGATTATATGTCTTTATTGTAAACTGTTGGGATTTATCTGGTCATTCATATTTGTATTGGTGAGTACAACATTTCAGGTGTCCACGAGAAAGACCTTAAATGATGTTGGCTACCCATAGCCACTCTGCGGATGTAAAAAGAGTCTCATAGCACACCGACTGATTAAGCTAGCGAACCCAGGGCAATTTAAAGTAATAATTCAGTAGATGTAGGGCTCGGAGTGAGGCCGCGTTACAATTGTCATGGAAACCGTAACAATTTTTGTAAATGTTTCGTACATCCCTCAAGTCAGACAATGTAAGAATCACTTGCAATAAAGGTAGTGAAAAAAGCTATTTATTTGACGTTGATATTTAAACTTTTATCTAATATGGTTAATTGACCTGTTAATCGATGAGCAATCACAGGAAATTAGTATGTTATGACTGAATCAATTGTGCTAAACCCGAGACATTTTTATTTGGAGCTTTTCAAAGTTTACCAGGAACGTTTTCAAACAATTCAAGAGCCAAAAAACGTAATTCGGGAAGAAATAATCTTGTTAAGTGCGACTTTTTTCAGAAAGCAATATTAAATGTCCAAAGCAGATTGCAGCAATGTATAGAAGTAGATGGTGGACCTATTACAAATGTGATATCTGAGTACTAATGGTGTTGTTCTAAACTTTACTTGATATAGATAGTTTTAGTTTCCTTCAAAATTGGTTGGCATACCTTATTCTTCACTCTACAGCAAGCTATGAAAAACCGTTCAATCAAATTTCCGAACCCGTTTTAATTAATACTCGAACAGAAAATGCATTTTTTAATCAGCAGTGAAAAATGTCGAAATCATCATTAAAATACGAGAATTGAGCAAGGAAGTAATTCATTGTTTCACGATTTTTTCTAGGTGGTATGGCGACAGATAAAAGAAAACCGACATCAGAATAACTTATAAAAGTTTCTTGATTTAAAAAAAAATGTACCCCTCGGCACTGAAGTACCTTTTTATCCCTCATGTGGCTTATTTACTTATAAACTAAATCCACATTCGTGATAAAAAGGTAAAATTCATCGCCTTGGTATTGTTACGATTTGCGTCTTTGAGTGAAAATGAACTGTACGCGAATGTACGAATAAACTGTACTTTAGTTAGCTATAAGCAATTTGCATCGTAAATATTTTAAGGTAGAATTTCGTAGGCCAAATGGTCATATTAAAGTTACAACAGGGGAGTATTTAGCCGGTATTTAGAAATGTGCCTTTCTATGGGAATATGAAAATATTCCAAACCCACGGAATGATTAAGGGCAAATTTATGCAAGTTTTACCTTGTAATCCGAAAAATTAGGCAGAACTGCGTGCCGACTGGACCAAATTCTTTTTAGTAAAATTGTAAAATTTTATTAGCAATAATTTGCGAAGTGTCGACCGCTTTACCAATTTTAGCATGTGAAACCTAAAAATTTCTGGAATTCATAAAGCTATTATGTATTGTCACGTACGTCTGTCTGTACGTGACAGAAGTCCAAAATTTAGAACTGCCCTGATAGGTTTATTTGAAAATTTGAGAACGCCTACCGAGTTTTATAGGTCAAACTGGACTTAGAATTTAGTTAGTTAATAAGTAACGCTGTTAAACTTAAGTTGTTCTGTATACGGCAGAAAATAGATGCAAGTATTTGTACTTAAGTGTCTTATTAATCTCGCAACGGTAGCTTTAGTCTTCGTACAAGTATATTTTGACTGTTTGCTCACAACTTTTTCTATTTACCTGCATATTAACTTTTTAGATATTTATTTTTCCCTAATTTGGTAACTTTTTCCTTTAGAATTTAATGATTTTTTTACGATCCATGTATATCTCTTTGGCAAATGTTTTGCCCTCTCAGACCTGTTTTTATTAATAAAAAACAGGAGGAATTGCAAGCAAAAAATTTAAATAAAAAGTAATACCATAACAGCCGTATTAAACAAGAATTCAGAGAATAGTGACAAAGGAAACATGGAAGTTGATAAGGGATGATCTAAGGAAAGGTTACGAGGCTGAATTATAAAAACTAATAGATAATAATAAAGATCTAAACAGTTTAACAATGAACAAAGGAACAGAGCAGATAATAGTTTTGCAAAACGAAAATTGAGCAGAAGTAAGAGGTCAAGGTCAAATCATAAATAGAACAGAAAGTTTCTACAGAAACTGATACAGATCGAAAATAGACAAAAATATTGAAACATCGACAACCAAAACAAGAATTATTAACGATTACATAAGGGTATAAAAATTATGCTTTGAACCTAATGAACAATAATAAAGCGTATGAAGAAGATGGCATCTGTTCCTATAACGTGTTTATGCCGCTAGTCTACTGCTCAGACGCTACATCGCTCGGGCTCCAAACAATAATATTACATCTCTCCGAAAGCTTTTTCCGACGACACCTTTGTGGTGACAACATACTACGCACCGAACACAGGAAAGTGTGCGCATACGCACGCTGGCTTTCAATTATTCACTTGGCCTGCTTCAATTGCACTCTCGAATGACCAAATGTGTAACCCACCTGCAGTGATGACTAACGAAGTACAGTTGTTTGGCCACGCGGATCTGACACTCGCAGTTCTTGACGTCTACGTTTCTGTTGCTGGCTTTTTGGTCGCAAATTTCAGTGTCTGCGACGCTTCAGCGCTTTCGATTAAAGTTAACAGCAGCTATGGTAACGCTTCTCTGCTCGTAGTTTTCCAGGAAATGCTGGAGCTTTTGCTTTAAGCTGGAATCGGGGCGTACATTTCAAAACTTTCTCACCCGGCGCTAATTCTTCATACTTTTTTCATATTGGCACGGTATCCACTAACATATTGGAGCGCCCTTAAAACTACTAATGTCTCTAATTATTTACAAATACCTATAACAATAAAGAGCATACATGTACAAATATAATTATTTATTGAAAATTTAGTTTGGAACATTTTTTCAGCTTTACACTTTAGTTCAGATGACTATTTTCATAAAAGTTTAATGGGTGTAATCTGTTGCTTCCTTATTTTATCGGTTCGTCTGTTTCAAATTCACTCACAAGTTTCTGATCTCATGACCCGTTTTCACTAAAAGTCGCTCTCAAAATTCATGTAATGCATGTTCCTTAGTTGGCGTTTGTAATATTCAATGTTTTATTGTTATATGATTTATATCAATAACGCCTTTACCATTTGCTCCTTTAGACTTGGCGATTTTAGATGTATTTGGACAAACGTTTTGCAAAATAATTGTTACTTCAGTTGTACGTTTTTCGTTTCTAATATTTCTGTTATAATTTCATAGGTGAAATCTGTATTACGGCCACTTTAAACATGTTTGTTTGTTTTTTAATGGATAAGGTCTAGGCATGCAGAGTACGAGGTACCTTAGACATGTTTTGAGTAAAATAATTTTCATTTTTGTTGCGACACATTTGAGGTTTAAACAGAACTCCGAAAGCTCCAAAATATGAAACACTCTTATTGGAAGACAACACACATGGATTTTCTAAATGTAAATTCAATGTTAATTAATGTTTATAAATTATACAGACTTTCCTTTCAACATTTCGAAACCAATACAGTTCATTATTTCCGATCCATGTTCATTTATTAATAACATGCCGCAATTAGCAATTTTTAATGTAAACTAATGTCGAGCAATTTGCGACGGGCATTTAAAGTCTATAAAATCCGCTGGACACAAAAGCGCATAACAACTAATAAATAAACGAAAGCCAATACGCCTATAAATTGTGCCGCGAACATAAAAAACCAACAATTAGCATCATTAAAACAACGTTAATCATAAAATTAGCTTTACTTGCAAACATGCGTGCCGTCTACTGCACTTTCAGCCTACGCATTAATCGAACTACTCAAAGTAAAATCCCGCCGGTGAGCAGTGGGACACGAAAGCGTTAATTAAGCCGGCGATAAAGAATTTAAATAATTGCGATGCAATTATGGCTAATGGATAAAGGAGACACCGACACATTTCATACGCCTATTGCTCTGTTAAATAGAGTGTGCTACAACTCCATCAGTAATAGATGTTATAAGGGTTTAATCTTTTGAAATGTCAGCTGCCCCCACGTATTGCCGTTTCGACATTTCGTCTTATTGCACGTTTCCGCAGTTGCACAAGTCTTGCTTTACTTAACCGTTTAATCAGGAAAACATCGCTAAAACCGCTATACTGATCGACACCTACAGAAGTGGTTGAATGCATATTTTCCTAACAATACATAATTTTCTTTCGTACGTAAGTACCACCTGTTACAAATCTAATTTTGCAACTAATCGTTCACAATATTGTAATTAATTCCAAGCAAATGCAAAAGAAGAATAGAGATTTGGAACATCCTTAATTGCCTAAGTTAAATAGTGATTTAGGATTAGACCGTGTCGTCGTCGTGGGTAAACACTCAGCTATTTTTCGCTTTGAGTACTTTCAGCATTTTCTTAATCAAACATGCAAGAAACACCTACTGAGTTAGGAAGACTTAAATATTACGTTAGTCGTTTTATGTAAGGTAAATAAAATCCACAGCAGTCTAAGCTGTGTTAGTCACTATGCTTATTAATTAAGACGTTTTCCTTTGCGTGCATTTAGCAGCTGCGAAGACAAATTCGAAGATTGCATGTCCCTTTTTGATGTGCTCTTGTTGGAGAAACCGTTTGATTAATTCAGAAACATTTTGCATTGCTTGAAACGTTAGCTTGATTGATAAACTAGACCAAATGCATTTTCTTATTAGCGAGAATTAATGTATTCTCATATGTAAATAGCAGTCGTTGTATCAATGATAAAATACCCGTGTTTGTAAACTAACTGAAGGATTTGAAGAGATTTTTTTAGAAGTATAAATATTCCGTTCTATGGACATATAAATATGCTAATGTTGAAATCTATATGTTTATAATTCTTTTAGAACTCGTTGAGGCAACTTGCCGATATGCAAATGTGCAATTAACAGTGTCCTTTGTCTTTTTCCAGTATCAAATTGTCAATAAAGCCACGGTTTTCTAGTAATGCCGTATTTGTTAAAAACACAATTTTCCTGGTGTTCCATTGATCATACGAAATTTGTTTTAAAGCAGTTAGGGCGGTATGTATTACAGGATTATAACGATTGATCTGCTTTGAGTAAACTAGCAAACGGTGTTCAACCTATAGTAATGAGTGATGCCTTGTTTGTCTAGAATAAATATACCAAAATTTTGAACACCAAGTCCTAACAATCAAAGAAATTTACACTGGGGAAAAGCCGTAGAATTACAAATTGTTAGTATTACTGGTGAAGTGGAAGCAGTGAAAAACTGTTAAAACACAAAAACGACGTTACGACATGAATTTGACATCCAAAATACTCACCCGTCAGTTAATCGATAAAATGACACATATCGAAAAATTCTCGTATCCGTTGCCCCAATTACGTTACGATGGGCTGTAACAAAGGTTGCCGGCTAACACTCAAAAGGAGAAGGGGGTTCGTTACAAACGTAATTAGGGTTACGCCCCGCTAAACAAAATAAAGATGTGAAATGAAAGACGCCACCAATTTACTAAATCGAGAAAAACTCAGGTGAGCTCATTGAGAAAGTGGAAGCGATGTCGGAACCTTTCTGATCCAACCTTACAGCTGCGTCGGACTTACTTTACTTCCTACTACAGAAAATCACAATTGATTGCAAATGAACTATATTAACGTAGAAATATGTAGGTGAACAATGAACATCAAAATAACTACTCAATAAAGGTTAGTGTTATTAATTGCACAGCGTTTAATCTAAACCCAGAAGATAAACTTGACAGCAAACAATCTAACTGCCTCAAAAACGGTAACAACATTAACTACACAATGAAACTACTTACACACAATAAATCTTGACGGTGAACAATCAAATATGACTTAGTACAAACATTGAGATTTGTCGATAAATACTCAAATTGACTTACGGGCAGTCACAATAGTTCAATGGCTTAATTTTAAAATAACAGCAACACTACGCAAAATGGCGACACTTCAAAAATCACCTTTTACTGTACAATTTAAAATTACTACAAAAGATACAGTACCTTGTAGGGATTCAGCTAGCTACGGTCATAATGTCCAACGGAGCTGCAGGTTGTGGCCAAGCGACTGCTCTAAAATGCTTGAAGAAACTGCGAGAAACGACCTCGGGTGCTATCTGTCGAGTGGGTCTGGACGATGTTAAATCCCCAACGAGGGTAGAAACGAAGAACATATCAACATACCAGGTTGCGGTACGGTACACGTAACTTTATTAACAACAATTAGCACAAAAAAAGGTCCCCGATTAATAATCCGCCGCAAAGCGTCAATTCGGAGCTGCCAACTTCGCGGTACGGGAATTCCTCGCTTAATAACTACACAAATCGTCACCTAAATGACCAAGAACTTGACCGATAATACCCACACAGTTTATTTGATTTCGACATTGTCCGGCGAAGCCACGAGGCCGACAAAGATCAAACAATCGCTTGTTGCCTTTCTGAAGTCTGGCGGTTGAATCCTGAAGCCAAAGGATCGCGCGCTTGGGTTACTTAACAAGCGCTTTCCTGACTTGCACGAAAGCGTAATTATTTCACTATATGAAGCAATCACATCCGGGTCCAGAACGCGGAATCCTGGCAAACAAGGCCATGCCTGTATGGAACAGCCGACGATCTGGACCCAAAAATTAATCAAGATAAAGCGTCAATTATACGGCAAGCAATCACATGCGAATTTGAATGAAACGTTGCCCAGGATATGACAAAATGAACCGGAAAACGCCAGTATTTAAAATGAACGAAATTAGGTCTTAAAACATAGCTAAACTATCAAATTTGGCCTAAACGAAATGGAAAAAGTACTATTATTTGGGATACAGAAGTGGAAAATGCGGAAAAGCGCTAGATTCAAAAATTGTCCTTACACAATCATGCATATGGTAACAGAAAATAATATATATCTTTCGCAGATGGGACCCTGGAATTAAGCTCTGAAAGATTGCAAATCGAATAAACTGGTAGCCATTTAATTTCAGTAATAGTAGCTTTTTAAATTATTTGAGGTTCTACACTTAAACAATTCCGCAAAATGTAAACTCTTCTTTCTATCATGATGCCTATTAATTGAAGTGTTTTCCTTGTATTTTCACTACTGATTTATTTTATTTGTTTCACTACCTAAGGAACTGGTTTAATTCGACTATCTAATAAGTACTAGCTAAAGAAATCCGAAGAAAACGCACCGTAAGTATTTTAAAATTTATGATTGGGGACTGGGGAGGAATATCAAAGTTTCTCTTCCTAAGAAAGTATACGAACGTATACGAAAAAGTTCTATCTACGAAACAGTTAAAAAGTGAGTTGATCCAGTTAAGACAGAATACTTGAGCACTGACTAGGCTAAAGGACTCGCAAAAGAGAGCAACCGGTTCAGTTCTGCATTTAGTGCACATTGTCCTCTCGAAGGTAGGGATATAGGGAGGGCATCACCAGACAGAACTGATAACTTGAAGAAGAGTAAGATAGATTACAGATAATCAATCGAAGATATTGGAATAGCCAGAAGCCCCTTATCTACCACCTTCGGAGTAAGCTTTAAGAAATCCCTACCAAACAAGTTTCGAAGAACACTTCGTAACGACGAATCAAAGGAACGCGTAGGCATGCCACTAAGCACTGAGTATCAAGTAATGACTATGGGAGAAGAAACGAGTAGAGGTTTAAGACACTATTAATGGTGTACTGAGAAGTGTCGGCGATCAGCACCTAAAGGGAGAGAATTCTAGCCTGATGGACAGGAGAACAGCTGCAAGATTCAGAGAGCAGGTGATATACCAGTCTATTCACATTAACATCCTGGGGCAGATCAAGAAAGCTAAAGAGGAGCAAAAATGTAGGTAAATACACGAACTCAATGCGGACACCATATTTTTACCGTTTACAAGGAGGTCGATAAGGCTGTTGTCAGGAATAGACTAGGAGTCAAAGAAAACAACATTAACGATGGTGGTAATTTAACATTGGAAGTAGAAGATAAGACAGAGATTTGGAAGAAATATGTAGAAGTAAGGTGTGTCATCACACTTGTCAAAAATGGCAAAGCTCCGGGATCGGATAATATTCTTATTATTACTCCTGAAGATCATAAAAGACAACTGTGTTAAGACCTACTAAGTTCTACAATAATATCCGTGCCGTGCCGTACTGATAGATAACACCCTGGAAGGATTACAAGAACTTGTCACCAGAGTCTACCACACGAGTTGACAGCACAGACTAGAACTTAACAACAAACAGGCCAAATATATGGCCATCAGTCCTACACGTCCTGGAATCCTCATGGCAAACGACCAACCGATCGAGAGGGTGACTAACTACACAATTACACATACCTTGCTTGTACTCTCAACAAGAGCTGAAAATCATACTATAGAAATTAAGTGCCATATCGAGAAATCCAGAACAACCCTCAGGAAGATGCCGAAATCGCAGCCTGGATCTGAAAAAGAGAATCGAGAATCCATTCTACTATGGACCATGTCTGAAGATACAGAGAGGGGAGTACAAGTATTCTAGATGTGGACCTACTGTTGTCTATGTATAATGTCGTGGGTGGATAAAGTCATCAACAAAGAGATCCTTCCAAGAATGTATTCCCAACGGGAGTTGCTGAACACGATTATGCAGAGGAAGCTCGAATACTTGGTGCACGTCATGGGGACACAAATACTGCTTATAAGGAAAGGTGAAGGGAAGAAGATAATCCGGTAGGTTCGCGAATTTGATGAAGTGGGTTAACTGCTAGCCAACATCAGGTACAGATAAGGCAGTGTAAGACGAAGAATAAGATGAAGACCGTCCACAAAGACTATTCTGGTCACCGTGTCTAAATACATGGAAGGTACGCATTGGCAAATAGATACATTTCAATAGGCAAGATACTAGTAAATGCGGAAATGAAACAGAATTTTAAATCAGTAAGTTTCAATACAAAAATTTATAGCTTAATCCAAAGGGCTAATGAATATGTTGAACAAGCACACTTGAAAGTAAACAAGTAAATGTTTTGCGACAGATGAAGTATTAAGAGAAAATATAAAAATGTATAGATCAATTGGCTTCGAATAAATCATCAAAACTTTTAAGAAAAAATGTAGGTGTTTTTAGAAGAGTTTATGTGAGAAGTAATGACATTAGAAGATAGTCTCAGTAGAATCATTAGTTAATACTATTGAAAAATAGATTTAAAATGGTGGACAAACATAAAAATCCGGAAAGGCGTGTGAGGCTCAGAGATAGATCAAGGCTAAATGAGATCGCTGTTAAATTACATAAAAACTAGGATGTAGTGCAACCTTAGCAAATCCTGAACAAAGCATGATATAAAATTAAAAAGTGATTGTAGCAGCATCCCTCCGATGGTAATAGGATACTTCTAAATAAATCGGTAGTGAGATAGAGGCATTTTCATATTTGATGGCGAAAATTTTCCCAAAGACGTTCGTTAATTATCATTATTCCCACTTGCAACGTTTATGAAAAAATTGCCACTTGTTGGCACTGACAAGTTGGTTTTCTGACATTCAACAGTGTTTTTTATTTGCCATCAAATATGAAAATGTCTCTAGTATCTGATGAACATCTCAAGCAAAAGTTTTTAAATGGGTTAAAACTGAAGGCTGTTCATTTACCAACTTGAAATGCAATTGGACATTTAACGGAAATAAAGATTTTTTGGCTTGATGTATATGATGAAAAAGATTGAGATAGAGAAATAGAGAAAACACCAAGATTTTCACTAAAGCAGGTTTTACACTTTCAAGGTAAATATATTCTTAAACAAAGATGTAGTTAGATTGTCCCGAAAAGAGTGAGTCACCTACTGCAGGCCCCTCTTGGACAGAGTAAATTCAGAATTGATCTATAAAGAACAGAGCAAGATATAAACAGAGATATTGCTTTTCCAAGATAGTAGAGAACAACAAACTAAATCCTAACGTACTCCTCTCGTATTAAAAGCTATTATAAATGCCGAAATAACATCAATGTGAAATAAATGAAATGATCTTTTGTTCTTTAGAGAGCACAAACCATTTCTAAATTGCTTAATCATGTAAGAATATTCCAATGAGTTCGGATATAGAATTTAATTTAAACTAACGAGCGATCTTGTGACACTGCGAGGGCAAATCCTGCACACAAATACAACCTGGTTTGCAGTAATTACTAGCTTAAATTAGATTCGCACATAATGCATGAGCTAGTTTCCGTCTTTCGGTTCCACTTCAACAAAATTGGAAAATGGAAACGGTCGGGTTAAAGAATCGTGGAAAATTAGTAGAGGGCTGCGCGACGGTTTAACGCAACTCGAGCTTTCTTGTAATTAACGGATAAATAAATAACATATTCATCCTGGAGCGTTGGAGCTTCACGGAAAATTAGCCGTGCAACTGCAGGCCTGTCCATAATTCATGCCAGTAATGTGCAACGAAGCACATACACACGAGAGTATTATCGTTACGCGAATGAATGACAACGCCAGGTAGGAGGCTGTCGTAAAAGGTAGTAAAATCACTAAATACACTCGCATCCGGCCGCTTTCTAAGGAACAGCATGAACGCATAAAATTTAATTTGGTTCCGCAACAATCCCTGAATGCAGGCCGTTGTTGCATTTCACACCTAATATGCCACTAAATCAGCCTCTAATGCGTTCTGGTTGTGGAAGCAGACCTTTGCAAAGGTTACTTGCTGTGGAGACAGTTTATGTAGCGGGCTGGATTTATTGCGAATTGAAATGTTTGAGTGAATTGTTATGAATGAAATTTTGATGCGTAACTGCGATGTAGAGATAGAATAACCATTAATAAAATAAAAATAGTTTTCTTTAATTTTCGGAAATAGGAATAATGTTTCTTGATTATTTAGGGAGTATTAGAAACATAACGGAAATATATTCGGCTTCATTAGAACAATAAAATAAGTCATTCTGAAAGAATATGTTAAAATGAACCAAAAAACGTGAGTCTGGTTTTTTCGATTTGGTCTCTATTCAGATTACTATGTTCTACTTAAACTGAATTTTTCTATAATAAAAATTAGGCGATAGATACAATGGAGTAGTTGTCAGGATCATGGCAAACTGTTTTCATTGTTTAAAACTGCACTACCAATTTTCAAAGCCAAATGTGACCTATATAAAAACATTTCCATTGTCGTCGGTAGTTTGGTTAGCTTATTAAAGTAAATAAAATTCTAATTAGCAAACCGCTTTGTTTAAACCTTCCATTAGTTTGTTAGTTTTTAAAGCTAGCACCAACAAGATAATCTTTCACTTACAGCTTGTGTCTGTAAGACACATTTCGTTACTGCATCTGCTAATTGAATTCAAGTAAACAAATTAATAACATCAACAAATCCTACGAGCTTGACAAAATTTGAAAATAAAGTAGGTTCTGAAAAGATTTTGAGCAACGTTGGTCAGGGTTCATCAATTTAGAGATTTGTAGAGTATAGATTTGTTAGTTGGAACAGACATGTTGTCTCATATATGAACATTTGTTCGCGCTTTTGTCATATCCCGTCTTTTAGACTAACATCTGCATAGGCGGATCCAGAGACTTTCTAAGGGGCGGGAGGGTCAATTGATTTTTGTAGATTGAACAGTAAGGCTAAATTAGTAGTTTAGCTAGGTATTGCCTACTATAGGATGGTACTAGGTAGATATTTAGAATAAAACAGGTAAAATTAAAAAAAAATCAGTGCAATATACGAGTACAATATCTATTTTTGTTTTCGATTTCAACAAATAAAAATCTGGTGTGATACACTCACACAACTTCCTTTTACAGTGATCTTATAATTAGTCAAAAATTACAAATTCTACAAAAACGGTACAAAATAGAGCGTTAGTTGAAGAGACAAATTTTCTCTAGAATTTTAAGGTGAATTCGAAAATGTAATAATATACCGGGTATTTTATTTAAAATAGGAGTTAATAAAAAAATAGAAAAAAAAACCAAAGAAACCCACTTTAGAAGTATTCAACTGGAAAATCACATATCTCACATCAATACACATTAAAAATGTAATAAAAATGTAAAGTTTAAAAAAAATCGTTAGAGCCGTTTTTGAAAAAATCGAAAAAAACTGAAAAATCACAAGAGTAAACACCTACTTCCGGTTATGAGATTTTCTTTAAAAGCTTGCTGTCGCATCTACATAGTACACAAAACTTATATATGAAGTTTCAACGCCATACCTCTTTTCGTTTTTGAGATATTCTGTTCACAGACAGACAGACACACACACAGACACACACACAGACAGACCAATGAAGAAAAAATGTTTTTTGGGTTCAGGGGACTCTAAAACGTGAAGATCTGTTGAAAACTCAATTTCGAATTTTTGGGGTGAATCCAATACTTCCTTTATTGTAAAATGAAGTAAAAAAGCAACTTAAATTAACCCTATTAAACAAAAGGAATAATGAACCGCTATCTTAGCTACCTAGCTATAGAAAAATAACAAAAAAAGTATAGTTTACACTATTACAAAGATAGTAAACAGCTCTAGCTATGGTAAAGTGAAAAGTAAAATAGACACAGGGCACGGAAACGATGGATGTTACATAAATATTGTGTATATAAATGTTGTAGGTACGAAAATGATGCACATTACTAAAACCGCTTTGATTGTACAGTGTGGCTCGAAAAGTGTGGCTAATCAAACTTACTTCATTAAATAGAATGTTCTATGTTTAGGTACCTAACTTGAAAGTTTTGGATCAAGTTGTATGAGTCTAACGTCAACTGTTTTGGTGATATTAACAGTTTTATGCAAAAAATGCTGAATTTTAGGCGATTGCTGTAACAGAACGCAATTGAATGAAGAAATAGAAAAACGGTGGTTCTGGGTATTACTAGTTTGATATGTTACTTCATTCATAACTCTAAATTCAACCGCTTTCCAGATATTCGTGTTTCAACATGAAAAAAAAATTTAAGTCACTTAAGGTGCTCCATTTCAATAAAAATTGACAAAAAATTCTTTGTTTTATATACAAATAGACAAGCCAAGTATATTTATCCAAATAACTAATATTAAAATATCTTTAATTATCTTCCCATGTATTTTTTTCCGAGAAAGGAATTGCGTACGATTTTCAAAGAACGTAGGGGTTCTCCAATAATTCTTTTTTCTTTAAATTAGAAGGACTCTTAAGAAGTCTATCAGTGCTGTCAAAATAAGCTCCGATGTCGTTTGACAAACTTTTGATCTTCCCATTATTCGCAGGCTTAGAGGTGGATGCGGTTTTAGTTTCTGTAGAATTTGTTATCATCTGCTTTCTTCTTATCCTGATTGACATGAAAGGCGGTAGTTTTTGGTATTTATATAAAAGCGTGTAATGTTTGTTTTGTTTTTTAGAAGGTGGCTGCTTTCTAAATATTAGAAAATTTTGAAAAGTGGTATTTTATACCCATGGCAAGATTAGAGAAAATGTTATAAAATAAGCATTGTTTTACATACGAGTACTTGCCTTTACAATTAAAATTTTTCCGGCTTTGAATATTTTAAACTTTTACTAACTAATTGTACAATTTAAAAAAAAACAATGAAAACATTATATTACCAAAATTTATAAAAATCGCCGGTCAGGACGCACCAGGTGCAGTTCATTGTTTTTTTCTATTGGAGACTGGTAGACACTACAGAGGTCACAGAACCGACATGGATGAGTGACGAAAACCCCCACCAAAGTTGGGGGGTGAGAGCAAATTTGTGCCTATTGCAATTAAAAGAAAAATGAAGAATGTGGAAGAAGTATTTCAGAAAATTCAAATTTAAATTACGGAATGCTATAAGGGTGCGTTTTGGTTAAAATTAAAACAAAATAGTCAACTTTTTATCAGAATACATTTTTAACAGGCCCAAGGGGGTGTCAATTAACCCCATTGACAACCCCCTGGATCCGCTAGTGAATATCTGCCAAGCGTATTTATAGCTTTCTCAAATTGAGCTTATTATTTGATCTTCTCTTGCATACTGTTTCAACTAGTCTTATTTCTATTCGATAGAAATTAAAATAAACTATATTACATTCAGCTGTACCATGTAACTAACTTCAGGTTTATTATTATTCTTTATCACAACTTTTCGCATTTTCAATTTTGCGAATCCTTTAGTTATTTCGTTTCTATACAATTTGTACTTGCTTATTTTAGTACTAGAACGCGTTGGCCAGCCTACGTCTGGCCCTGCCAGCGTAAAGAAACGGTTAACAATAAAAATGCTTGCTTAAGCTGGTAGACAGCCGACGTCCGGCCCTGCCAGCGTTAACAATACAAATGCTTGCTGCGTGCGCCACTTGCTAGTATGCAGGACCTTCATGCTGCGTGTGCCGGCGTCACTCGCGCTTACGATCGGCATGTGCGCGTGCCAGTGCTTACGGTCAGGACGGCCGGCGGCATCAGCTCTTATAATATAAGATTCCCAAACAACTGCTCCGTTACAAATCTATATTCAGAATAGAAATATAGAACTAAAAAAAACGTTGAATTAAGAGACGGAAATATGTTACAGAGGAAACCCCGTTTTCCACAAGCAAGAAACCTACAAGGTACTCCAAACTGATCAATGTAAAAATGGAGGGGGCCGTAAACTGAAAGATTGTATCTGGAAAGATACGAGGATGCACTCCACCTCTATAACGTAAAGTATGTGTCGAGCTCCAATATATGACTGACGTCGCGGGATGTTTGCAAAGATGATTTTATTTCAAGAATACGAGTAACTCGACTCTGCTACACAAATAAGTTACACAACAGTAAATTTAAAAACTCTATTGAGATAACACTCATAAAAATACATATATTGTAGGTTACAGCTGTAATGGTGAAACCGCAACAAACTAAGAATTTTGGCCAGCCCCTGACGTTAGGTCACGCGGTAATACAATTCTAGAAGAAAAACAATATTGATAAACTGGCAACCGGCCACCACAAATCGCCGAAGACGTAACTATAATTCCAAGAGGGATGCACCCAAAATGTATTTCACACATTCATTGCTTGCCTTAATACATCTAACATGTTCAAAATTGGCGGTACCTTCAGCATTCATTACTAAATTAATAAAACAGTTCAACCTAACTGGAAAGTGGGTGCAGAAATTACGACGGAAATGTACAAGAACACTTCGGTGCTGAGCGTAAAAGTTGACTGGAAACAAAGCCACAAGAGCTGCAGGGAAAATTGGCAGACAGCGAGATCCCTGCTTAAAGTTAAGACAAAAATGCGCAGTTGCAAAGCAAAGACTGACTGCGAGCAGTCGGCGTTGGTTTACATGCTAGTAACGCGAGGTGCCGTCGGAATCGAGCAGCGATGGAACTTGCGAAGTATCCGAACAGGAGTCGAACTGCATTTCTAGTGTACCACAGTGAGAAGGGTCTTCCAGGTGTCCATGTTTTGGGCTTTATCCTTCTAGTTTCTGACACCGATATTTCTTAGACGTCTTTCCACTGCACCTATCCACCGTAGGTAGCCTGGGTCTTCCAACTTGTCTCTTTCCATCTGTTTTACTCATTAACAGGATTTTTGGTTGGTTGAGTGTCATCCATCCTCATGAAGTGTCCTGTCCATCTCAGCCTTCCAGTTTTGATTGCCCTTACACTATCCACATCATCATAAAGTTGGTGTATCTCGTAAATGTAACGCATTCGCCACATGTTGTCTTCTAGTATAGGGCCGTACATCTTTCTTTCGAATACCAATAAACGTGACTCGTGAGCCTTGGTTAGTAGCTAGGTCTCAGATCCATAGGTTAAAACTGGTCTTACTGGTGTTTTCTAGATGATAATTTTGGATTTGCGACTGAGTATATCGGAACTGAGTTGTTTTCTAGTGCCATAATAACATCTAGTTGCCTGTATAATAATTTTTTCAATCTCTAAACTGTTGTTAGATTCATCCCTCATCAACGTGGTGCAGTAATATTCGATATAGCATATTATGCCTGTTTAGCAATGTGTTGCCCCTGTAGTAAGCACAATCTAATTGGTTCTCCTTTTAATGGAAAGTACTTATTATTCCGAAACACTAATATGGTATGGTCTCCGTCCTCCAAATTTAGGCCAGCAGTTGGTGTATGTGATTAATCAGGTTCTTTT
>OW679200.1:86752750-86861174 GCA_940337035.1 Agriotes lineatus | reverse complement strand
TTAAAACTAGGACTTAAACAATTGCCACCAAATGTGTATGTATCCGATGAAAGGAGGATTCATACTAAAGTAGATGATAGATAACACACAAGTGCTATCGATCATCAACGTAACAAATATTCATGCACTCTGCTGTATACAAAAAACCGCACGAACTTATTTGGTTACGGATACAAACTACCTATTATCAAAGAGCATATATGCTCTTTGCTATTATATTAATATATATAAAAAAACTAAAAAACAGCCTCACATCAGAAGATGACGTAGAGATATGTTGCTGAAAATTTTAAACGAGTCCACCAAAGAGGCAGCAAGTCAAAGAACAGCAAGTATGAATAATAATAATAAAAAAGTAATGTTTTTCGTCAGAAATAAAAGCACGAGCGAAAGAAAATCGTAAAGTCTATTTGAAAGCAGTTGACGAACGTACTACTAGATATGTATAAATAAGAAACAATACCGATACGTAAAAATTACTAAAGATAATAATAAATGATTGAATAAATATATACTGAAATACGGCAGCTGAAAACAGAATATTTGGAAACTTCACTATCGGAATGGAATAACAATCTTTATGGATTCCAGAAAAAATATAGAGTTTGTTGAGGCGAAGAAAAAGGGAAGTTAACGAATTTACGTAAACTCCAACTATCACCGAGGAAAAATAGATGGATACATGAAAATGTATAGGTACGTACAAGATTAATTAGAGAATGATGAAGAAAGACAGTACCTAGAAATATCTACACGATTAAATCAATAAAAAAAAATGGCAGTTAACATAAAACAGCTAAAAAACAGAAAATCCTTGAGCTCTACAGCTTAACAAATGAAATTGTGAAATATGGAAACGAAGATCTACATTTTCAAATTACAAATCTGTTTAGCCGAATATCCACGAGAAACAGGAAAATACAATCAGAGTGAAGAGGAGCATCACAATACGTATTTAAAAAAATCTGTAAAGGGATTCACACGAGACTTCCCTCACACGTGTCAGTTTTGGAAATAAAAATTGTGAAAATATCAAAGAAAAAACTGTTCACCTTCTATTTGTTGTGTTCAAAGAAATTTTAAGAAAATCAATTTTATCAAAGATGAAAATGTGAGCTACGCACATAATATTACTTTTAACTATACAGTGTGTAAAAAATTCGGATAGTTTACCCACTTATAGATGCCATCAAGACAAACAAAAAAATCCTAATAAACATGGGTCCCGAAATGCTTCGCTTTTGGAATACAGTGTTAAAGTTAAAAAAAAACAATCCCGGTTTCCCTTGGAACAAATAATTTAAATCTAAGTGTGCCAAAACATGATCATTAATACCACCATTAAACCTTCAAAGTTTCACTAAAATCGGCTAAGAGGTTTTGTATATTGAAGCATTTTAGTTTTTCTCTTAACAGGTTCAGAGAGGTGCAAAAATATGGGCTTTAATTTTTTCTTGAAAAAGAAGCGAGATCTGAAAAAATCTCAGGAGACAAAAAAAATGCGTTTTTAGTTGCTTTATTAAAAAATATATAAAAAATGCAATATCTCCTGGTGTTATTTTTTTGTGAAAAAACCTAATCAATATGCCCCGTGGGCACGCCCCTGGAATTACTACATCAACTGTAATAGGTCCAAAAGATACCTCATAAAGTTATAAACAAACTGTAAAAATTTCATTAAAATCGCTCAAAGCGTTTTTGGATAACATAAAAAATAAGAATAAAAAAAAGCTTTATCTCGTAAACGAAGCTTTTCTAGGCCCATGTTTATTAGGACATTTTTATTTGCATTAATGAGATCTATAAGTGGATAAAATATGCAAACGTATTTTTTAAACACCCTGTATAACAATTCCTAAGTTAAAGCAGAAATAGGCATTTATTGTTTTAAGGTATTCTCGCCTAAGGCGAGAGAACAAAAAAGACAGCAAAAGCCAACCTGAAAATTACAAGGGAATCGCAGCTCTGTCATGAAACTATTCACTAACGTCCTGCGATCTCAAATTGGACATGGAATAACAAGTACTTAACGCAAGGCGTCCACTTGTAGAATAAAAGGCAGAAACCATAATAAAAATCATGTTAAAAAACAACAGAAATAAAAATATTCCCCAACAGCAACTCATCCGAATGCTATCTGAAAGAATCGTAAAAACTGTACGAGATGGAAAACCCATTGCACATCCACCACCTAAGCGATGGATATCTCAAGAAAAGTGAAGTTGGATAAACACGCCATACACCTAGTCAAAGAAGACGAAGAACACACCTAGTCAAAAAAGAAGAAGAACACACCTAGTCAAAGAAGAAGAAGAACGATATCTTCGAACTTTTCATGTTTCACAACAAGGTTTTCAAGAGCATGATTTTAGCTCTTTTGTTCTGCAGAACGATCGGTATAATTTTAAAATCTTAGAGCAAAAAATTTAATAAATACACAATTTTTGAAGAGCGTATTAGCATAATATCAAATAAGTAACTAATCGTGTCATATTTAGTATGATCGTTAGAGCAGCAATAAGACAACTGCAAACTATTGTATGAGCTAAAAGACAGTTCATCAAGAGTGACTTTGGAATTTTGAAGCCACGTGTGTTTAACACCAGAAATTATGAAGCTGTCATTTGATATTATTTGTTACAAAGTGAGGTTATGAGCTTCTTCTTCTTCTTCTGCAGGCTTTAGAAGTATACCCGCTGCATTTATTACGGGAAGTCTTAATCGCGGTTATGATCACGTTGCAATATTAGTCACTGTCTATAAAATGTCAGTGACAACGATTAGGTATAATTTTCTGGTGTTAATACACATGATTTCAAAATTCCAAAGGCATCTTTGATAAACTTTCTTTTTGCACATACTATAGTAGAACTGCTCACACGTGAGCCATTGTGAAAGCAATACTAGTCAGTGTGTGAGTTTTGGCGTGGTAACACCAATTGAAAGAAGGTTTGAACGACCGATGCAAATGTGGAGTGAACAAAAGTAAATGATATTTAGAGGTGTTGAAAAGGTTTACGGGATTCTGTGAAGAAAAAGATCTGAATTGTGGCCAGACAAATAGACCATCCTGCATGACAATTCGCCAAACTATGATGTGCTTCAGTGTTCATGTTCTTGACTAAGAAATCAATTACCGAATTGGATCATTCGTCCTATTCACCTGACTTATCCCATTATGATTTCTGCCTCTTCTCCATAATAATAACTGCAATGAAAGAACTAAAATTAATGTGATAGACGAAAACAAGAGCATTCTAGTAAGAACATTCTAGGTATGATTAAAGATGGAAACCGCATTTAGCCGACTGCGTAGCTGAAGAATTACTTTAAAAGTAACAGCAGCTACTAGTACACAGGTACAAATGTACAGATTTTTTCTACAGCTGCATTTGGAAATTCAAACGGAGTTACTTACATAACCGTAATTATTTCAAAAGAATTTAAAGGATTGTATTAGCGTGTAGTATATTTTTATATAATTCACACTCTTTTGATCGAACTAACTGATATCTATCAACAAACAAGACAAATCCCCTTTGGAGTCCCCATTATAATAACGTTAGTAGAAACTTTGTGTTTATATATAAACTGAGAGGTAGCACGAACCCGATGTATAAACACCTCCATAGTTCATAGTGAAGCAAGAAATAAGACATAAGAAGGTTATTAGGTAGTGAAAAATATAACTTCGAAATAAGTTTCAACAATATTGCTATTTAAAATTTAATATTTATTTTATTTAAAAATTATTGAAATACAGGAGTTTTCAGTAAAGGTAGCGTTGTAAATGAATTAAAAAAACATCTTTCTTATTGAAAAAGTGCCTATATTTTAATTATTATTAAGTGACAAATGGTCATCCTTTTGAGGACGTTCTACATCACGTTTTCGCATAATAGCGGGTCTATTCCGCGAACAGCTCATACATTGTCTTTGGAGGTTTTAATCGTTTGTGGATTATTGGCGTATACTTTGTCCTTCACGTAGCCCCATCGGAAAAATTTAAGCAGTGTCAGATCGCACGATCTAGGCGGCCATATTTGTAATAAATGTTTACTATTTATATGCGTTGCTGTAGGGAAGATCGTTCTATTTTCTTAAATTTTATAGTTTTTACTTGCCAATTATGAAGAAATCATAGCTCTATTTTTGACAGTTAATAAATGTGACAAAATTTAAAACCTCTTTATTGAAAACCCTATATTTAATTTTCAATATAAATATAAGATATTTCAAGGTAATTTTACAGTATTTTATATTGTAAAATAGCTGTAAGTAGAGAGGCACTCGAAACAGTAAGACAGTGAGAACAGCGAGTTACTTTTAAATATACATATATGCAGCGCTGTCAGAATTGTCAGCTAACGGTATAGACCACTGTAGAACTTGGTTACCCGCATAAATACGTTAATTGTTGCGTTTTACTTCCCTCGTTTAAAACAGAATTCTGAGATTTCTTCAGATCTGCACGTTTCAGGGTCCCTAAATGACGGAAAACAGGTTTTCTCAATTCCATGGTATAATAGACGTTAACGAGACAAGTTTGATTATGAGCATCTTAACGAAACGAGTTTGATTGCCAAAACGAGGCGGTGAGCCGAGTTTTGCGGCAATCAAACGAGTCTCGTTAAGTGCCATTAGCAAACGTGTATTGTTCAATATTTTATCTTCATCAATAAATTCTGGTTCAATGTATTTTTTTACTTCCTTTTACCGTAAAGGAAGTATTGGATTCACCCCAAAAATTCGAAATTGAGTTTTCAACAGATCTTCACGTTTTAGAGTCCCCTGATCCCAAAAAACATATTTTTTTTCATTGGTCTGTGTGTCTGTCTGTGTGTCTGTCTGTCTGTGTGTCTGTCTGTGTGTCTGTCTGTGAACAGAATATCTCAAAAACGAAAAGAGGTATGGCGTTGAAACTTCATATATAAGTTTTGTGTACTATGTAGATGAGACAGCAAGCTTTTGAAGAAAATCGCATAACCGGAAGTAGGTATTTACTCTTGTGATTTTTCAGTTTTTTTCGATTTTTTCAAAACGGCTCTAACGATTTTTTTTTAACTTTACATTTTTATTACATTTTTAATGTGCATTAACGTGAGATAGGTGATTTTCCAGTTGAATACTTCTAAAGTGGGTTTCTTTTGTTTTTTTTTCTATTTTTTTTATTAACTCCTATTTTAAATAGAACACCCGGTATATTATTACATTTTTGAATTCTGCTTAAGATTTTAGAGAAAATTTGTCTCTTCAACTAACGCTCTATTTTGTACCGTTTTTGTAGAATTCGTAATTTTTGAAAATTTTGACAAATGCTTAAAAATTAAAAATTAAATATTTAACTAATTATAAGATCACTGTAAAAGGAAGTTGTGTGAGTGTATCACACCAGATTTTTATATAAATAGAGTGCGGTGATGAAGCTCTTAATGATACTAAAATTAGTTAATAGTCTATAACAATATCGATGAAGATAATTGTTATTTATGGTTAGGCTGAGAGGGGTCTTTTCTCGAGTGCATTATTTGTAATAACACACGAGTGTCATACAACATTTTATCCAACAACTCAATAAATACCAAAAAAGCATAAATCTTGTATTGACAGTTGTGAAAATTTGAAGCGACAAATTAATTGTGAGTGAGTTAAAGTATTTATAAGACCAGTGAGTGTGTTAATAAGTTATTTATTATAACCCATGGTGTGAAGGGTAACGTGGGTTATGATGTAAACAAGCCAGTTTACTTGCTTAAAGCAAGCTTGTAAAACACCATATTACTACTGAGTATTAGATAAATATTGTTTAATTATTATAGAAAGTTACAATCAGCATTGGTAAGAAGCGGGATATTTAAGTTTGGTAAACAGTGTTTTAGGGGACAGCAAGACAAATGCAAAGTGGGGACACTGAGAGATGTCTCAGTGTTTCCTTGTTAGTAATAGCCAAGGTGTTTTTAAATACATGCTCTTTCTGTTTAGGGACGCCACCCAGATAAAGAAGATAGAACGGTTTTTTGAAGACCCTATGGAAGAGGCGGAACAGCTAGTCAATAAACAAAACATGTATCAAAGCTGCTGATAAAGAAAAAGATTTAGCTTTTCAAACACTAAACACCTATGTTAAAAAATATAAAAATAATAGTCAAACCGAAATGTGTCCAAATGATCATATAAACAATTTTTTCGCCAGAACTGGAATCGTCATTACTCATTATACAATTACACCGCACGTGCAAAAATGTTTTATTGCTTAAATTTATAAACTGGCCATGAAAAGTAATCTTAAAATTCCCGAATCTTGTTAAAAACAGAAACTAGCATCTGTTGACTGCATAAAAGGTTTTCGAAAAAAAAATAACTATCTTTATCATTGAGAATTCCAGAAGGTTAGGACCTATCTAGAGCGGCAGGTTTCAACAAACATAATGTAAATTTGTTCTTTGATAAGCTTAAAGAAGTTATGAAACGACATACAAACTTTGCATACGGTTTACGGGTGTACTTTGGACGAAACAGAAACGTATGTACTCTTAAAAATCTTTTAAAAAATTGCCAAAAATGGAAAAACGTAGGTGAGCAAAGCCATCATTTCTGAAAGAGGAACTTTCGTCAGAACGTATTGAATTGTAAATACTACAAAAATAACATTTCGCCCGTTATGAGTTTACCGAGGATCCCTTTTAACAACCACATGATCGAAGCTGCACCTAATGAAACATTGAGATTAACCACTAAAGGAGGATGGATGCATTCTGAATGTTTTGCAGAAGTTATTCATTATAGGTAAAAGAGGATGTAAAAGACTGGTTAATTGTTAATGAAATTAAACTTAATGTTGAAAAAAGTAAAGCAATGGTATTAGTCACCTAGAAAATGTATGATAAAGCGATTAATGTAACAATAGTAGATACAAAATTAGAATTAGTAGATGCTTATAAGTACCTGGGATTTGAAGTAGATGGGCAATTAAAATTTAAGGATCATATAAATTATATTTGCAAGAAAATTGCTTAAAAGATATAAGTTTTAAATAGGTGCAGCAGCTATTTATCCGCAGACGCATTAAAAACAGTTTCAATACAATAATTCTCCCCCATTTCCTATGCGGAGCAACAATTATTAGACAGCACAGGAACAGGACTTAATGAGATTACAAAAATTGCAGAATAAAGCCGTGCGAATAATTTTGACTTGTAATAGATACACTATTATTAGAGATATGTTACAGCTCTTGAATTGGGTAGATGTAAGAGCATTAGCTAAAATTCATACTTTGGTATTTGTGCAAAAACTCATAACTAAGTAGTTTTATGTTTAGTTGCAAAAGCAAAAGTCTGACACAAAATTCAGTATTTTTCAAACGAATAGGTAGATTACAATAGGTTATCAGAATATATTAAGCAAACCGAGAAAATAAAGCACTTTAAGAGTTAACTTAACCAATTAAGAGAGAATATTACATAAAGTGCATTAGGTATTTAATGGTTAATTTTGAAAGGAATGCATCTATTGAAAGTATTAATTTATGAGATAACAGTGTGTTTAAAAAAACTCATTTGCAGCATGCCATGATCAAATTGAAGTTTGCCATAACTTGATACATACCTACCCATTGAAGCAAATGAACTACCATAAGTTAGAGAAAACTAAATTACATCTTGATTTTAAACTATTTTCCTAAAAATATACAAAACACAATAAAAACAATCTTTATTGACTGTTGTAATTAATACACTCGTTCTTTTTGTGTAAATGCCATCTTATTTCAGTGTCACAGTGACACATGTTTTCATTAACTAAATGCAATCTGACATTCATCTACAGAATTGAGTTAAGACATGACTAGATTTTTTTACTTTCTTTCCAAGGCCTGTCCTAAATGAGTTTTTTTTCTTTTTTTAGTAAATTTTTTAGTAATTGTTCGAAGTAATCTCTTTCTTCTGAGTCACTCATCATAATACTGTTAGTAATTGTAACAGCAACAGACAATGAAAACAAAACACCAGCCTACTAAATCTTAAAGGTTTGAAAAACAAATTGCTATCTTTAACTCTTTGATCAACGATATTTCTGAAATTTATGATTTTAGAATATATGTTTATTAGAGTTTTTCTCTTATTTTTGATGCAGAATAACGCCCTTATATTTGTTCTGTGCAATTTTGAAACACCCTGTATATATTCAGAGGAAGTCTCTTCCTGTAGTTCTGTCACGGGCATGAACCAAATGGGGTATTACAGTATGATCGATAACTTTTAACCTCTAGAGGGGTGTGGATTTTCTTTACATTTAATTTATGTTGGCAGTAATGAGTAAAGGTATTTAATAATATAACCTACACAATTTTGACAAAATCACTTAACTTTGACAGAATGTTTAATACTGAACACAAAGTGGCCCTGTGTATGGAAAATGGAAGAAATCACTTTGAACATCTATAGTTGTATTTTATATTAACATGTTTATGTATTCAACAAAAATGTGTATATTTGTTAAAATGACATTACTGATATAACCTTAAATTGATAGATATAAAATGCCAATGTAACTTTTACTACCACGACTACCAACATACATTTTTAACAAAACAATTCCACAGCCCTCTAGAGTCTAGAGGATAACAGTGTTCGATCATACGTAGGTGCTAGTGTGCATAATACTACCACTTTACATAGTGGCATCTCTGAAACCCAAAACAATACAATTACGAAACACCTGTTCACGAAAAGAAGGCATTTCCTTTTGTGACCCTAAAATACATTAGAAGTTATCCTAAAGCAAAGGCGTTAGAAAAAGAAAAGGAAAAACAATAATAGCCACAGACACACCCCTAAAATAAAATTGGAAATAAAAAATCAAAGAAAAACAAAAACAAAGAAGATAGTGAAGAAAGAGATTCAGAAATAGTTTTTCAAGGTTCCTCTGGCGATGAGGAGTTTAAATGTGCATCTCGAGAGGGGGATGTTATTGAATTTGGTAAACTTAAACAAGTTCCTATTGAGGATGAATATGTTCTTGTTGAATTTAGAGAAATAGAAATATATTATCATGTCTCAAAACATCATCCGAAGTGAAGTAAAAGGTTATAAAAAATGTATTCTGCCAAACTTGCCAGATATTTAAATGGTTTTGAAGTCTGACATTAAAATTATACAGCCAGACTAAACGTCACCAGTTTTTAATATGTTTTGATGTCCATTTTGATACAATTAATGTTCATTAATTATCGTCTTACTGTACCCACTATAAATGGCAAAAGTAAGATATTATACATTAAATTAAAAACGTGTCTTTTAAGTTTTATTATTTAATTTTTAAAAGTTAATATGTCTAATTTGTTACAGAAATTCATATATATTATGCTATTTTCATAAATTCTTTGTTTTATGTGTTACAAATCAACTCGGAAATTAGATGTCTTACTGTACCCACTGATCTTCTACTTTATTAATTTTCTCAAAAAAAAAACTATTTAAAATATTGTCTCGTTCCTGTTGCTTATGATAATATTGATAGCATTTAGAAGTTTTTCTACGACCACTAGAAAAAATATTGTATGCAACTCATGCTAAAAGTGGTTTATGCACGAGACATGTTATGAAACTCAGCCTTTGACAGCTACCGACTGCAGAAACAGTCACCTGCGCCGTCACTGCCATCTTTTTACTATGACTAAAATTATAGCTGTCATAAATGCAAACCTTTGTTAAATCGACATTTAATAGCAGTAAATTTAAGGCCGTAGCAAAATACGAGCGTGCTAATAGCTATTTATGCAACAAGTGCTAAAAGTCGACTTTTATGCCCGAGACATGAAAATTATGAAACGAAGCCGAAGGCTGAGTTTCATAACATGTCTCGCGCATAAACGACTTTTAGCACGCGTTGCATACAATATTTTATCTACGACCTTAATTTTGCCGTTATTAATCCATAAATATCGATTTAAGAAAGGTTCGCATCTGCGACGCTGCATCATAATGAATAGTAGCCTACGCCGCTGGCGATTGTTTTGGCCACGCCCGTGCTGTCAAGGACAGGTACGAAATTTAATTATTTATACTCCACATATGACTGTATTCATTACATAACGCTTTAATTATTTCAAAAACGCTTTACCTGTAACTCAAGAAGCAACTAGAATAGCTTTACGACTTCACTTGCAGTTCGAAATTGTAGTTTTGAACTCGCTTCACTTTTAGCACATGTGCTAAAAGTAAACAGCTGATTTCTTTAAACACGGTAAACTATAAAACGTCACTTTTAGTGAAACAAGCTAGCGCTAAAAGGCCTACTTTTAGTAGTGGTCGTAGATAAAAGTGTTTATGTACGAGACATGTTATGAAACTCGTTTCATAATTTTCATGTCTCGTGCATAAACCTCAACTTTTAGCACTTGTTGCATAAATAGCTATTTTCTACGACCACCACTAAAAGTAGGCCTTTGAGCGCTAGCTTTTTTCACTGAAAGTAATGTTTTATAATTTAGCGTGTTAAAAGTGAATCAGCTGTTTACTTTTAGCCCATGTGCTAAAAGTAAACAGCTGGTGTGGAATTTATAATTTCGAACTGGAAGTAAGGTTGTAAAGTTATTCTAGTTACTTCTTGCATTAGAGGTAAAGTGTTTTTTAAATAATTAAAGCGTTATGTAGTGAATAAAGTAAAATGTGTACATTTATAATTATCTTTGATAACTGACCAGCTACTGGCTCCAGAAACATTCACCTGCGCGTCAAGGCCATCTCTTTATTACGATATAAATTATAACTGTGCAACAATGCAAACCTTTGTTAAATCGACATTTATGGATTAATAACTGTAAATTTAAGGCCGTAGAAAAAATAGTCTGTGCAAACTCGTGCTAAAAGTGCTCAAGTTATTCACGGGGATTATTCACAAAAGTCACGAGATACGTAGCTGTAGCTTTATTAGAATCTATTTGTTAAATTCTGAACAACTTTGACTAACGAAGTTCTGATTTATCTTAAAGGTAATAATATTTTACTCCTAAGTATTTACGTTTTGTTTTGCTCCACTCCATACATTATGTAAGATTTTAGCGGTGTTAAATTACTATACGTATAAAGTATATCTTTCTATCTGAGAAATTTTTGATAAAGCTATTAAATACAAAAACTAGTGCACCACACTTAAAAAATCACACTTTTGTAGTAAGACTTTTTTCTTTAAAACTTTTTGTGGAAATACCTAAAATATCGTGACGATTTTTAGTTTTGCAATTACTATTACATTCTTATTTCCTAAAATTAGATTTGATAGGTATAAATATAAATGATAGAAATCGATGAACCAACTCAATACTATTATTTATATATCTAGGGTATTTAATGCATTAGTAGTTTATAAAAAATTATAGATACTAAATTTTGGATAAAAATTTTTGAAGTGTTTGTGGTTGTCAGGGTGTTTTAACATTCAGTCTAGCTCCACTTTGCCCATTATGGAAGTTTTCACGGATATGATCAATGTTACGTCAGTTTCTATTGTAATTTTGATTGAACTACTTATATAATTTCTCCTATTTGTTGGGCCACATTGTGCCTCTTTACAATTAATAGTTATGTATGTACCAAGGGCGTAAGAAGACGTTTATGGAAAGCGGTTTTGGGCGCTAACACGACAAGGGACATAAACTCTAGTTACGCACAAGGTGTATAAATATTTTATGTACAGACCGGAATAATCAGAATTAAAACCAGATTTATAATTTTTATCAATTTTGGCAACTTACAATTTCCTTGCTTGTCAAACAAAATTCTGAGTGTGCCAAAAAGTACTCTTCGGTCCACTTAATGTCGCTTAACGAGCCGTAAATTACTTTATCTACTTTGCGTTCGTACTGAGGCTATTACGATACGCGTTTGCGTATCGTAATAGACACAAACCGATGCTATAATAAAAATACTAAAAATTTTCATTTTTTTGCTTAAAAAAGTGGCAAAGTAGATAAAATACTGTATGATACCTCATGCGACAAAACGCCTTATAAAAGAGGTATCATACAGTATTTTATCTACTTTGCGTTTGTACTGGGCTATTACGATACTTGTTTGCGTATCGTAATAGACAAAAAGCGATGCTAAATTATAATAAAAATACTGAAAACAGAGTAATTAATTTTTTTAACGTTGGCGATCATCATAGGTACTTTGCTCCATACACATATCGAACTGTCAATAGCCGCCTTTATTGGACCGCACAAATGTTGCCAACTGCAGCAAAATTCCCTAAATTTTGAAATTTAACTTTTTTGTTTAAAAAAGTGGCGAAGTAGATAAAATACTGTATGATACCTCTTTTATAAGGCGTTTTGTCTCACTTACTCCTTTAGGGCACTCCTCGCTTCGCTCGTCGTACTCTAAATCCGTGCGTGCTACAAAATGCTTCTCATAAAACTCGTATCATAATATACTATTATGGCCCTTGGGCGGTAAAGTGACACCCTCTCAAAGATAGGGTATAAAATGAACAATTGCGCCTGGTCTAAAATAATTTAACTGCTACGATACTGAGACTAATTGGTTCCGCTATCTATTAGATATATTACTATCCTGAAATACTGAGAAAATACGAGGAGAGGTGTTTATGTCACCTACCTACCATGAAAAGAAGTTTTGGAAGCAAAGTAAAATTGTATTTATATAACAAACACATTGCCATAGCAACTTCGAAATTTGCATTGTTTCTCCGCATACATCTTCTGTAATAGCAGAGCTTTTCTACATGTATTTAAATAATAATTGGGGGATTCTCACAGCATCTTAAGTCACTGTAATAATCAGTTTTCATGAAAAATATTCTGCTTCTTTTGGTGAAGGTATTTCCTCGTAAATCCATTGTATTGATTTTGTGTGCGCTAACAATTTAAAAATCAAAAACTTGTCTTTAGATAGAGACGTTAAATTTTTCTTGTGAATTTTATGCCTCTGGTGCACGGTCTAAGATATTCAGGTCGTTCGACTGGGATTTGTAGGCATACTAAATTTTGTCCTCATTCACAAATATTACGCTAGATGGCGGAAGTGTAAAAAAGGATACGACAAAGCCAACTTGAATTAAATTTAGGTAAACAATAATGGCGGCTCACAAACACGTCAAATATTGACATGTACAGTGAAGTCATATTTACATATTTTAAAAGTGTTTGAACTCTTCGAAATGGAATCAACTCGTGAAAAAATGAGGGGTTATCTTGTAGTGTACGACGTCCACTTTGAACAACCCTTCCTAGAGCCAGTAATGCAGATGGAAGTGAAATTTGACAATATTTTTTGTACAAAGGTACGAATTTAGCTTAGCTGCAGTTTAAGATTTGTGTGTACCTAGTTCAAACATTCCTGTGTAATGTAAACAATTTGTGTAGACCATAACAAGAGAGTTAATTTATCTCTCCTTGCTATATTACTGGCTCTAGGAACTGTAGTTTAAAGTGGCCGACGTACACTGCAAGATTACCAAATGAGGATGTAATGATGAAAGAAACAGACTGGAAAAACACCAGTGTACGAGATGATAACAGCTAAAGTTCGATAGAAGTTGATCAAAATGGGTATGTTTGCAGTTTTGTATAAAATATGTAATGCCACTTAGATATAATTATTTTCCGAAGCAATGGAAGATGATATCTAAACTGGGTAAAACTCTAGAAGAATTAACATCTTGTAGGCCCATACATCCTTTGAAAGCACTAGAAAAACTACAGTTGGATAGACAGCAAACGTGGCAGAAACACAATGGACTGAGCAGAAGCAACTTCAGTTTAAGCTACGACAGTACTACTCAAACTAGGATAGTAACTGTACAAATCAATTCTCCAATCAATCTGGGTGTACAGCTGTGGGACACGACAAGTAATTCAAATGTGGAGATATTACAAAGATTTCAAAACAAAGCACTGCACAGGGCTCGCTGAATTGTAAACGTTTGCAACATTTATCTCACAATTCAATAGGCCTTGGTGCTACACAGAATTACCAACTTACAGTACTACTGTAATACTGTAATACAAGGAAAAAATTAATGTGCGGGTTCGATATTTTTGGTGAAATACTGTAATACAAGGACAAAATTAATGTGCGGGTTCGATATTTTTGGTGAAATACTGTAATACAAGGAAAAAATTAATGTGCGGGTTCGATATTTTTGGTGAAGTGCTTCATTTCAAGCCTACAAACCATTACATTTAATTTAGTTTTACTTTGGGTACCCGTTTTAAAACCCATAAGCCTGAAATTTTGTAATTAAGCAACACACAGTGCAGGTGCAAGGTGACTTAGTTAATAATAAAATGTGTCATGATATTCTGGGGCTTCAATCACCACATCTGGCAACTGGCGGGCAGCCCACACAGTCGCTTTAAAAATTGGGTACCGAAACCAAAGTTGTGAAAGTACGGAAAGTAAGGCAGTCGTCGAAGGCATAATGCTAACCATATCACCCAGTATGCCTTTAACGGTGTGCCCGACCCGCCATGTCTCAGGTCATATTCCTAGATGTGGAATGAAACGCTTTGAACTTTACTTTTATGGTATTCTGAATAATTTATTGTAGACACCTGTTTACTAAACCGTCTCCAGGTATAAAAATAAGCAGTAACGTAATTTGAATTTAAGAATTTCTTATAAAAAATTTACGATTCAGAATATCATAAAAAGATGTATGCAGCTCGGTTGTTACCAGAACTTTACCTGCTTACACAGATAACTAGTTGACTATCGCTTGGCTGCTAGATACCGTCCTTTCACGCAAAGTTCTTAGTAACGGTCTTGCAATGTAAATTACTCTTATATTATAAATCAAAGTTTATAAATCATTTATACTTCAGGGCTTTCTTGCTAGTACATACTTGATTTCACTCAATATTAAATATTTATTCAGTATCTAAAAATGATAGAATACCCACTAATAATTAGGTATGATAAAAGTGAACATTAAATGAAGCGCGTTTTTGAATAAAGTGTTTTATTGTAATTGTACAAATTGTATGGTATTTTATTGTTTTGCAGATACTGGGTAAAAATTATTTTATTTGAAATCGGCATTAAAGTACCTCGAAATCGTCATTAAAATACGAGAAATCGGCAGTAAAGTAATCCATTGTTTTACGACTTTTTTGTAGGTGGCGAGGCGAAGGATAAACGTCAACCGACATTAACATAACCTAGAAAAGTTGGTTAAAATGTTGTAATTTCACGATTTCTCGATTTCAAATAAAACATAATGTATTCCTCGGCACTGAAGTTCCTTTTGATCCCTCATGTGGTTTATTTGCCTTGGCCCTATGGGCCTCGGTAACTAAATCCATATTCTTGATAAAAAGCTTAACTTCAGTGCCTTGGTATACAAACTACTATTTAATTCAGTGACAAATGGAACAATATTTCAACTATTATTTTTTATGAAGTGTTCAATCAAGTTTTCCTAATATGAGATAGTACATATGTACTGGAAAATTGTATTATTTTCACTTAAGTAAAAATATTAGTATGTAATATGTACATCTTTCTTTAATTTATTAAAACAATAAAATTTATTTGACTTTTATTAGCTTTCAATGCATAGTTTAAGGGTTAATATTTATAAAAATTTTAATATTTTTAATAATGTTTTGTTGATATTTATATTAATTATTTTGTTACATATTATAGTACATTATAGAGAGTGATTCAAAATTCAAGAAACCCAAATTATAATAAACAATTACTACATGATAACTGGATAGAAGGAAGTCCGTCTATAAATATGAATTTATTCCTTTGCAGTCATACTCGTTATTGGTAGCGTTTTGTTTGTGATTTTATTTATATAATTAAACAGTAAAGTGCTGCAACGGCAGATATAAACAATAATGGCATCCTACAAATATGTCAAACATCAATTAATTGACATGTGAAGCGACAATATATGACAAAAATGATTATATAATAGTTATTTACTATACAAGTGGGATAAGAGCATCATTAATATACGTGTGTGTAAGTTACAAACGAGTGCGTAGCACGAGTTATGTAAGCACACAAGTATATTAATGATGCATTATCACACATGTATTGTACAAAATTTTATCTACGACTGCCTAAAATTGAGAAAAGTGCATTAAGAGAAATGTCAGATCTGTCATTTTCAAAAATATTTTAGTAGGCAAATGTCATTATGTCATTCATTTGACACTATTTCAGTTAGGTAATGAAGTCATTACACAACTCAGTTGCGTAATGAAACCATTACATAAGTGAGGGGTGTAATGAGCTTCATTACCTAACGGAAATAGTGTCAAATGAATGACATAATGAGTTACTTATCCCACTGGAGTAGATTAAAAAAATTACTAGTTATTATCTACAAATCATCTTTCAAAAGTGTTCGAGCCCTTCAAAATGGATTCACAGCGTGAAGGAAATGAGGATATCAAAAGTCTTGGAACTCATTTCACAAGTAATTTATTTGCAATCTGTTACATTTGCAACAATAAGCAAAACAGTTCTTTACAAAAGTTTAGTGCAGCACTTTAACAATAATATGAGAAAGTAGTTGCCCTTATATTTGTAATAAATACATAATAATATATTGTCGTTTAACAAATTCTGTTTGTAAAGGGACCAATACATTGCCTCTAAATCTCAAGTGCAGGTATGAACATCTGTCCGAAATGTTATTTTATTATGTAAGTAAGGTGGCATTTCAAATATAACAATTTTGTGATAATTATTATTATTAATTATTTGTGTTAGAACTTTGGATAAATTTCTGTTTATTCCATTTTTTCCATTTTTTTTCTTATTGCGGATAGCAAATTTCAGGTGAGTCGCATTGCATATATACTTTTTTTTTCTTTATTCGTTATTTGTTAATTGTTTATATTGACTTAACATTTTCAGTTACTTAAAATCTGTCATGAAAGTCAAAGAATTTATTTTGTATTATCAAAATGTTAGAGGGCTTCAAACAAAAACGAACACCTTTAAATGTAACCTTGCGGCTGACGATTATGATTGCAGTGCACTGAATGAAACTTGGCTTGATTCAGATATATATAATACTGAAATTTTTGATGAACGCTACAATATATACAGATGCTATAGAAATAAAACTATTACTGCCAAAGAAAGGGGAGGTGTGTGAATTGCAATTAATAAACAATATTATTCTGAAGTTATAAAAACTAACACCAAGCTTGAGACGTTAACAATTAAAGTAAAATGTTTCGGATCCACTTATACTGGGTGGGCCACGAAACTTGTAGCCTCTGAAGATTTGCTACTGCAACCGAAACATGAAAGAAGAGTAGATCATTATTTTTTATGCATTAAAAACAGATCATGGTTGGTAAGTATCAAAATAAACAATATTTGCTGTATATATTTATATGACTTTTTGTAATATAATGCAAAACGTGGCTAGAGGGGCTACAAGTTTCGTGGCCCACCTGGTATAATAAGTACAGTTTACTTTGTGCCTAAATCATCATTGGATGAATATTTAGAGTATTTTGCTTTGTTGGAAAATATTCGAAATATTTTTGAAAACGAAATAATAATCGTAGGGGATTTTAACATACTCGAAATTAATAACTTTAATTATAATCTTGTAAGTGGTAGTCAGATAACAAAAAGTGTACAGGAATTTTTAGATTTATTCAATTTACAAACGTATACTAACGTTGGGAATTCTGTTGATAGAACCTTAGATTTAGTTATGTGCACTTTTGAATTGTGTGTGGGAACGCAGTTTGATGCTTTAGTGCCAATTGATGTTCTGCAGTGCAGTCTTTAGGCCCCCAATTTTTTGGGGCCTCCGACGGGCGCATGGATCAACTGATAATAATGTAATTCATTAATTAATTTTGTAAAAAAATAAAAATTAAAGTTGTGCATTCATTTGATAATTATACATAATTATAAATCATTAATAAAAATTAATAATACGTATAAATGTACTACGTTGGCCAGACCCAAAGCTTTTTGGTATTAGAACAGATTTTAGATTCGATTGTTTTAATATAGGTTCGAAAGCACTGCTTTACTAAGTAAACTGAAGCTATTATAGTCAACAGGAGATTTATATCTTTTATATTTTCGATGGACTCTAGATTTTTCCCTCATCAGCTTAATTAGATCGCTTGAAAACCAAAGAGGAAAATAATCTGATTGCTTATTAAACATCGGTACATGTTTTGAAATAACAGATTTCATAATGAGATAATTAATTTAGTTCTCAGTGCTAAGCGATTTCACTTCAACATTCCAATCGTAAGACAGTAATTTACCATTAATAGCATTCTAATCAGCTTTGAAGAAATTACGAAAATTTTGAGCGGCTGCAATAAGCAGTTTTGTAAACTTATATCTAAAATATATTTCTAAAGGAGGCTAGTTTTGATCTACAGCAGTAAGAGGAGGCTTTCGCATTGAATAACCTCTGTGTGTTCGTTGTTAGATAACACAAGGTCTAGAATCCTCGAATTTATATTTTTAACATAATTAAACTGCATAATTCCACTTACAGATATACAGTCCACAAAAAAATTTGCATTATTGTCGTACGTTGAAGCTGGTTGGGGGTCACACTCATTGCCATTCTTAACCCAATTTATGTTGCCCAAGTCGAAATCACATAATAGTTAACGGCTCAGATAATGATATCGAGCAGTTTGTAACAAAAATAGCTGGAATATTATCGGGGTCCAGCCCCTTGCTTACATCCTGGCTACTTAGTAGCTCTTACACTTCCAGACAGTTAGATAGGTAGACAGGCAAACATTAATAAGTTAAACAGGATAAAAAACGAACTTTGCAGTACTATGCTACAAGAGAGGCTAAACTCTTTATCATTAATGTGCATAGAAAGCGACATTGAATTTAAATTTTGAAGATATAACACAGGACTTTGCCCATACCAAATCGAGCAAAAAATCTTTTATTAGTGTGTAGCAATAATTATGACCTATTTTTTAGTTTTCTTATTTCTATTGTGTTTATATTCATTTTATTAGAATGTTAATTTCGTTTCAGTACATAGTTGTATAAAAATAAAAGTAGGTATTTTAAAAATATTTTTTGTATGGTATTGAGTTACTTCCTTTCTAAAAGGGCCCCTTCATTACATTGGGCCCGGGGCCTCAATCATATAAAAGACGGCACTGATGTTCTGCACCCCGCTCTGTTGATCACAAGTTAGTTTTAATCCTGCAGTGAACGATAACCTCGCATTGAATAAGTATGATTTTTAAAAAGGTGACTTTCTGTTACTATATAGTGCGTTGAAGAATACAGACTGGAGTATTCTTGAACCCATAGATGTTAACATGGCTACTAATGAATTTTATAACATTTTATACAACATTATAGACCAAACTGTACCTAGAATCAAATGCAATCTGACGAATAGAAACAAATATCCTGTATGGTTCACAAAGGAAATAATATCAAACTTAAAGCGTAAAACGGTTTCATCTCTATACAGTTCTTATATAGGTAATAGTTTTAAAGTACAAGTTTGTGTTATTATTTAGGCATAAGATAGGTTACTAGTATTAGCTGTTAGCCAGAATTTTTATTTTTTACTTTGTACAATATTGTGACTAAGTACCTATAATAGTTGTGCAATAATGTAATTTGATATTATGTAGCAAATTGCTAAATAAAGTTTATTATTATTATTATTATAAACGGAAAAATGAGTCTGAATGCCACTTACAGGACTTTACACGTATTTGACGAGAACTAAAACTAAAAATCTGGTGTGATACACGCACACAACTTCCTTTTACAGTGATCTTATAATTGGCCAAAAATTTAATTTTAAATTTTTAACCATTTGTCAAAAATTTTAAAAAATTACAAATTCTACAAAAACGGTGCAAAATAGAGCGTTAGGTGAAGAGAAAAATTTTCTCTAGAATTTCAAGTTGAATTCAAAAATGTAATAATATACTGTGTGTTCTATTTAAAATAGGAGTTAAGAAAAACAACAAAAGAAACCGATTTTAGAAGTATTCAACTGGAAAATCACCTATCTCACTCAATACACAATAAAAATCTAATAAAAATGAGAAGTTTTAAAAAAATTGTTAGAGCCGTTTTTGAAAAAATCGAAAAAAAACTGAAAAATCACAAGAGTAAACATCTACTTCCGGTTATGCGGTTTTCTTCAAAAACTTGCTGTCGCATCTACATAGTACACAAAGCTTATACAGGGTGTAGAAATGCTTTACGCACCATAGGGATTTCAATGGTAATTTCTTCATATGAAAATATTTGCTTCGCTACTAATTATTTTAGAGCAAACCTGTATTGAAGTTTTTTGTAGAGAAAAAAATTCTGTATCCATTTACGGCAGAATTTGTCATTTTACATTTCGGAAAACCGAAAATTTAAAGAATAAAATTACCATTTTTAGACAAATCAGTGGTGCCTTGAAATTACTGAATCATCTCAAAGCATCAACAAATTAGTTTGCTGTTTATTTGTTTGCATAATCTGTCAAATGTAACGGCAACCAAATAAACACCCTGTATATGAAGTTTCAACGCCATACCTCTTTTCGTTTTTGAGATATTCTGTTCACAGACAGACACACAGACCAATGAAAAAAAATATGTTTTTTGGGTTCAGGGGACTCTAAAACGTGAAGATCTGTTGAAATCTCAAAGCATGGAAGGGCGCTTTTCTTGGGTGGGGGGTACCGTATATTTATGTATAGGTATTAATGTATTATCAAGACAATTTAAAAATTCCAAGTGACTATTCAGTTCATTTGTCATCTGTCAAAAACTGACCAATAAAAATACAAGATTTGAGGTCTTTGAGCCAACAAAAATTATCTATATTGACAATTTTTACTAGTGGTTTTAATCAACAATTTTTTAAAGTAATTAATAGTTACAACATATACTAACAACACTTATTTATTAAAAGAAAAGGTACAACTCAATTTCAGGATAAACAAATGTTAAAAAAATGGTTTCAGTTTGATGAATAGTCCATACCATTCTTAGTCAAAGTTAAGTAGATTATTTTTGCGGTGTTATCACTACTCATGTACATTACGCTTCGGATTATCCGTATCAAAGCGCAATGAACATTCATGATACCACTGCAAAAATATTCGACATAACTTTGACTACTCATGGTATTATAAGTGACTATTTTTCGGAGGTTTATATACTACACCAAATAAAAGTTTTTGCCTACCAGCAGTTACCACTATCAATAACTGTTCAATAACATTATCAGCTTGTATAACATAATGCTTGAATGATAATTTAACGTGTATGCCAACTCCACCTCCCCTTGTTGTACGATCAAGATGCAAAAAGCAGTAGCCATCTATTGTCACCACATCTGAAGATATATTAGACGTTAACCAGGTTTCACTTACAGTCAGTGAGTCGTAGTTTGTACCAATTACATGGTCACGAATATTTGAAAAACTTGCCATGAATTATCTTGCATTCAGATGTGCACACTGAAAATTAGAAGCGATGTCATTCATGATCAATAAATTCTTTATTTAATAAAACAGAAATATGAGATATAATTAAGTAACTAATTTAATGCGTAATTGCAATAAGAAATTAAATTAAAGATACTTATACCGGTAACTTAATTACAGCAAGCAGCATGCTAAAAATATAAACACAGCTTCATGTGGAATAGTAGGTACACTTACGATCATTGAAAATGAACAGGGTTATGCATGTCAAATTGACTTCACCGACGTTTTGCAATTGCGTGCAACGTTATTTTATTATTACGATGAGGAGAGAGTTAGGACAACACGATTCTGCTTTAGAGACAAGGGAAATTCAGAAAACGTATATCAACTACTGTAATGTTTGTTGCATAGCCCTGTTCATTTTCAATGATTCTTTGTGTAACTCAGTAGCTCATTAAGGGCCGGTTGCAGAAAGCAATGTTAAGTCTGGTGTTAGCTAACGTCGCGTCAAAGTGAACAAAATCGCATCAAATTTTGTTTACTAATGTATTAGTTACCATAAACGTTTGAGATTTGATTCGTTTTTGTTCACTTTGACGTCGTGTTAGCTAACACCAGACTTAACGTTGCTTTCTGCAACCGGCCCTAAATCTTAAAAACTTTGCCATCAGCGACCAGACATTGGTAAAAACATATATTTGTTGAGCAGAACGCAAAAATGATTGCCTTGCTTTTGTTAGGTCTTCTTTTATGAAAACCAGGGTTCCTTTTATTTGATTTGAAAAATCGTTGTCGGAGGTTATAATTAACAAACTTCACAATGACTGGGGTGGGTAGACTTGAATTCCTGCTCCTCAATCTATGACTTCTTTCAATTGCGTTCTTGGGAACTTGGATTGGAAGCGCAAAAATTGTAAGAACTTGGTCTGTATCTTAGTTCATTGGAAGCTTCTTGATCTCTAGAATATTCAGGTTACTTCGTCTTAAATATTGTTCAAGAGAATACATTTTAAAATCGTGTGTTTGGATAGTTGTGTTTTGAGAAGCACCAGTTTCTTCTACAGTAGAAATACGCTGGTCGTGTTCAGAACTGTTGCTTAAACTTCTCCATCAAATTGGCCATAAAATCTCCATACACCAGAATGTTCTTAACAATACGTTGAACCACATCATCTTCGTCGGACTGCTCTTTGATGGAAGCTGACTGACCTTTGCCACCACCTGAAGTTTATAATCGCCACCCGTTTTTATAAAATTTACAGCAATTCTGTAGCAGAACCTCACAGTAATAGTAGGAAGAGCCCAACTTTAACTATACTAAAACTGTCAAATAAGGGTCCGCCCACTGCACTAGCACGTCTATTCAGCTTGACTGCACGTGGATTAGGATGTATTTCTAATCCCTGAAGACATTTCGCACTGCACTGAACTGCCTCTCTTGTTCAAAGATTTCAACATTTGCTGAATGCGATACGAGGTAGGTACTCCACAACTGGATATCGCAGCTCTATGTTGGTGTCAGCAGTTTTATAGACAAGCAACTTGTTGGCAACAGATACTTTAGAGTTGCAGCCTAACAAGCAGTAATATTTTCTCAATTAGGACTGAGTTGCTCCCTTATAGTATAGTCCAAATAGTGGTTTCTAGGTTAATACAAACAACCTTTTTTATTGCCGCTTCTTTTGAATTTCGGTATTTGACGGCGCTAAAAACAGATACTTTTTTTACCAATACACAATATTAAACCAGCATCACAACTTATAACACAAAATATTAAATAAATGTTACGAAACGTCAAACTGACGTTTTACCGCCCTACTCTTTCGCCACCTGTTGGATCCGCACGGAACTAGGACAAAAATTAGCCAGCGCAATCTGCCAAATGGTAAGAAGTCGAATCACCTGAATATCTTACACCGTGCTCTGGTGTAAGCGATCTTGAAATCCAGTGTGCTGAACTTTTTAGTATCTTCAAATTTTCTTGAAAAACAAGTGCTTAGCACTTCGAATTCATTTGCAATAACTTAAACATTTATTCTTCGGTCTGTAAGCACCAAGTCTTCAATCTTTTTGATGATCTTCGTTTTACAAGATTTCTGCACTTTGGGTCACCTTGAATTTGAGTGAAATATGACGCCGTGTTTTCCCCGTGCATCCGAATGAATATTTTTGTTAAGAACTTATATTGCTTCTGTATTTAAGTTCAATTTCTTATGTTGAAATGGCTACCAAAACTGCAGAAACCTTTTGATTCGAACAGTACACTTAGTGAATGTAATAAATGTGACAGCTACTTGGCAGCCGAACATTGCAATTGTTTTCGTGCATTTTCGTGACAAGGAAGGTTTCATAAATATCCTCCCAAGAAAATCTAATAATGCGACTGCCAATACAGGTAGCAAGTTTTTACGAAAGAGATAAAAACGTAAAGATTATTTACGTGAAACGAAAGACGAGTTGCAGCTTAACCGTTCTTTGACATTTACTATAGTAATAATAATTTACTTACTTTTTAACATATTTCTTTAAAAACATTTTAGGTGGTAGCACCAAAGAGATTTAATTTAGTTTACTGATGCACGGTGGAGAGATTCTGTACTTACTGATAACTAAAATTAAATATTTGTACCTAGTTGGTGCTCTGCTTTATTTGAATAACGAATATTTATTTAATTATGCCAGGTTACACCGAAATGACGTAAAAGTTAGATTTGCACCAGGAGAGAGATAAATGAGGTGATTCATGCGATGTAAATGTGGTCTGAATTTCTTGTAGCTCTTCCGGTGCGTAAATTACAATTCAGGCATAAATTCCCCACATACAGCGCTTCAGGTTCTGTATGAAATTATAGCTGACGCATCAGGTTCAGGTAAATCTGCCATTGACCCTGCAGAACACTATATTGCGCTACGCTGTAAGTCGAATCAGTGCACTATTGTTCTTCGTGTTACGTAAATAGTTGAGCAATACTTGCAAGGGCGATATTCAAACGATTGTCGCATCCTGTCTACTACAGGTTTGGGGGTCACGAATGAATTAACAAGAAATAGCGTTTTGTTATACTAAAAGCGTTACCTACAATCCTTTGTAACATATCCGTGCTGTTGTACACTTGAGTAAAAACCAAATCACCTTTTTTTCAATCGAATTGCTTAGAGGAAGATGGGATTATTTATGTGTTGATTAACTTATACGGCACGTAAATTAGAAAACTGGGAGGTTTGGTTGCTAACAACTGACTACTGTGCTCTACAGTTCTCTAACTATTGATTCATAAGTATTTCTAGCACACTAGACGCCAGGAAAGTCAAAGTAGAATTACCTATTCGCTTTTATAGAATAATTTATTGGTTATTTACACTACTAAGATCGTAAGTGAATTTTATTGGTGGAGCTCAATAAAAAAATTACACACCATGTAATGCATTGAATTTGTTTCTACTACCAACATAATTTAAATAATAATTAAGTAGCTGTTACAATAACTGTACTCGATATCATAGTTACCGTATGCTTAAACAAAAACTTGTTTTAATTCCCCTATCCGTTTTGAGTTTACGTTCGTAGATGCAAATTTGAGTGTTATCCATACTTAAATATCAAATCTAAAGTAAAGTATAACCAAACGTTTGACATTTTTATTAAATAGTGTACGACTAAGAAAGTTGTGGAAATAAGTGTTATGTTGGCATAATTGATGAAAGATCGAAAGTCTCCAGCTAGCCTTTGGTGTGAGTATTTTATGCATTCATAATCTTCTACGTCTAGTTGTTAATAAAAAATCTCGAAGATTGTTACTGTATTGACCTGAATGGGTAAGTAGCACTTACGCGCTTAGCAACAAGTACATGCTTAGCAACGAATAGTCTTCGCACCTTTCGCTTACCATACATGTGTGCTGGTGGCTTCATAATTTTCAGTTACGATGTCGATAGTAAAAAAACATTTACAAAATATGAGTTCATATAATTAGTTTTTACTTCCTTTTACGACACAGTAAGTATTGGATTCACCCCAAAAATTCTAAATTGAGTTTTCAACATATCTTCAAATTTTAGAGTCCCCTGAAACCAAAAAACATATTTTTGTTCATTGGTCTGTGCGTGTGTCTGTGTGTCTGTCTGTGTGTCTGTCTGTCTGTCTGCGAACAGAATGTCTCAAAACGAAAAGAGGTATAGCGTTGAAACTTCATATATAAGTTTTGAGTACTATGTAGATGCGACAGTAAGCTTTTGAAGAAAATCGCATAATCGGAAGTAGGTGTTTACTCTTGTGATTTTTCAGTTTTTTTCAATTTTTTCAAAAACGGCTCTAACGATTTTTTTTAAACTTTACATTTTTATTACATTTTTAATGTGTATTGTGGTGAGATAGGTGATTTTCCAGTTGAATACTTCTAGAACGGGTTTCTTTTGTTTTTATTTATTTTTTTTATTAACTCCTATTTTAAATAGAACACCCGGTATATTATTACATTTTTTAATTCAGCTTAAAATTCTAGAAAAAATGTGTCTCTTGAACTAACGCTCAATTTTGTACCGTTTTTGTAGAATTTATAATTTTTGAAAATTTCTGACAAATGCTTAAACATTTAAAATCAATTTTTTGTCTAATTATAATATCGCTGTAAAAGGAAGTTGTGTGCGTGTATCACACCAGATTTTTAGAACATGTGAACTGGATACAGAACGTATTCATATTTTAAGAATAAAGTAGTTAATTGCCATACATATGTACTTTAAAAATTAGAGGAATTGTAAAAAGACGTGAACAATATATCTTTAAAATATCTGAATTCTTTGTGTAATTATATGGGTTTTGAAACTTAATCATTAACATTTAGTGTAATATTTATCATCACATAATTATTTTATAGAATATTGCCCTATGTATTCAAGCAACCAGTAGCATGACACTGCTTATCTTAGTTTCTATGAAGATAATTGAACTTAAATGATACCTTATTTTTGCACTAATAGTAGATTAGATTAGATTCCACGACTGCCTTTTGCTGGCATGCGCACGTCAGCCCTTTGGGCTTTTTGTACTGTCGGGAATTTTCAAGTTAGCAGGCCGACATCCGTATCTTTTACTAGACTTGCAATTACCCCTACTAGCTTGCGGTTGTCAATAGAATTAAGGCTCCAATCGAGTTGGTGTCTTTTACGCTCTAATGCTGAGCATTCAAAGAGGATATGATCGGCTGTTTCATCATCCTCTTGGCATAGTCTGCAAACAGGTTCATCTCTATAGATATTGATCCTGTGCATAAATTCTCTGAATGCTCCAGTGCCTGTTAGTAGACTGACTACTTGCTTGATTCGAGTTCTGTTCAGTCTCAACACGGTTTTGGTGGTTTGTGGATTCGGAGTTTTTAGCAATCTTTTGCAGTGTGTTGCTTGATTGTAGTTTCTCCACCTTAGTTGGTGTGCGGTATTGACCCATTCATTAATGGCTGAGCGGGCTTGGTTTTTCTGAATGCTTAGACCAGGTTCTGGACCGGTCATTGCATTGCGGGCTGCTTCTTTTGCGAGCTTGTCCGCCTTCTCGTTTCCTTCAATACCTTGGTGACCTGGGATCCATCATAATTTTACTGTATTTCCCTGGCTTAAGGTTTGAAGTTTGGATTTGCATTCCTTGACCAGTCTCGATGAAGTACTGAAAGCGTTGAGCGCTTCCAGTGCTGCCTGACTGTCTGAGAGAATGTGTATGTCTCGACTGAGCAGCTTCTTTTCTATGCTGATGTTTGCGTATACGTTAATAGCTTGTACTTCAGCCTAAAAGATGTTACAAAACTTTCCTAGACTGATTTGTTCGTTGGTTCTAGGATTGGTACTGTACACACCGGAGCCTGTACCCCCTTCAAACTTAGATCCATCAGTGTAAAAAATGATGTTCTTATTTGTTGGAGTTGGTAGTTGGTCCGGATTCCAACTTGTGTGTACAGTAAAGTTCTTTTCAAAGTCATAGGCTTTGATTATAAGATCAGAACCCATTTCTAATATTGGGTTGTTGATGTGTGACATGATCTTGCCATGTCCTAGATTATTAGCTGTGGTCATCCAGTGACCAATACTTTGTAATCTGTAGGCTGCCATTCTGGCTTCACCTTCCAAGAAGATGTGCAGAGGTGGCATATTTAAAATAGCATTCAGTGCTTGTCCTGAGGTGCCTTTAAAGGCTCCAGTGATGCTCCGATTAGCTAGATATTGTATTCTGCTGATTTTGTGGATCGCAGTTGCTTGTTTTATTTTGGGCCACCAGGAGATTATTCCATATGAAATTATTGGTTGAACCATGGTTTTGTACAGCCAGAGGGTCAGTTCGGGTTTGAGCCCCCACGTACTACCTATGGCTCTTTTCCCAATTACTAATGTTTGTATGCACCTGGTGATTGTTTTGTCTAAGTGGGAGTTCCAAGTTAATTTGGAATCGATGGTTAGACCTACTAATAGTAAGTGTGAATCCATATGTATAAGTTACAACTCATGATAAAGTTTGGCCATTTGTTGAGGATGTTTTCAAAGAGCGTTGAGGGGCAAAGTGGCTTTGCAAAAAAATTGTGGGAATTCTTTTTGAAAAGAAAACCCTTAAAAATCAGTTTTTCTATCGTAACTCAAAAATGGAAACCGCAAGGGTAAAACTTTTTGAGTAAACAATGTCTCTAACTTTGTGTCGTATAATAACTCTAATGGTTTAAGAGAAAATTGCCTCACGATGTGGAAGTAAATTCATCTATCTATCAAGCAAATGTATGAATTTATTCCCACATTCTTGTTATTAATATTTTAACATTGAAAATGTTTGACGAATTGGAAATATGACGCTAGTACGGGGCTCCTCGAGTAATTTGTGTGACGCTTGAAAAATGCGCAGTTTTCGTGAAGTTTTGCTAGTTTTACCTATTGCAGGTGAATGTTGTTGGTGTCATTTTGAAGAGCTCGTCAAGGGCGAACTTTCTGGAAAGGTTGTGAAAACGAAAAATTTCAGGGGGCGAAAAAACGGGGTTAAAAAGATTTTTTGGACAAAAAGCGTTCGGTGCTGTTACATCGCATACTTTCTGAAAGATCCAAATGTCATTTACGGCTAGTTGGAAAGAGGATGAACCAAGGCTCATCGGACTGACTGTTTTTGGGATCTGCGATGCACGGGGGCGAAGTTACAGGGGTAGAAAGCTGAGGTGCATTTGTAGTAAATTGGATGTTCGCATAAACAGGGGGAGAAAAGCAAATGTCGAATTTTGTTTATGGCAGTATGTTGCTGAATCTGTGGGCTTTTAAGAATTTTGCGGCTCAGGTGGATTTAGGGGTTGCAAAATGGGCAAAACATTATAATTATCAGAAAAACCTTAAAATTAATATTTGTGTGAAATTCGCTGTCTGGAGATTTTCTACTGGTCAAATTTATTATTTAAGATAATTCGGGATGTGGTAATTTTACGGTGCAGGTAGATTTGGGGGTTGCAAAATGGGGAAAACGTTATAAATATCAGAAAAACCTTAAAATTAATATTTATGTGAATTTTTCCGTTTGGGGACTTTCTACTGGTCGATGGTATTTTTTAAGAGAATTCGGAATGTGTTAATTTTGCGGTTCAGGTGGATTTGGAGGTTGCAAAATGAGGAAACATAATTATCACAAAAACCTTAAAATTAATATTTATGTGAATTTCGCTGTTTAGAGACTTTCTACTGATAGATTGTATTATTTAAGAGAATTTGGGATGAGGTAATTTTGCGGCACAGGTGGATTTGGGGATTACAAAATGGGGAAAACGTTATAATTATCAGAAAAATCTTAAAATTAATGTTTATGTGAAATTCGCTGTTTGGAGACTTTTCACTGCTCGATTGTATTTTTAAGAGAATTCGGGATGTAGGAATTTTGCGGTTCAGGTGAATTTGGGGGTTACAAAATGGGGAAAACCGTTATAATTATCAGACAAACTTAAAAATTTACATTTATATGAAATTCGCTGTTTGTAGACTACACACGTTTTGAAAAATCTCGGATGACCAAAGATGATCATTTGCTAGATGATGTTATTGAACAAAGTGCCCTCTGGCATATATGCCAAAGGTTGAGGTGCGAGCGACGAACGCACCTTGTAAAACAACAGTCTAGGAACCCCGATGGGAGGCCATGGCCCCACGTGGACCGTAGCGCCATGGAGTAAGTAAGTAAGTAAGAGACTAGAAGAAATTCTTGGTATTGTGAAGAAGGACCTTAGCGTTGGAGAAGGTACTTAGCCCTTAAGGTTCCACATGCAAAATGAGTAGGACGGCTCAACTAAATAACACACCGGCGAATCAAACTGAAAACAGCCATTTTGCAACACGGACTAGGAGACTCAGTCTTTCCCTTCTGCGGATTCTTCAGCTGGCGTTCAAGGATATCCGGACGAATCCCACGCCTACAGTTCTCCTGCCATTTAGCTTTGTTGGCTATTAAGTTATCAACAGTTGTTTCTGATAATGGCAATCATACATGAACTATGGTCAATATACTAGTATTATGAAATGGTTCCCAATTCTCAGAGAAACTATTATAGATTAGAACAATGGAAAATTCGTTGCCACTAGAGACCTCACATCGGAGATTCTCAGTAGCACCCTTTTGATCAATTATACAGCACTTGTAATCTATTTCAAGCACATCCTGGAATGCAATAATCTATAATTCTTATGTTTTTTGTGCTACCTTTAGAATCAATTTGAATAAAAAATAATAAGAAGAAAGTGCAAATAAATTCATTGATGGATGGATTTACTTTGACACTGTGGTGCAATTTCCTTGTGAATCAATAGATTTATTAAGAAAATTATAAGGAACAAAGTTATAGACAATATTATACAAAACATTTTTTACTCAGAAAGTTTTCCTGTAGCGCTTTTAATTTTTGAGTTACATTAGACAAACTAATATTTAAGCATTTTGTTCTTATCGCAAGGCGCCCTCAAAACTCTTTAAGAACATCCTAACGAAGAGTTAGCAACCTATGGTCAAACTTTATTATGACTTGTAACCATTGTGAACTTTTAACATAGATTCATACGTACTATAGTACAGCTTCAGCGGTAGTTTGTACAATATTCTAACATTTCAGCACTTATTTGAGCTACTAGAATGTTACAAAATTCTTCTTTCGCGAGTAAATAACACGTAAGGCAACATTCTTACCGAATGTGGGATATTCGCTATGAGAGTTGCGCTTCAATTAGATTCACAAATAATTTTTTCATCCTAATCACTCATGCTTCTTGCATAGCATTCGGAGGTTTAAAAAAAGTCGATAATATTCAGTTCGCCAGGGATATTACAAATATTTTAGCTTCATTCTGTACCATTGAACAGAATTGCCTGAGAGGCTGCTTCAGGATTCCGTTATTTTGCGCTGATTCTATCCGCCAAGCACGTAAACAAGACTGTGTTTACGTTTTAAACCAATGTAGTCAATGGTACTTGAACGGACGACGATAAAAAACCACCCTTGGAGCACAGCCTCATGCCCCATAAATATTATGGCTTAGAAAGGGTAGTGAATGAATCAAACATTAAATGCAGATTGACTTTTATTATGAAAATAGACTAGTATTTATACAAAACAAAAAGTGCTTAACGCAGTAACAATATCAAAGTTCATATATACAGTTTAATAGGTCAAAGTGTTTAAATTACAAAACAGCAGATAAGCAATTTGTGCAGTTTTTATTTCCTGATAGAGCGAAGGTCGCCCGTTGAACTTACTACTGTAGGTCGATATTATGCAAGGAGTGCAGAATTGCATTTTCCTGGTCTTTAACTCGTATGATTGTGTAATAACACTGGCTTTTAAATTACGAATAATGTTTCATAAATTTGAACTGAAATATATAGTTTTTAATCTAATTTAAACATATTAAATTTAGTAATTATGAGGCAAAGACTGGTGATTGCAACATTAAACAGTTCTTGCTAATAAATGGGAATTGCATTTAAAAGCATGCAACTGGATTTCGTAAATTTTAGAAAATAAAATTTATGTGTGTTTAAATCAAGTTTAAACATATTGCCAATTTTAGGCCGAAGAAAAAGAAAAGGAAAATTATATTGTTTCTTCCACATTAAGGGTTTTTAGAGGATATTCTTCTACGGCTGACTGGCGTTGTTTGGATTGATGCTTCCTTCGGTTGATCCTTTTCCGAATGTAGTAGAAGGCTCCTATTAGAATAGCCCCTCCCAATAGGCTGCCTGTGATCCCGCTGGATAGATAGGAGTGGTGGCGGATGGTTTTCCAAGTTATGTCCTTTAGGTGCTGCTGGAACTCCAACTGTGAAGTTTGTAGATCTTCGAAGTGGTCTGACTGTTTTAGAACTGGCTCCTCTGCAATTTCTGAAAAGGAGTTGGGTGTTATTGTGTTGGTAAAGTTGATGCTGACGGCCTTGGAATATCCTGCGAGGATCTTGAATTTCTTGCTATGCCTGGGGGTTAACGTATTCTTTGTAGTTTGTATGATGCAGTCTGACGAGATCTGAATCACACCTGTTGTGTTGACAGTGACTTCTTCCCTATTGCCACTACAAGTGATAGCTATTCGGGTTGGTTTGTTGACTACGAACATCCAGGTGTTTTCCATGTATAGTTGTTTCCAAATAATGGACTGGATCTGATGTCTTCGTAGGCTGCACTGACTAATTTCTGTTCGATGATATATATCATCAATGATGCAATTTGGGTTATTTTCAATTCCTTTCACGACTGTTGGACTGCAGATATACGTGTTTGGAGTAATTTGGAGATTTTCTTTGAATTCCTCATCTGTCTCTTGAAAGTACATTTGTAAGTTGTAATCCACAGCGAAGATCCCTTTTGGTACGTCGATCACCCAGTAGGACCCATTGTTAATTTGGAGAGGAATTGGAGTCACCTTGATTAAGGTATATTCGGTTTTTTCGACTATGATGAAGTATCCTTGGACGTTGATGTATATGTCATCATGTCCGATGTCGACCTTCAGGATTGGAGTCGGTAAAATTTCTAAATTTGGCGAGAGTTTACTTGTTGCATTTGCGAGGATTTGCTTGATTTGGGCAGGTGTTATTAACTCGTAAAAATTACCTTGTTGGAAATGAACGTTCAAAATGTTTGTGTGGTAATTGCATAGTTCACTAATAACATTTGTGGCGACTTGATAGACACTGATAATGTGGATATTTAATCGGTTGGAGTCGGTTGCCTTATACCACTTGTCCATGTTGTTGATCGCCCTGATTCCTTGATTCAGCTTCTCTTGGAAATGTTCCAGCTTCTGATCGATTCGTTCTTCGGTCTCATTAAATATTGAAAGTGCTGACAGCAAGAATTTGGATTGTTGACTGTCCATTTTTATTAATTCCTGTTGATTTTTGTCGAGTCTATCAATATCTTGATAGACTTCGTCATTTACTCCGAAAATTGACGTAAGTACAGTCCCAAGCACTCCTCGTTTCTCTCGTCTTGCTATGATATCTTCCATGCCAGTTTTAATCCATTCCATATGCCTTTTTTGTTCCAGAAGATGATGCACCAATGTCTTGCATAATGTGTCTTCGGACAGTTCTTTCGCAGAGGTCGTCGAATTTGTCCACCATGTCGGTAACTGTTTCGAAGTCTTCTTCGATCTTCCCTCTCTCGAACTGGATTTCGATCCTGAATGTTCCTCGTTCAATCTTCCCGTGTCCAATATGCTCTACATAGTACCCGCTGTCTGGTTTTTGTATGTTGAATTCTGCCTTACTCAGTGTATTGGTAGTAAGGAGAGTAAATATGAGTAAAAGCATTTTCCATTTGGACCGGATAGTTTTCTTTGGTACTGAGAATGATTGTGTGTGGGTGCTGTTGGCCGAAATTTTCTCTTCAGGCTCTGGTTCCTGCGGTTCTTCGTTAGTTGGTAATGGAATGATACTGCCTATGGAACGTTTTAATTGATGTCCTCCTGATTTCTGAATGGTGACTACTCGCACTGATCCATCGGTTGCAGGATGAATGTCGGTAACTCTCGCTAAGGGCCATTTACTAGGATTAATGTTTTCTTCTTTGATTAGCACTAGGTCACCAACTTTGATATTCTCCACCGGTTTCTTCCATTTGTTTCTTTGCTGTAATCCATGAAGGTAGTCTGAGCTCCATGATTTCCAAAAATCTTGCTTGATTTTTTGGATCAATCTCCAGCGATTTGACAAATTTGTTGATATTGGTGTGCTGATTGGGTCCGGTGGTGAGATTATCTCTCTTCCTATCAGGAAATGGCCTGGTGTCAATGCAGTGGTATCTTCAATATTGTTGCCTTGTGGGCACAGGGGACGTGAGTTTAAGCAGGCTTCTATTTGGCAAAGCAAAGTTGTTAATTCTTCAAATGTTAGAGTAGCGTTGCCAATGGTTCTCTTCAGATGATGCTTCATTGATTTTACTCCTGCTTCCCATATTCCTCCGAAGTGTGGGGCTACTGGGGAGATGAAGTGCCATTGAGTACCAATGGTGGATAAATTTTCTTGAATAACTGGGCTTTCCATTGCTTGACGGATTCCTTGTCCAAGACCTTTCTTGCTCCAACGAAATTCGTTCCGTTGTCGCTATAAAGATGTGCACAGCGTCCTCTTCGGGCGATGAACCTCCTGAAGACTGATAGGAAGCTGTTAGTTGTCATGTCGCTGACGGCTTCTAAGTGTATTGCTTTGGTTGACAGACAGACAAAAACAGCAATGTATCCCTTGGATGAAGAATGCCCTCTTCCTTTAGATGTTCGGATTTGTATTGGACCGGCATAGTCCACTCCGGAATGGAAGAATGGCGGGGTTGAATTGACTCTGGTTGGTGGAAGATTCCCCATTAATTGCTGGGCTGCCTCTGCCTTGAATCGGATGCATCGAAAGCATTTCTTGATGCTGGAACTGACGGTTTTCTTTGCGTTGATGATCCAATATTTTCTTCGGACATAGGACAGTGTGAGTTGAGTGCCACCGTGTAAGGTGCGTAAATGTGCCTCATGGATTATTAATTTGGAAACATGATTGGAATAAGGAAGAATAATTGGGTGTTTTTCCTGGTAGGATAAGTTGGAATTTTCTAGTCTTCCTCCAACACGTATGATTCCATGTTGATCGATGAATGGATTGAGATTTGCGAGTTTGTTGTTGGAGTCCACACATTTTCTCTTTTGGATTTGAGATCCTGTTGCCTTCAAAATAGGATCACTTCCTTGGACGACCTTGATGAGTGTGAGGATGGTGTCTTCCATTTCTTTAACTGATAGACATCCTGGTTGAATGGGAAGACGCCTACACTTGTTGATGAATCTTCGGCAGTAGGACACGACTCGTACCATTCTTGTCAGAGACGAGAAGCGATGAATAATCTCGTTCTCGTCTTGATGAACTGTAGCTTGATGCACAGTGTAACCTTTTGCTTCTTTATTGGTTGTGGCGGTGTCTGGTTGACACGGCCATAACTCCTTGTTAATTAACCAGCTTGGTCCATCCCACCATAGTGTATGTTCCTTTAATTTCCCTGGACTAGTACCTCTGGAGATGACGTCTGCAGGATTTTCTTCTGACTTGACGTGGTTCCAATGTTGAGCCGGAATCAGGTGGTTGATTTCGGCTACGCGATTTGCGACGAATGTCTTCCATCTTACTGGATCTCCCTTTATCCATCCTAGTGTGACCATGGAATCGGTCCAGGCGAAGATAGATACCTTAGGAATGTCCAGTGCCGTGATTACCCGTTGTAATAGATTAGAAAGTAGTACTGCTGCGCAGAGTTCTAGTCTGGGTAGGGTTGCCTTTGCTCGAGCTGGTGCCACCTTGGATTTGGCTATTAATAATGATACCTTGGATTGGCCTGATGACGTGATGACTCTGGTGTAGACCACGGCTCCAATAGCTCTTTCGGAGGCGTCACAGAATCCATGCAGTTCCATTTGAGCTTCCTTTTTGGTAAAAAGCCACCTTGGTAAAGTAATTTCTTCTACTGATTTGAGTTGAGATTTAAATGTTTCCCATTTGCCTTGGATACTTTCTGAGACTGGGTCGTCCCATTTGACATTTTCGAGCCATAGCTCTTGGATGAGCAGTTTAGCAGTGATGACGATGGGTGCTAACCAACCCAAAGGGTCGAAAATTTTAGCGACTTCGGATAATATGCTGCGTTTTGTGGATCCCTTTTGCTTCACATCCACCTTGAAGCAAAACACGTCATCATATGGAGACCAGTGAACGCCCAATGACTTCTTTAAGCCGTCCTCACTTATTTCGAGGTAGGTTTGCTCCTTCAATTCTTCAGGTAGTTCTTGTATGATGGCTAATTCATTACTGCACCATTTATGTAGGGTAAAACCTCCACGTTTTAATAGGGAAATTAACTGACCTTGCTGCTTGATTGCTTCTTCTAAAGTGTCGGCTCCGGAGAGTACATCGTCCACATAGAAATCTCTCTTCACAACTTCCGCTGCTAATGGAAAGGAAGATTTTTCGTCCTCTGCTAATTGGTGCAAGGTTCGGATGGCCAGATAGGAAGCTGATGCGGTTCCATACGTGACGGTGCATAACCTGTATTTCCTGATTGGCTGTGATTGATCGAATCTCCATAAGATTCGTTGATACTCCTGGTCTTGGCTGTCCATCATGATTTGTCGGTACATTTTCTCAATGTCCGCAGAGAAGACGACCTTGTGAGTTCTCCATCGGAGTAGAATGTCGACCAGTTCTTGCTGAAGTTTCGGTCCAGCATACATGACTTCGTTTAAGGATTTTCCATAAGATGCCTTGTTCGAAGCGTCGAAGACGACACGGAGCTTCGTTGATGAACTTGCTTCTCGAATTACACCGTGGTGTGGGATATAATACTTGCGCCATTGTTTTCTTGTTTTTCTTCTACTCTTTCCATATGTCCTAGATCCAGATATTCTTGCATGAATTTCTTGTATTGGATTTCTAGATCTTGGTCTTGTCTCAGCTTCTTTTCCAGATGTAGTAATCTTGCCAATGCCGAGGGTTTGGATTTTCCCATGCTCACTGGAGTTTGCTTGAATGGAATCTTGACTATGTATCTTCCATCCTGGTCTCGCTGCACTGTGTCTGTGAATTTATTTTCACATACCTGGTCGTCTGGGGAAATTTTTCGTTGAGTGGGGACTTCTTCTATGTTCCAGAATTTTTGTAACTGCTCATCTTCTTCGATTTTGGCAACCATGGTGTTGACTTTAATGATTTCGTTATGTTGTCTTCCAATGGTTCCAGATAAGATCCAGCCCAGCTCGGTATTTTGTCCTAAGATGCCATCCTTTGTTTTAGTGATTCCTTCTAGAATTATTTTTGAATATTCTTCGGCTCCTAGAATTATGTCTATGGGGCCAGGTTGGTTGAAGGTTGGATCGGCGATGAAAATATTGCTCCAGGAATTGACATTTATGTTTGGGATAGGGGATGAAGGCATGGCTTTGGTAAGTTTGGGAAGTATTAGTAAATTTACAGGTAGGGAAAAGTTACTTGAAAATCTAGGTGTGATCAAACCTGGGATTTTCCATTTGGCAATTTTTGGCTCGCTGTTCCCAATTCCTGTGATTTCAGCTCGAACTTTGGTCCTGGGTAACCCCAATAATTCGGCTGATGCTTCCGTGATAAACGACCCCTGAGACCCGGGATCTATTAATACTCGTAGTAGATGAGTCATCCCGGATGCTGCCTTTACTTGAACCATTGCTGTGGCAAGTAGAACTTGGCTCTCCTGTGCGCCTACATTGGCGGTGATGATGTCCGACTTCGGCTTCTTTTCTGGAGCGTTGGAAGTCTTCATAGCTGCTGCATGAGCTGACGTCCTCATCCTTTGGGCAGGGAGCGGCCTTGATGGTGGCTGCGCCTTATGAAGCAGTGTATGATGCGGGAAGCGACAGATCCTACAATTAAAATAGGCACGACATGGTATATTTGAATCGTGCCGCAAGCATCGATAGCACAATCGATTGGTTTTTACTGCTTCTAGTTTTTCATGGGTAGATAGCTTCTGGAATTGGCCACAGTTGTCGATGTAATGATCTCCATGGCACAGCTTGCAATTTAGGGATGCGGAAGCGTAATTCTTCTGTGGTCTTTCCTGCGTGGGCTTTCGAGCTCCATCTATGGATTCTAGAGATTGGAACCGCACTTGCAGGAAAGCCATTAAATTTTGGTGATCCTGGACTTCATTTGGACATTGAAGCGACTGTTCATATAATTTGTTGGTTTCAGGATCCCATTTTCGAGCGATAGCTCTGTTAATCCACGGACCCCAACTGTCCGTGGAGATGCCTAAATTTTTGATTGCCTCCACACATTCCTTGATGGAGTCGTGCAATCGTTTTAACCCTTGGGCTGACTCTTTGGAGAGGACCGGCAGATCGAATATGGTATCTAGCAATTTAGTTAAAATAAGGCGATTATTTTGATACCTTTGTTGCAGCAGATTCCAGGCGGTGTTGTAGTTTGCTTGGGTAACAGCTAGATGCTGGATCAGTCGGCTTGGCTCTCCCTTAAGATGCGTCTTTAAATATTGCATCTTGATGACATCGTCCATATTCTGGTTGTCATCTACTAATTTGGTGAACAGGTCCTTGAAAGTGGCCCATTCCTCATAATTTCCCTCGTATATGGGGATTTTGACTTGAGGAAGCGAGATGGCTGCTGCTTGCTCGTTCCTTGTTGGCGCTTGCAATAAAATAATTAAATTTCTGTACCTGTCTTCCAACGTAGTATATTCAGGACTGAAGTGCATTTGTTCTGAAGCCATGTCGTTTGACATAACTTCTTCGTCCATCTCGACCACACGATCCCATTTTTCTCTTAATTCCCTTGTCGTGATGGCGGGCCTCCCTAATTCTTGTGTTAGCTCGGCGTCGTCCATCGCTTGCTTAAAATTCTGGATCCGAATCTGCAGTTTTCGGATACGAACCTTTTGCTCGGGGTTAGCCACCATTTCCTCTTGTGTTCTGCTTGCGGAGGGGTTGGAAATTTCCGTTGCTTTTGAACAGCTCTGCAAGTAACTTTTTGCTTCGCCGTATATGGCTTTAATTTGGTCGTAATACCCTGTTTTAAAATAATTATGAGTTGGAATACTTAGCTGCCCCAATTTTGCATGATTCTCAGTTGCAGTGTTCCAAAGTTCGTCCAGCGTCTTGTTGCGACTGGCGATGTAGGCTTCATTTTTTCGGCTGGCAGGGTTCTTTTTGCTGTTGGATAATATTTGCTTTATCTTCTGCGCGAGCTCTTCTTGGGCGATAGCTAAGTTGTTGAATTCCTCCATGTTGTTGGCCATTTTCTGGGAACTGGGTGGTTGGCAGATGTTGTCTTCTTCTCGGGATGTGTTTTTTCGTTAGTTGGAGACAGATCCGGCTCGAAGGACCATGAACAGAGATGCCTGAGAGGCTGTATCAGGACTCCGTTACTTTGCGCTGATTCTATCCGTCAAGCACGTAAACAAGACTGTGTTTACGTTTTAAACCAATGTAGTCAATGGTACTTGAAACGGACGGCAGTAGAGACACTAACCCTCGGAGCACAGCCTCATGCCCCGTGAATATTATGGCTTAGAAAGGGTAGTGAATGAATCAAACATTAAATGCAGATTGATTTTTATTATGAAAATAGACTAGTATTTATATAAAACTAAAAATGCTTAACGCAGTAACAATATCAAAGTTCATAATAGTGTAATAGAACGCGTTTAAAGGTCCGCAAAGACCGCAACTCAGCATGATAAGCTTTTATATTTCCGCATCGGTTTGCAGGCTGAGCGTTGAACTTGGCTTTCTAGGTCGCCGAGTTGCATTTTCACTTAATGTTGGCGAAACAATATTCGTTTAAGGTTTCGTAAATGGGAACTGAATTTTGCCTGTTTTAATTCAAGATTAAAACAGATATAAATTACGTATAAACTTGCGAAATTATGAAGTAAAACTGGAGGTTAAAACTGTTTGTTTATGAAATCAGAATTACATTTCGAACTTCTGACTGGCTTCGTAAATTTTGTTATTAAAATTTATGTGTGTTTAAACCAAGTTTAAACAACTTGCTTGTGCAATTTTTTGTTTGTTCTAACAAGTGGAATAAAATATTGGTTGCACTAAAATGTAGATTACAAACAGTTACAAAATTTTGTACCTTATATTTCTATTTCTCTCAAATATTTCCTCTTACATAATTTACTAAACATTAAAGTTAACTTAAAGGTTTGTTTCGTGCATAATAGTTATTTATACAAGGAGTAGCTAAAATTCCACTTTTTTGCACGAGTGAGAAAGTTTAAAGAATGAGCCGAAGGCGAATTCTATAAATCTCACAAGTGTAAAAAGAAGCTTTAAATACCAATTGTATACATAATTATCGACTACTACATATTTATGCTAAAAGAGATTACAAAGCGTCAACGTTATTTCAAATTGAAAACTCGCCAAATTTATTAAACAGTGCAATAGAAGTGACAGATGTGTGCAATGTAGTATATTATGTAACAAGTTTTATAAACGACACTTTAGTCACGAGTGTTTAATAAACGAGTGTCTAGACGAGTTTATATAATGTGTTACATACTATACTTTTTCTACGACCACAAATTCAGACAATATAACATCATATTATTTTATTAAGATTTTGAATATTATGTTAGGTTAAATTCTGCTTCACAAACGTCAAAGTTGACTGTTGAAAACTAACTTGAGTTTTGGCTGTGGCTAATAAAGCAAATACTGTTTGAACCTAACTTCACCTCGTGACTAAAACGTCGTTGCCAACTTCAGCCCGTGACTAAGAGGCCCTTTAGTCACAAGTTATGAAGGCATGATTAAAAGGTTACTTAGCGACGTGTATGTTAGTATGTTAAATGCCATTTTAGTTACAGGAGTAGACATTTTTTTATTGCATAGTATACAACAACAACATGCTTTTGACGTACGGAAAGTGTCAAATAATAGCCTCCTTTAGGAAATAGGAGTCGAAAAATTTAATATTCACTGAAAGTGGAAAGTGGCATTTTTCGATTTAATTGTTAGTGTATAATTCGGTTTTTGTCAATGGCAACACAATTTTCTCACCAATTTCGAGCTGAAGCAGCGGCTGCAAAGGTCATTATATAGAGCTTATATCATATCACAGCAAAATAAGAAAAACCACTGGCAGATTTAGGTACTTGGCAAGGAATGGAATGATAAGAAACAAATTAGTTTCCTAATATGAACATTATTTAACAAAAGAAAAGAATGGAAACGACTGCATTTTTTATATTAATTTTCTTAATCAGTTAAAATAGTAATTGTAGTTGATGGTTGTTTGATTTCTTGTTTTAAGTATTTCGTCAGTGGCGGAACAAAAAGTGTTTGGGCGGGGCACACTACAATCTTTTATTCATTACTAAATAGTTAACGTGAAATTAATGTGAAACGTGAATTACGCCTTGGAAATTTTCACTCACCCAAAGGAGTCTACTTTGGAAAGGAAAAGATGCGGATGACCACCAAGAAGCCGAAGGGAAGGTAAATGCCAAAGATGGCTATTTCGGTCTTGTTCAGTAGACTCAAGTTTTCAGTTTTCTAAAGGTTAACAGTGGGGTTAAATTGGAAGATTTGGACGATCATGATACTATTAAATAGTAACCAAACTGCAGTTTAAGTAGTCCATAACAATTTGGCTATTATGCTTTGCAATAATATAAACATCATCTTTTGTTGAAAACAGACTACCCAACAAATATTTTTATATTTCTTGCATGTTTTACAAAAAAAAACCTTTAATATTGTAAGTATTTTTGAAAATAAGTATGGACATATTTTTCTGAAAAAAGAAGAAACTAAGCTTATCAAATTTGTAAGAGCCATATATACTTACCATTTAAAGTATGCTAACTTATACCATTTCATAAAAATTGTGAAGGAATCAGACAATTTGAAGATCGTGTATCTACTTATTCTGCGTAAATAATTGCACATATTTTGATGTACATGGCATACAAGGCCAACCATTAGCACTGACGCTGCCCCTTTAAAGCAATAGGATAATGTAGCGGTCAATGACCCTAGACGACTGAACCTCTAAAAAGATTGGGCCATACACCTTTTAGCAGTACGTTTGTTCCGCCCCTCCGTCGGACCGTTGAATTTAAATAAGATGCATCGTACGGCTTAGCATTTCAATAATTATTTTCCCTGTTGGTTCAACTTGCTAGCTCAGTATACAGTGGTGTTCTCGAGCTGAAACTAACTTTAAACAATATACACAAAAAAATCCAATTTAATTATACAAGTATATTGACTTTAAAACACATATAAGACCATTAAAAAAGAAAATTAAATCAAACCCTAGAACGATTGGTCATTCCTGAACACATGTAAAACAAAATGGACAATCTACGTGCGATATAGATTGGGGCTCCTCGCATTTATATTTCATACATAAAATAACATTAAAATAGAATGCCAACATAAATGCCTCGAAAAGCGCGAACGTTAAAATGTCTAATCCGAACATGACACGATTGCGATTCTCTCGCGGCTGGACGCAAACGCTTATCGCTGAAGCTGCAATCATACGATATATAGGGTTACTTTCTGACCCTAGAGGCCTACGATTGCAACATTGCGGGTTAGGTTGGCCCTGGACTGCGTCATCCCTTGAATGACTCGTACGTGAATTCCGCACGAAGGCGCGGGGAAATCCCCCGCGCTTGATCCAGGCGAAGCTCGAAATCCTCGGAGCGCCTCAAAAACACCTTTAGAGGTGTCGCAATGTGTACTTGCACATGAGAATGGCGTTGGTTGCACTCCAACTTATACCGCAAACTTCAACACAGCAAGGTGTTCTCAAGCCACTTCTAATAATCTCGCCGACGGCGATTTCGCACAATGCACTTGGAGCCGTTCACCCACATGTAGCTTTGGTCCTCCTCCCCGCGACCCGGCTTCTAAGTTGTGTTTATCGCTGCAGCCGCGAAGTCAAGCTGCAGTGTCGGACACTTTTCATTAAGCTAGATTACAAAGTTTAAGACTAATTATTAGTTATATCTAGATTCCAGATTCCCATTTGATTTTCTGTGGAGCGTAACTAGTCGAACTTTACTATTTATATAGAATATTTGCCAGAACTAGTATATTTACGAGTTGAATGCATAAAATAAGCAGTAATCACGTGGTAGAATAATTGTAGCTAATTTGGATTACTTTTATTGTAGCATTCGCCACGGATTAGACGTTAAGTTATAAAACAAACTATAATTGGCCTAACGGTTGTTGACTGAGTACGAAATAAAATAAAATAAAATAAAATAAAATAGTTTTTGCGCTTTAAAAATTACTGACAGAAAATGTTAAAGTTAGATAGAGATACGTTGAAAATGTTGATAACGAAGGCAAAATCAAAATTGTATTAGTTTATTGCTTGGTCTTAGTTTATCCTCAGAAATCATATTCAGAAAATTAGTCATGAATTGCAGGAAATCATGTATATACAGGAACTCTGTTTAACATGTCTTTTAGATAAACACCGTTGAGTGAAGAAGTGTGTACACTAAACTCTGAGTACCTGTGTTACCACGATATGTGTACGTTGGGTTGCAGCGCCAAATACAAAAGGGCTCTAATCACTGGCTTTATACGCCTAGGATTTGTAATAAATTTTTAAAAGAAAATAGTTGTTAAATCAGCCCCCTTTGTTTATGTTACAATTTGTACCTATTCATATAAAAATTGTTGTATAAGGGCGGCTGTGCATTTTTAGCTACATGTCTTAGATTGTATCATAAACAAGGTAATCAGTTGTTGCCATTTTGCCTTAATAATCAGAATTTTTTGTCTAAAATCATCAATTTAAGCTTGAATGCTGTATTTCTGTTATGAGTATTTTCTCAAAATACGATTGAGTTCGAAATTGTTTGAAAATACCGTTTTAATAAAGCCCCCTTGACCTGACTAATTTGGCTTTGGGAGATACAGTAGTTATAAGCATGTGAACTAATCTATGACATTGACTTTGTTTTCTATAACCGCCTCTGTACAATGTGTCTAATTTTGATGAACAACATTCGCGCTATCCTAATCAGCGACGGTTACAAGATTTGCTCGCTCAGTCAAATTATAATGATATAAGGGTACCTACATTTAATAATGCATTAATTTAGTGAGGTTGTTTATACAATAATTGCATTTTATAAGTCTCAAACTAAGATTATCTACTAATTTTTGCTTTTTGCCTAATTTTCTATTCTACCGTTGATCTTATCTCCTTAAAACAAGAAGATGTATGGTAAATCTTGCATTTTGACTAAAACATACAGTATTAAGTTGCTGATATAAAATATAAAATTTCTTGTTATTCAAATAAGCCATCTTTTCTAGTAAGAGGTAAAGCATGTTAGTTAACAATAAAATTAGTAGTGCTTAAAGGAAAAAAAGCAAAAAACAAGGAAGATTACCCTTGAACTAAACGGCGCATGTACTAACGTCATTACTAACTAAAAAGCCAAAATGGTGTTAGAGAGGTGATTAACGTGTTGATAAAACGAGATTTTACTTACCCCGCCAATGATTAAACCGAGTGGTACTTTTTATCATTGCCCATATCTAGAATTTGTATTTCCCCGGCGTATTGGAAAGCAAAAAATGAAATTTAAACATAAAAGCGAGTACATAACAGTTTTAGAGGAAATTTGCATACCCAAAGAGCTCCTGGCAATTTTAAATCATTTTTATACCGAAAGGCAAACATAGCTCGCATATTGGACAGTTCAATTTGAAATATAATTTCTGACTTCACAAATATTAGCATTTCATATTTACTCCATTAGTGCACATGCTGAAGGCAGCCGACCAAATGCTTTTAAACCATAAATATTTCATATTTTTCTCTCATATTTTATTGGCTTACTTTAGCTCCTGGCTGTGTGACGAATTTAAATTGCATAAGGACACCCATCAACTTGAATAATTTCGGAATAAATTTGGTAAAGTACATTCCAGGTTTACGAATATAAGTTATTTAAAATGCCATGAATTTTATTTGCTGCTGCTTTTCCATTTAACTGTTTATACTTCTTTCGTCGAATAAATTCGGGCCTTCCTAAAAGGAAAACTTGTACAGTACCCATGTCTTAATGCGAATAATTTACTTGTTAAAGCAATAGAATTATTGAAATTTCAGATTAAGCTCTTTCCCAAAAAATATTCTTAAGTTAAAAGGGGAATGTGCAAAGGTCTACACGTGAAACGCAGTGACGTCACAGTAGGATAAATTATTAAATCCATTACGACTATTGTTTTAGAAATAGGGAAAATTCCCTAATATAAATTCATACCTTGTTCTTATGTGATCGTTCCCTCAAATGTTGCTTTTACAAGTTGGCTCGGCTCCTTCTCGTTCACGCTGAGAAGAGAAGGACGTAAGTTTGCGTAGAAAAATCTTTTAAACGAGCTATATACCCGCTTACAAAACCGAGTTAGCGGATCCGACTGAACTTTTTCGTTTTTCATGTAAACCGCTAAAAATATTCAGACTTTCATACTTTTAGCAGCAGCGCGATGAATTCTTGATGAGCCAACCCTGTTATATGATCACAGTTGCCCATTTACATCGTTGAAGTCGTAGCAAAAGGTTCCCTTTTAAATGTAAGCTAAATGCCTCAACAGGGAAAATTAATTTTTCTGCATTTTACATTTTTCTTCGTTATGGTCCCTGTTTCCTTCCGTTACTTCCATTTTCGGAGTTAGCGTTTTAATTTACGTGGTTGGGCGTAATGTAACCAAATTAATAACGGCTAAGAGAGTGCTTTGCACAACCTAAAGAGTTTTGGGGAAGATCGCTAATTTTAGTAGCTGAAAGTCTACACACATTTGAGTTACTCTAATGTGTGTGCACGCAAGCACAGGGGGAAATATGTTATATTCAGTATCATGCTACTTTGTACAGCGTGTTCACTTTGAAAAATTCTAATATCCAACATTGGATAACCTTAATCAAATGAAAATAACAGGTAAACTTGAATATAAAAAGATAAAATATGGAGGATGCTTTGTTAAAAATTAATTTTTGAAATGCGAAAGTAGTTTTATATAAACGTTGGCACTCAGAAGTATGGTTTATTAAAATGGGCATCAAGTAGTGCATATGAAGCTGATATAGTGTTAATGACAAGATCAAAAATGGAGATGAAGAAAATCTTTAAGACAGTGGAAACAAACTCAAATATGGACTGGTAATCAATGACAAGAAGAAAATAAATTAGATTAAAAGCAAAAAAGGGGAAGAAATACCGGTTCGAGAAAGTGCACAAATTTGACGACCTAGTAGTAACAATAACGAGAAACAACAGTTAAAAAAGACTAACCAACCGAGTAGGACAGCAGGATCCTTAGTAAATATATTAAAATGAAAACTAGTCTCAAGCAGAACAAAAATCCACGCTTCGGTTCCCTATGGGTGTGAACTGTGGATAATGAATAAAAAGCACTACAAGAAAATTAGAGGCGTAGAAGCCTATAGGCATATATTTAGTCTACGTGGGTGCACAAACACTAAAAACGCCAAGTTTGCCTAAGTATCCTTGTTCACAGGGTACTATAACAACACGGACCAAATCATGGGTGGATTCTAAGGGTTCACGAGCCACCAATGGACCTAATCATAACACACATCCTTCTTTGGATTTACAAGGTGTAAGGAACATAAAGCCATAGGGTGCTGGGTGTATCTACAAAGATGACACGGTTTAAGTAGCAATTTGATTTTAATATTGACAGCAATTCTGCCGCCATCTCGAACCACTGTCAAATATTTCTACCTGGGACCTCCCTTTCGGGTTGGCTTTCTTTGCATGATGAGGTGTAGAATTTTGTATGCCTCTGGGAGCTTCATCACTTGTTCAAAGTAGGCCAGTTTTCGGGTTTTTACTGTTTTAACTATTTCTCTAGTTTTCTTCGTTCACGTGAGTGCTTTTTCTTGCGAATCTTGTCTTCCTGCTTCTAGTTTCTTCAGTTAGCTCTTTGTAAGAGTCCAAGCCTATAAATGGGCGGATATAAAACTGCACCATTCTCAACCATAGTTCTAATGTGACGTCACGACACAGGACTTGTCTCATGGTCGTGAAAGCTGCACTGAGTTGCGCAATCCGACATTTGATGTCAACTGAATCATCCAAAGTACATCCTAGGTATTTCATCTTTTAAATTTTTCTCCAGAGCAGTGCCATTAGCTTGAATGTCTGCGGCATGTGGTAGTGGTTGCTTGATGGCTATCATGTATTGAGGCTCTTTGGTATTTAATTCGAGATCATATTGCTGACAGACCTGACTGTTAGTAGATCCAGCTGTAGTTTGTATACTATTTGCAATAACTAGAACGTCATCGGTGTCTGGTAGGTTATTAAGGAAAATTTCATTTGTTTTGATTCCTTCCTATGTACCTTCTAGAGCTTCTTTAAATATTTGTTTTACTCCTCTTTGACTAACGATACCTTCTGTTAATCTGTCATCTGCTTTGACGTTTGCCTTCTGGATCCATTATAGCTTTGCTATTATGCAGAAGTCCTTGCCATCAATGCCAGTAGTTCTGAGCGTGTTGGACTAGAAGATAGTTCATTTGCATCTCTGTATCTGTGGATCAATGTTTGAATGCACAAGAGAGCTCCTTTTGTATCTAGGGTCTTTCTAAATCCGAAATGTGTTTCGTCAGTTCTTGGTCTATATTGTTCTGGATTGTATCATGGATAACCCGAACGAACAGACAGCATATACATATTTGAAATAACTTATTTGTCAATCAACGAAGCATTACATTTATTATACTGCTTCTGGAGGTGATGCGATAGGGTTTCAAAATTTACTCTTATATTTGGCCCGTTTACAGTTTTTTGAATTCTTAGTTTTCAAAATTGTTGAGTATGAAAATTATTGCATTATTGTAGCGCCACCCCCTTTTTTATTTTGAAACAATATGGCAAATCATGAAAATATTCGCATGAGTTTATTTATTGAAGAAATAAAACTTCTTTTGTTTATAAATGGTTTCGGACATTATTCAATTTATTGTTTACATAGAACATATTTTATGGAAATCCCACAGTTGGATTACCTACGTGAACAAGTCTTGCAAATAACGGCTGTCCCAAAAGTTTTGGAATCTGCTATTACTGTGAATTTGGAGAGGCATTTTGTTTCTTAATTTACAACTACTGACAGGTACTAAAAAATGGCACTTGGTTTTAACTAAATACTTGGAATAAAATTAACCAAATTCTCTATCGCGACGTTTTATCAATAGCATTTTTAAACCCTTATAAAAAAATCAGAATCGGCCGCTCCTCCTAGAAGAGGTTCTTCAGCATTGCAACCTCACGGTTGCCACAGCCAGATTGGGGAATCACAATAGGCTCGTTCTTTTCCGGCCGTTGGTGTCTGTGGATATATTCTGGTATAGGACTTGAGACTATCTCTGAGCCAGCTCCATTGCTTTGCCCTTTCAAGTACAGTGCTGTGGATATTAGGAGGGGAAACCCACAACGTTAATAAGCGGAGCAAGTGATTATTTTGGGTGTTGCGCAGTTGCAACTGCTCAATTCGGTACGCACATACACAACGTGTTCATAAATAAATGGAAAGAATTCCGTAAGCTATAAAAACTGACTACGTGTATGTACTGGTTGTTTTTTCCCTCATTTTCTGTCTCCTCAGTCTATAATTCCCAGTAGGGAATGTAGTGGCCACTGCGGCATCTAGCCATGCGCAGTGATTCTTGTGGGAATTGTAATACAGTGGATTCCCGTACCCTTCTGCACCGCAGTACTATGGCCGTGCCCAGAATGTTTCCGTTTCGCCCATAGTAATCTGTTACCAAACCGTTCCGAAGTACATCTTCTGGCACTCTAGTTTAGTATTGATAGTTACTGCTACCCTCCATCAAGCTTTTATATTACCTCTAAAAGCTGGGTTGCCACTTCTACCATATTTACCGTACCAAAGATCTTCTTTGCTGTCGATGCCATTATGGTCTTCATCCGTAACCCCGGACAAGGAACCTTTAATAGGAACTAGCTTTCCGGGTCAGAAAGGTCTTGAAATCTGCGGTGGGCAGGGTCGATTTATTTCCTTGAATAGGACTATTCACAAGAAGTTCCTATCCGCTATCCCTTTTTTCTGTACCATACCTAAAAAAGTATTTCTTATATACTACATTACTCTAAATGATAATTTATTTCTTGCCAAACCTTTTTCAGCATATTATCTCCAGCAATGTTATTTATTACCTTTTATGTAAACATTTCTGTATAGAACACCGCGGTAGATTTAACTTTACACATTGAATAGCAGCGTCCCTTGTTGATTGACCACGATATCCTCTTCTATGTAATAATAAGGTTTCAGTTTCTTTAAATCTTGTATACCACCTTCTTCTAAGCTTTTTAGAAGGGGGATTCATGTTATAAACTGTACGAATTTTCTTTAAATTCGAGGAAATATATTCTTAAAATGTTCCTTAATAAGTTTAGAGCCTGTTAAGCACGTTGTGAGCTGTAAATTGGTGACGTATTCAATTGAAATTGCTTCCATAACATTTTTTCAGAATAGTTTCATATAACTAAACATGTGTGAGCATCAATTGATTCGTCGGCTAAAAATCTCAAAAATATAACATTAATAACTACGTGGATACAATTGCCGGCCGGACTAATTTAGAGAGACGACGTGCAGTTCTTTAAATACTTATGGTTAAATTAAAAGGAAAAATGAGCTCCAATGAATCTTTTAATTAACGAAAAGTGTATCCAGGTAACATAGATAATTCGTAAACTAAACGTAGCACAATAATCTGAAAGAAAGCGTACGAATCGAGATAACAGTATTAAAAAACAAAACCAAATTCTAGTTCACATTATATAATCACATAATCAATATAATAACTACAAAGTACTTCTGCGGCTAAAAAAATGCCCCAAATAGAATCAATAGAGTTTTAAACACAGCACGAAAAAGCTTCAAACGATTTACCTCAGATGATCGAGCCACGTGCAGAATAAATGGAACACCAGGGTGTTCCCCGAAGAATCGGCCCGGAACTGTCAAACGGCATAGTAATCCCGGTGTCATCAGCGAGGTAAATTTCATCAAGACGACATGCCTCAGAAGCTTGGGCAATTCTAATTCCTACCAAGCACAAAAGGAAATAAAGTGCATCATTATCGCACCGATAGAAACCAAATTGCAAGCGGTCGGGGAGTGCACGAAATTCAAATAATGCGTCACAGACGCCGGAATAATATAGACTGTATGGATAGACATGCAAAGGTAATAGAGGCGCATTCTGAACGTAACACATAACGCATTGGGGATACTTTCTCCAATGGTTATGAGAAATGGAGGTACCTCTACTAAATCAAATGTTTATTGTAAAAAATTGGTAAATAATAAGCATAGATTGACTCATGGGAAAGTTGTAACAACCCCAGTTGTAAAATTAATAGAATGTATTCTCACTACGGTCAAAATCAGTTCTTTTATTGAGTATACATAAAAAATATAGATGCATTCGATATGTACGGGCGACAGCTCAGAATGAGATGAGCAGCGCACCGTACAAATAAGCCTGTCAAAAAGTCAATCCAGTAATTTCTGAGATATTTTGAACATGCAGCGAGAAGAAAAGACTCGATACAACTACTGATGATAGAGCGAAAAGTCGACAGACGAAGACACAACCTCTAATAGGAGAAAATACACATGAAGCAACACACACGGCTCAAAACTGAAAAGTTTGGCAATACAAAGCAGCATTATAATGGAAGAGGAAAAATCTGTAAAAGGCTTTACCCAGACCTTCATTGTGACACTAAATAATTTTAAAAATCAAATTAAGTTAGGAGTACAAATACCTTCACGTTTCTAATAAATTAAATACATTTTCAAATTTTAAAAAAACTATCCCGCTGGGGTTCGAACCCACCGCATCTGCAGCTCTGCAGAATGCTCGATCCTAACCAAATCTCCGCAACGGATATAACTACAGCGAAATTCCATCTGCGCTACCGAGTCTCTTCCATATAAGTCCGGCGCACGCCAGTCGTGAAGAGCACGGTGTTATGGTTGAAACATTTTTACTCTTTTGTGAGATTATCCTTTATCAATTGAGTCTTATTTTCGGAAAATGTCAAACCTGACCTATGTGAAAGTTATTACTTCCTTTTATTTCAAAATTAACCCAAACATAAACAAAATTTTATTATTTTAATGTGCTCACTTTGCATATATTTGTATGAAATTGTACCGGTTTCATGCAAGATAGATATATAATATGCATGCAAAATATCGTCTTCCTCCGACAAATAGTTTTTGAGCTATACTGCCAACAGACAGACAGACAGACAGACAGACAGACAGACAGACGGACAGACAGACAGACAGAGACAGACACACAAACACACAGACAGACAGACTGACGGAATTGAGAAAACCTCTTTTTCGTTATCTAGGGACCTTGAAACGTGAAGATCTGAAAAAATCTCTGAAGGTGATTTTTTTGTGATTACAGTACTTCCTTCGTCTTTCAGACGAGGGAAGTAAAAAAGCGAATGAAACAGTAGATTCACCCTTTTAGCTACATTATAGTTTATAATTGGCGTTGACTGATGTCAAAATAGAAATATATCTAAGTTCGTAAAGGCAACAATTTTTAATTTTAAAGAATAAAAACTCGAAACAATAATTACCGAAATGTTTACTTTTATGGCTTTAGATATATTTAGTTAAATATAAAACTTTTACAGTATCATGAACATACTCTTAACATGATGCCACCCTTTTAGTAGCAGTAGTAGTATCGACTACAGATGCTTTCGAAATAAATATAAAATCTTATTAGAACATTGGCTTGATGCTTCAGTGACACAAATAAATAAAATGCTAAGTAAATAACAACAGTAATGAAATAAGCTGCCAATTGTCTGTTTCATAGGTATTTGGTAATCTTAGACTTTCCCAAACAGTAACCAGTCACGGGTTCGACGTTCTTTCAGGGATTACCTCGAACAGTTTGCAAGGCCCTTAGATCCAGGATGTTGGCATATTTGAGGTCTTACGACAGTCCCTAAGCTGCTGCAAGGCTAATACTACTAAACCTTGTTACTATTACTTAATGAACTACACAAGATACACAGTATTAATTTAGTTGCAATGAAACATAGCGGCATTGAATGTACAGAAACTGTGTAACAGCCAATTCGGGCATTATTTTAGTTCACAGTTGTACATACAATGATATAAATGCTTCCACAAGTATATAAACCTTTAAACATCACCATGAGTCGATCTTTACGGCCGCTTGGTATGAAAGCCCAGATAAATTCTTCTAAAATTTATGTTTAGAAGAAAAAAATAGTAGTAAAATACATTTTGCCTGTCTCGTTTGTGATTGCCTATACAGCCTTCAGTAAGGTAGAAGTAAATAATACCTACTTATTTTAGGCCTAATAACATCCTAAAATTAAAAAAGTAGGTTCATACGAAGCTTTAAATTATACTGTAACAATATAAAAATAATGTAAGAAGTCAAATCATACATTTTTTGCGTATGAAATATAGAAGAGTAAGTAAAGTGTGGCACTTTAAAGAACAAAGCCAATTATTAAACTATTTTCAAATATTGCTCATTACACTTTTATTGTCGTTTCGCGTTCCGCCGCGGTTTCTAAATGCAAAATATATGAAAAGGCATTTAGCTAATGCGTCTCATCTGTTTAAACAACCCGCTCGAATTCAGCGGCAGCATTTAACTGGTCCACTTTCAAGTCGAGCTAACTTGTATCCGGGAAACTTTATTGGGGAAAATTTGATTTAATTTTTATAACAGCACCAAAGAGGAATGAGTGCCGTAATTTCTTTTGATGCTGCAATATAATTTCTGTATTTCAAGTACCTACAGGAATAAAATTTCGAGAGGAAAGCTGGCGAACGTGCCTGGAATTCGCGGCGCATTTTCCGTCTTCATATCACTACATGAATTTACTAATGCCTTTAGTCTTGCCACAAGTAATTCTTGATTACGATATTTCGTAATGTTTGTATAATTTTCAGTATCACACCGTAGGTAGTTTTGTTTTTTTACCTCCAACTTAATTAGCTTACTATATAAGTGCTAGTTTTTTTTAGGAAAGTTGTTGATCAAGACGAAAATCTTAGAAAATATGAATTAGATAGTCTCAAATTATATAAAATATTTTGCAATATTTATCTATACTCCCATCACCTCACCACAATAAAACTACGAGTGGCTTTGCTAAGAAAATGGGGAAAATATGGTTGATACTGTCGGAATATTACGAAATATTTTGTTTCTATATCTGTTTTGCTATTGGAAATTTACAAATATTGCTCTAAATAAGATTAAAAACGATAATTTGATAGCAATTCTATCAGAAAGCCCAAATAGGGGTAGATTTAAATAATTACTAAATATCTTTCTCATTACTCATTCGCAATTCCAACACAACCTAATTGAAAACGACAATGTTTTTATCTCGCCCATTTATATGTAAACAGCTCGATTTACAAATCGTAATAAATATTACCCGTGCTTCGCGATATACAATACTAAAATCCCTAAGATAATTTTTGATTAAAATGCAAAATAAAAGGAATTACGAAACGCTAATTCGCGTCTGGCGGCGGCTAGACGTAACTCGGAGAGAGGTTCTTAAGAAGTCTAATTTACTTAGAACAAAATTAGTATAATGAAAATATCACTGTCGTTTCAGCTTCTCTCAGAGATGGAAATGAGATGTTAGCCAGTTTCTTTTTGTTTGAACGAATGGAAAATTCGTTTTATGATATTAGGAGCTTTATGTCTGCTTCATGAATATTTAAAATTTCTTCTTGTCAGATCTTTGATCCCTTTCAGTGTTCTTAGATGTGATATCGCGAAACAGAAAGAATAAGGAATTTATAACATTCATAGATACGCTTTGTCGTTTTGCAAATGTAGTTTGAAAGGTAAAAAGCTCCTTTCGAGAACTCTTACGTTAACATTTTTACTTAGCTTCCCGTCGGTTTATATTTCTACAATTTTATATTGACTTTACCAGATAGTTTCTAAAGATTTTTGTGTGGGTAGCTGTCAAAAGGTTACATTACATATATGCGAAGGAAGATGATTATATTTATTTGCATAAAATGGCACAATACTTTAATAAGTCGAAATGGTTAAAAATAAGTAATATACTAATAAATTTACACAAGACTATTGGTGGAAGTTAAATAAAACCGACTATGAGAAATATGTTGTTCGAATTGGTGGTTCATAACATGTTTTTCATCCAAATCAAAATGAAAAATATTGTAAAGGGCTTTAATGCGAACTTCCCTCGCAAGGGGACGTTATGACACTAAACAAATTTAAAAATCCAAAGAAAGGTAAGGGGTAAAAATATGTTAACGTTCCTAATAACACTGAAACAGTAACAAGAAACACTTGGAAATGCCAATTACATCAATTTTCAAATAAAAAACGTTACCGGCGGTGGGGTTCGAACTTCAGCGCCTGTGACTGCGATCTCAACGCTCGACCCATGCACGAGACCGTTCAGATCTGTACGATGCAACTCAGCACACCGCACTTATTCGTGTCCCATTTTCGTCAAGGGTAAAACCTCAGCTATGTGCAAATTATTACTTTTATCTATTACTCAGTTAAGGCAAACATTATATTTTTTATTTTTTAAGGTGCTCACCCTGTATATCTGTGTCCGAAATATGCCCCTTTTCGTCAAGGGTAAAAACCTGAGCTATGTGCAAAATATTGCTTTCATCTAAGTAATAGTTGTTGAGTTAAAGCAGAAATAGGAAAATGTTTATTTTTTAAGGTGCTCACCTTGTATATATTTTACCGAATTTTTCTCGGTTTTATGGCAGGAAGGCATATATTCCACATGTAAAATATCGTCTTTCTCAAAAACCAGTTTTTCGTCATCTAGGGATCCTGAAACGTGAATATCTGAAGACATCTCTGGTGATTTTTTCATTATTATAATATTACTTCCTTGGTCTTTTAGTCGAAGGAAGTAAATTTTCTTAAATAAATACTTTTTGAACAATTGGAGCACACTATTATTAAACTATGAATAAAGAAATCAACCGAAACTGTTCAGGTTACTTTAACTTTATTTAACATTTATTAGAAACAGACGAGTAATAAATACTGTCATTATTCTTTCACCTTATTGAGTATTATATTAATAAAACAAATCTCTATTAATTCGGTATTCTTCCTATAAAATTAAGATTGTAATTTAAATATACAATTTTAAAAAATATGTAACAATACTTAATCAAATTTTTAGAAAAATTAAGTAAGCTGGTACTAAAATATAATTTAGGGGGCAACATTGCAGTGATGTAGCGGTACGAGCCCCACCGTTGTGGAATCAAATTGTAGCACTGCGGTCTGTAGCTCCGCCGTTTAGCTATCTCAACAACAATGAGATCGCTCTTATCTTATTTCTTCAGTTGTAGTTAAGAAAAGCTCCTGTTGAAATGAATCAGAAGTTGACCTAATACGCTAAGCTGACAATATTAGTTTTAAAAATTTACTTAAACGAAAAGCCAATGTGTTTACATCAACAACAAATAGTGATATTTTTCTGTCAAAGACAACAGCTCCTTTAACTATATTTTTGTGATAACTGCCTACTGCGCATATGCTCAAGCGTAGTGCGCACCAAACAGCAGAAAGCTGCTAATCAATTATTCTGCTTTCTCTATGGCTATTCTCTCATGCCCAAATAAGGTAATAAAGCACCCATCTGCGATGATGGCAAACGAATGCCCGTTGCGCAATACCTTCACTTGGATTTTCGCAGCGCTCCCACTTTGTTGACTTGCTGACCCCAAATGCACTGCACTGCACTGTCTGCAAGAGATCGACTTGCTCTGTGCCGCTTACCTGCTGCCATTTCACGGCTGTATTCAGCTTTAAAACTGGTGCTTCGGTCCGCAAACCAAAGCAAGAACCAAACCGACATTCTTGAGCTCCTAGCCCAGACTGAAGCGCTCTTCACTAAAACCCTTCGTTTCCGGCACGTTTTACTGAAGACTAAAGCGTTTTAAAGCGAAAACTATTTCTTAAACTTTACTAACAGCATACACATATGGAATGTGTCTCGAAGAGTCTCAGACAGTGAAACTAACATTGAAAAATTAGGAAAGCATCAGCTTTGTACGTATAGAGATATGCATTTTGTTTTCTTGGATCTATGTGTTTACATTAATTATATTGTTTTTCACTTGTAATTGGGCAAATGCCTGTAAGTGAAATAAAGATCCTTTATCTAATAGACGTGTCTGTCTGGGACGCAGTTTTGTCTGTCTGGGACGCCGTTTTGCCTGTCCGGGACGCTGTTTCAGCAGCCAAACCGTAAGAGATAGAGAAAAAAGTTATGAAAATTATATGTTTGGAATGGTCATGTCAGGTCAGGAACCGAATTTCAGTCACGTGACACTTCCGTTTTTCGAGAAATCACAAAAAAGGCCGTTTTTCAAATAGAACGCGTATTAAATAAAAACTGTTTCAGCAGCCAAACGTCGATCGGTTAGGCAACCACTTTGACAGCTTCCAGAATGTTCCGATGCCCTCTACGCCTTCAAACGTCGATCGGTTAGGCAACCACTTTGACACCTTCCAGGTCTGGGTACAGTTTTTATTTAATACGCGTTCTATTTGAAAAACGGTCTTTTTTGTTTTTTTAAATGAGACATTTGTCTCACTGGACTGCTAGTTATTATTAATACCAGAAAAACTGTAATTAGATTGCTATTTATGACCCATATCACACTGTCGACGCCTACACAGCAATAGTTGACCTCCCAATAATTTGCCAATATTAATTTGGCTCTATCTGATAGTTGGTGAAACGCACTGTATGTGCAAATCGACTGCATATCAACATTTTATGTCTAACTCAGGAGATACAGGGCAAATTCCCGTTTCAGGGTAGTGATGTTGAAAAAATATAAAATTATGCATATTGAAAAAAAAACTATATTATCTATATATCGAATATATCGACTATAGGTAGTGATATATTCAATATAGTGAGTAGGGAATATATCGAACTTATCCAGTATACTGATATGTCTATACATCGATTCATCAAATTTAAGGATGTATCGATTATATTAATATGTTTCGAATCCTATAGTGGATTCGATGCCATCACCAATTCTTTTATTAGTTTCGCTTCACCATGTTGTTTGCTTCCTTATATTAGTATTTTTGCATATTCCACAAACGGTGGTTCTTATGATTAAATCCTTAAGTATACCCCGTAACTGTTCTACTACTATATCTTTTGTCTTTTCAGTCTTATTTTCATTTTTTCGTGTATTTCTTCATCTTTTGTTGATGCCCAGCTATTCTTCAGTTTATATGCTAGTTTCAAACTCTCTTTTTTTATCTTTGTCTGTGTGTGTTTTAATAAGTTTCTGTCTCATCCTTCATTTTTGCTACCACTAAGCATTTTTTAACATCTATTAATTCTATCATTGTTCTTTTTTTAATGTAGTCTATTATAATTATTCTCTTCTGCTAGGCTCCACTCGGGTATCTTTATGGACGCCCTTATGTTTCTTTGAATGTATTTGTAAAACACATTTTTGTAATTTGAAAAGTTCCAAAAAACATCTTCAATTACAATTTCTGGTTTTCTCTCCACGGGAGATAATAGATATTTTATATATTTCGTCTATTTGTCTTACTCTACCATTCAAATTGCCGGCTATAAATAATTCCCCTTTTTAGCCTTCAATAATATTTTGCAACTCTGCCCAGAATTGATTTGTTTTTACTTTTTATTTTCCCCGTGTGCGTAGACAGTTAAGATTAATCTTTGCTTTTAGTTTTTTTCTCTTGCTTCTATTTTCAGTATTCTGCTTAACGTGCTTCCTAAATGTATATTCTCTAACTTTTATGTACTGTGGATCATATTCCTGCTGCAGCTCTTTCATCTTCTTCGTTTCTTCTGCATATTACAATATGTCTATTATCTAAATCAAAAGCTCTTTCTCCTTTTTTTGTTTTTGATGTTGCTAGAATATCCGTTTATGCACCTTACGTTCTAAGTACCTAGCTACCATATTTTTTTGTGTAATGATATTACTATGCGTTATACCATCTTTATCCTTCTTTTTGCCTGGTCGTCCTTTTTCTGACAGTAGTTTGGTCTAGTTATTTAATATTGTGCTTTATTAGTAATTTTGCCTTTCTATATTTTCTCGTGTTTTCTATTACATGTCCGTTTATTTCCGTAAATTATAATAATTTATTTATAATAAAAAAATAAGAACTATGTTAAGTATGGTCGTTTCTGAAAGCGGTCAATTTTAAAATCAATGTGTACTGAAATTGCAGGATTACTGGTCAAGCATGCGTTTAATAATGTACTTTATTCGCAACCATATATGTAATGTTAACATTCCTGACCTCATTTGAGTGGGGGAAGTCGTACATTTCAGCCCGCTACTTCCCGCACTCACTTCCCGCTCAAGTGCGGGAAGTGAGTGCGAGAAGTACGTTCCCGACCGCTTAGTAGGTAGGGACACTGGGAATCTCGTTGATCCAGTCATGCGCGTCACAACCTGTCGTATCATAATATAATAATTTTTCCAATTATTGTTTAGAATAAAGTGGTTGCGAATAAAATAGTATACAAACCTCGACAGGAAGTTTCCTTAGTCTCGAGATAATAGCTGATTTCGACGCTTCGCGTCTCAATCAGCTAACTAATCTCTCGACAGTAATGAAACACTTCCCATCTCGGGATGTAATATACTATTTTCTCAGTCTTCAGATGTAGGAAACAATATAAGGCAAATAGAAGAATCTTAGCAAATACAATTATGTTTATGAGTAACAATTTTGGAAAATGGCTTGTTAAAATATAAGGAACAATGAGAATCTAAAATTTATGAAGCGTTTGCTGATAATAACGATAGCTAAATGAAGAAGCTAATATCAAATGAAATGAGCAGGATAGAAAACATCGTATCCAAGAATTCACATTATTACTCAAAAATAAGAACATGTTATAGATTAATGTTCAATTTAAGATAAGACCTTTTAAAAAATTTTTAGAAAACATTTTCAGATCTTCAAGAGTTCGACAATATCGCCCAAAAATCTTAAATGTCTAATTACTATAACTTTTCACATTTTTAAAGAAGTGCGTATTTTTCATGGATTTTAAGTTCCTGGTAACAACTAAACTTATCCAAATAGCTAATTCAAAAATCTGTTTACATATATTGTGACCATAGTGATGTACAGTTCTTAGAAATCCAATAAAATGTCACAATAATAGGTTTTCTGTAGAAAGTGTTTCATCAAGGAAGTTTGGGACAATTATCAATTCCATAGCATGTCGCTAAAGTATTTGATTAATGGAGATGCGTGGAATTGGCTCTAATTTTTGATAATACAGAAGTGAAGGATACTGAATTAGTGGAATGTCTCAAATGAATTTCTAATCAACACATCATTATTAGACGCGACTAGTACTTCTGGTTTTTATGAACTTTCAAGGACTTATAATATCCCTTTGGTTCAAGGTAGCCCAAAACAAAAACAATAAATACAATGGGATCTATTTCTAAAATAATTCCGGTCGTAAGGTAACGTTTTTATCAAATTCATAGAATTTTTCAGATCAACCAAGTAAGTATCTTATATTATAAGAGCTGATGCCGCCGGTCGCCGGTATCCGGCCGTCCAGACCGTAAGCACTGGCGCGCGCACATGCCGACCGCGCACAAGTGGCGACGCAGCAAGCATTTGTATTGTTAACGCTGGCAGGGCCGGACGTCGGCTGACTACCAGCTTAAGCAAGCATTTTGATTGTTAACAGTTTCTTTACGCTGGCAGGGCCAGACGTAGGCTGGCCAACGAGTTCTAGTCTTCTAATAAATTCGATATACTTAGGTATTGAGTAGGTAAACATAAATATGTCGCCACGTATAAGAAAACATCCAGTTCTCTGTGACAAATCCAAAACAAAAACGAATTAAACGTTTGTATTTCATAGTTAATTCTTTTTATTTTATCCTATTATGTTACTATGATAATAACTCCTTAGCAACGAGTTGCGTTAAGATGCATTTAACAGCACTAGTGTTGTTAAGAAAAATAACATAACGATACTTTATTAGCATTTAATCATATGTTGGCAGTACTGACGTGTATTGTTAGTGACAATGTCAGTCTATATCAAATTCGATGTTGGTAGTTTAGGTTTTGTTTATTATTTGACACAGACTGACCCAAAGCTTAGGGCCGGTTGCAGAAAGCAATTTTAAGTCTGGTGTTAGCTAACATCGCGTCAAAGTGAACAAAATCGCATCAAATTTTGTTTACTAATGTATTAGTTACCATAAGCATTTGAGATTTGATTCGTTTTTGTTCACTTTGACGTCGCGTTAGCTAACACCAGACTTTAACATTGCTTTCTGCAACCGGCCCTTAACCTGCTAATCTCGAATTTAACATAACCTGACAATGCTACCAACAATACAGTATTGAGTGATACCACCACAGCCATAGCAGATATATTTCTCGCTGTTGTGTCATTAACAACAATTTTTCCCATTGATCGCAATCAGGGGGTTCTACGGCTTTATGTAAACCTTCTCAAATCGGCAGAATATTGATTCGAATGCATATGATTTTTGTATGAATAATATTAGTAATAGTTATTTATGTATTAAGGGCATAATCAATAGAGGGAATGTTTAAAGCGTGACGCGAAGCGGAGAGCTTTTAATTTTCCCATGGCTATAATCGTGATCATGCAAGCGTTACAGCCACCATTTTATTTTATTTTGGTTCTTAAAATTGACAAAATTCAAGAATTCAGTATTTTGGCTACATATTACTACGTATCGTGTATGCTATTGTTTCTATGATCATTCTTAATGTTGTTGTTCTACACAGTTTGTGTTTGTAATACTGCTTAGCAATTTTACGGACCCTAGGGTTATAAAAGCCATTTTACGCCCGCTGTCGAGAACTAATGAACAAGATTAGGGTTCCACACTGAAATAAAATAATTAAAAATTGAGAAAAATGCTGATATATCAGTACAATACAATTTTCGCGATAGCAAGAAAATTTTTTAAAACATTCGAATCCTCTGGAAAATCCGTTCTACGTTGTTCGCATGCAGAAAACAAAGCCATCATAACAAATAAAGCTTGCCGGCCACTACTCTGACGTTCGCAATATATCTTTGAATTAAAAGACACGCGGTAATTCAATCAATGAAATGCTTCTTAGAAGGAGAGCAATTAGGTGATTTGCACATACTTCAGCTCCAGCAGTATTTGTACACTGTAAAGTAACCCTAACACATTATAAACCATTAAATACTTTTCTTACGAGAAATTTGAATTGAAATAATGAATTTTAATAATGAGGTGGTGGTTAATGTATTTCTTGCTATAATCACGTATAAAACTCATTTTGAGATTTATTAAAATGTAAAAATTCCTAGTAAAATATACAATAGCACTGGTTAGTTTCTAATTTCCTATTCATTAATTTCGGTTATCACCAACAAAGAGTATATTGAATTAAAACACATCTGCAGTTGGTTGAAAAATGAGAGCATTTTTTGCATTTGCCACATTAACAGCGTAGAAGGCTGTTAGTGCAACTAATACGGACAATTATGTTAAAACATTGCGAATTGACACTTGACCTGTTAAAAGCGCTGCTTCGCAAATTGTATTTGCATGTGCTCTGACACAATCCGAAGCCTTCAATTACATCAAATATCTCTGATACGAAAATAGAAACACTAAACATTTTACGAGCTTAATCGGTTTAAATTCTATTTTATGGTCAATACGACTAATGCCAAGTATTATAAAAACAATAGAGTGAAAGGCAACGATTTTCACGACGTAGAAGAGCACCATTTAAGATTTTGTTCCATTGGGGCGTTTATTCTAGAGGATAGCATGAAGCTATTTTTTTAATAAGAAACTACATGCTCATAGTCGAACTGGGGAATAACCTGTAGTTAATATTCAACAGACTTTACCTTAGAAACTTTAAATAAAGAATATTTACACTTTTTTTAACTAATGATATTGAACAAATGCGAACTCATCCTCGATCTGGCAAAAGTCTCAGCTACTACCCAGATCTGAACTTGTGTGTGCCGGATACTAAGGAAAACTTCCGTATAACGAGGTACTGAGTGACCAATTGATTTCATTAGGATTCCAATTGCACATGGCACACGAATACTTATTAATCTACACTGTGTTTCCTGTAACGTATCCTCACTATTTTCAAAACCAAATTGGTATTTAATCATATTTTGTCTAAATATATCTTAGTTGTATTAATATACATCTGATTCTTATACTATCCAAAGAAACTTTACCTCTTTTGGAAGTTGTCTTATTGATTTACCTTTGTACCAGTAAAACTTATAAGAACTTTGACATATTTTAGTTACACAATCCTGACATTTGACATTATGACATATCATGATAAATACCCCTGTTGTAACCTCGACTAACTAGCTCGGAATAATGAAACTCCTTTCTCTCAGCTGAATGGGGTTATGTATATCAGCTAATATAATTTTTAACGATGTTACCATATTTGAATTTTTAATTCAAATCATTTCAAATGCTTTACTTAATATCAGATGTTAAACATTGACTTTATAATTATTTGGTGTTTGATCTGTGATTACAATAAAAAATAATTTAAATTTCAAAGCAATTTTAATCACTTAATCCAAATAATAACATACACAACCTAAATCAAAATTTTCTTAACTAACTCTCCCAAATAGCTCAATTTCTCAATATAAAAGCCGAAAACTATTCAAGCTTGTATTAACATACAATTTAGAAAACTTAATTTTCTAAATACCTTTGTTAATTCTAAATACAGTTCTTACTAAATTTCTATCACATCAAACTTTTACCAAAATGAATCAACAATGTTCACTGACCTTTTCTTCGTTGATTGTCATACATATCTGTTTAACAGTGTCTTTATACTGTTGAAGATTTCCTCAGCAAACCCCTGGTTGTTCCCGTTTACCTCAAAGCTCGTTGTAGCGTTGTAGCTCTCTTCACCATGCTATTATTTCTAATAGACTTCCAATCCAGTACACAAGAACACACTTTAGCACTGGCTTTACTTTATAAATTGTATTCTATTATTTTTAATAAATAATACAATTTCAAAAAAGTTTAAAAACATTGACTTTTATATTTGAAAATAATAATAATTGTAATATACTTTATCATGTTTAATTGCAGAGAAAGCTATTTTACTACTACTAATTCAAACTTTCAATTATTATAAGCTCACAATTAAGTGAATTCAACCCTCAACGTGATTTTACGTGAACTATTTTCAATGTTATTTTAGTAATTGTTATTTCCAATAGAAACGCATTTGGTTTCCCTAATAACTGCCACCAGTCATTCATACAACTGTTCTATTCATGTACTGTATTAACCAACTGAATATTAAAAATTAACATAAATATAACATGCACTTGCATGTTGCATTACACTAATAAGTAGTCCATGAAGAATTGAAATATCAAACGGGGGTCAGACACAACAAAGTTATAAAAGAAATAAAGATGTACACAACATCCGACATGGCTTTTATTGATTTACAAAAGGTATAACGATAATATCAACTTCATATAAGGCTGGTGAGAAAAGTGACGAGGAGGTAGAGAAGTTTTACACCAAGCAACGCGAAGTGACCATTATAATGGAAGACTTCAATGCCAAGATTGGGCTGGGAGAACAAACGGACATCGTGGTGGGACTTTTTGGACTACGTCAAAGAAACCAGAGAGAAGAGAGACTGGATGAATTCTGACTAACACCTTCGTACATACCCTTCTCCCCTCCAAGGCGCCTTTACATCTGAAAAGCACCTTCAAGCAGACCTGATAACGTCGCAAGAAATCAAATTAGCTATGTGTTGATTAACCATCATTTAAGTAACAGTGATTTCAATTAAGATTTGTCCTCGAACTTGACCACTCGGACCACAATTCGCTCATTGGCCAACTACGAACTAAGTTTCGGAAAGAGGAGAGACTAGACATAAGACGACTCCAAGCCGAAGAAGCAAAAAATAGTGACCAAAGTGCTTTCCACTGTCCTTGAGTCAAGCCCAAATGACACCCATAAGGAGGAATTGAGGGAAACATCAAAACAGTACTTAAAAGAGTCGGCAATCAATTCATGCAGCCAGAGCACAAACAACAACAAAAGTAAGATTAAATGACAAAAAGAGGAAAATGAACTCCGCTGACATCAATGTATACTGACTATGAAAAATGCTAGAAAATCGAGCAGCTGAATCAAGAGTACCACATTTTCAGCGTTCACAAAAATATCAAGTAAGACGCCATATGAGATCCGGTGACGAATATCCGCCAATATCATAAAGAAATGCGGCAACCTTGTGCTTGAGGTCGAGGAAAAGCTCAACCGGTAGTAGCGGTACATCCCGGATTTCTTCAAAGATGACCAGCGCCACGACAAGCCACAAATCGACGCTTCTGAAGGACCGTACATAAGTATGTCTGAGGTAAAACACGCCATCGTTCTCACTAAGAACGGTAAGCAGGGCCGTAGCTACCACCGGGGCAACCGGGGCAGTGCCCCGGGGCCCCCGAACATAGGGGCCCCCGAACATAGGGGCCCCCGAAGACGGAGGAAGTTTTTTACGAAATTGTCTTTAAAACGCTTTGAACTAAACTTAGCCTGTTTAAACGTTAAATACAGTTTTATATTAAACTCAATGTGAAGTAAATATGTGTTTTGTCTGTTTTAAATACCCATTCTTCTATCTTAACAAAAAAATTTCAAATAACGGGTGTTCATAAACAGTCGTCATCCCAGTAGGTTTTGACTTCAGAAACGTATGTCTATTAAAACTGAGAAAAAATGCGCTATGACAGTACTCAATGACGTTTCATTGTGTTGCACGAATTAATCAAAGACATAACATTTTGTTTTTCAAAGCAACTGGGATGACGACTGTTTATGAACACCCGTTAGTAACCCTATTAAAAAAGTCTTACTAAATGAAAGTGATGTAGAAGTAAAGGGGAAGATAACAGGGGGGGCCCATAATTATTTGTTGCCCCAGGGCCCCCAAGCCTGTAGCTACGGCCCTGACGGTAAGTCACCAGGACTTGACGAAAAGCCTGTTGAATATTTAAAAAAATCATGGGCGAGACCTGCATCAAAGCCCTAACAGGACTATTATATAACAAAGCGTATGACACAGGCATCTTTACACATTTATATCAATCTTGATCACTATCCTGAAAAAAAACCTCTGCCATGGCTTGCGATGACTTCGGAATCATCAGTCTGATGAGCAACCTGTTAAAAATTAATACACGCTTGCATTGGGGAAACCCAATGCGGTTTCTGCAGTCGTCTCGTTGCCAAAAGAGCTTAATTTGCAGTGCAGATCTTCATTCAACAATATAAAAACGCCAACTGCTATTTATTTTAATGTTTGGTATACTAAATAAGGGCCTTCGATAGATACCAGCACAAGAAGACAGTGGGCACAGTGAAAGAAGCTGACATTGATGAAAAACATATTTGTGTTATCAGAAACCTTTATTGGGAACAGACGACAGTTCAAGTGGAGGATTACCTCTCTAAATCCGTCGTGTTCAAAAGGAAAGAAAGCAAGATTCTTGTAACGACCCAAATTGCTTGTTTTGCCGTCACGCGGTAGCCCTAAGGCTTTCTTAAAATCGCTTCTAAAATACAAAATATCAAAATGCTGTTTCTTGGAGTTAGTCCACTTTCAGCGTCTGTATGTGGGGCATGTTGCCTATTTTTATTTTGGTTAATTTTTGGGAAATTCTTCAGATCTTAATTTGGTACTATGTTGTTGATGGCTTTTTTCGGTTTGCCGAGAATTTTGGTGTTTTAGTTATCTTTAGTTTACCACAGGCCGGAGCTGAGGCGCCAGCGGTCCAACATCATGGTGAATTTTGGACGATAGTTTAATTGTTTTAGTTTCATGTGCGCTATTTGCAATTTTTTCATGGTTTATCCCATTTTTATGCGGCCGCTTTTCACCTACAGGTATGGACTGCAATATTTTGTTTCAAGTAGCTTAACATGGAAATAATGCATTTGCAGGCCGTAGTCATTCTAATTCCTCAGTAATAAATAAAAATAAAATGTTATCTAACAAAGTTATAATACATAAAACAAAAAAAAAGTCTGAAGCCACAGAAATCACCTGCTAAGAATGGAAGCACTATTGTTTTACTGAGTCCTCTATGGACAGGCGAAAACATTTTTAAATTAACACTGATTTATAGTTATTTAAAATTCCTAGAAATTCTTGCGCGATTCTTAACGTCTGCATGTGATAATTACCGACGTGCCAATTTCGTTCATCTAATAATCTCAAAATTAATTGCTCTGAAACCAAGATCGCCGGCCTTGCGCAGTACCATGACACATTTATTACTTATATTTGTCCGCATTCTATTGTGTTGATATCATTGTAGTTTTAAAGTGCTATAATTAACTTATTGCGTTAATTTATAGCTCCCTTATTATTTATTACTGCGAATTTATAGTTATTAAAATTTTACGTACATTAGACGCGGAGAACCGCACTCTAGAAATAATCAATTTTAATCTCAGCAAATTGAACACGTGTAGATCCACATTGGGAAATTTTACAGCAGACATGGGCGATAATTAATTATAATTAGTCTACTTGCGTTAAAGTCTAATCGTCGGAATTTGTTGACAGTTGTCGAGTGCCGAGTCTTGATTATTAAAATCGTCACTAAATAATTGGTAAGCTAACGCCGTTTTTATTTAAAATGTGGGAAATTTAATTAGCCGGTACGCTATAGAACAAAATTTCATGGAACAATTATATAGTTTATATATACAGTGTGTCCCTGGATAGGTGAAACGACTCTTATAAAAGGTAAAAAATGTCGATTTAAATTTCCATTTTTTTGGGTTCAGCCCTGCTTGGTTAAAGGCTAATTTCTAACATAATTTTAGTTTTGAAAAATCAAGTAAAATGATTTGATTTGGGATATAAACATAAAGGAAAATGTGAGAGATCAAAGTTAGCCGAGGATTTTGAAATTTGGTATAGGAGCCTAAATGTTGATTCTAAAAAACTTTTCTTAATAACTTTTGTCGAATTCGCCACATAAAAAGCACGTTAGTCTACAGAAATACGTTTTTTGAAAATTTGCAAGGCATACTTGATTTTCCAAAACCGAAATTATGTTAGAAATTCGCCTTTAACCAAGCAGGGCTGAACCTCAATGAAAATTTTAATCGAACATGTTTTACCTTTTACAAGAGTCGTTTCACCTATCCGGAGACACACTGTATATATAATTAGAAAATCTGATTTTTTTTCACTAAAGGGGAAATCCGAACTCCACGAATTGTAAATAAGTAGTGTGCTGGCTAATAACTAACTTGCTACTTGCTTCAATTTTATATTGGTTCCTTAGTAGTCCATTGTTTTATACAGGTTGATTAATAAGTATGGTTATTAAATTAAATAGGCTTATACCGACCTTAGCAGAAGTGCATGGCACTAAAAATTAATTGCTTACGGAGAAACTGCATTAGAGGTCTGGTGCAAACGAGTGCAAATTTTTGAGAACTTCTGGCTAAGTCAGAGGAGAGTACATTAACCTAATGTACCAAATGTAATTAAAACACCCAAGCAACTGCTTTTCACTAAGCATTTTTATGGATATTATGTCTTATCGCAAACTTAAGTTCATAGAATTTCATTCCAGTGACCATCAATCAGTTTGAGGAATTTAATGATTTTTTTTTGTAGGGGTATTATTAATTTTTGTCGTATAGTTTATTACGCAAAGTTGTTCTGTTTGATTTCCCATAAATACCCTTAAATTTAATGCCCATACGTATGAATCACCCTGTATTGTTATAGTAATAACGTTGTATGGTGACAAGTTTGTAATGATAATAGGTATAATTGAAATAAATAAAACAGCTTATCACAAATACGTACTACAAGTTGTAATATGAATAATTGCTTCTCTCAGGGCTTAATAAAAATTATGATTATTTAATTGAGCTTTAATTGTAATAATAAATGGTATGTTGCCTTTTATACTTTATTTATTGGCAACTAATTTAAATTAATGCGCCGGCTAGCTTTTGAGAGCTCCAAACACTACAAAGTTAGGTTGAAACTCCGTATAAATTTTACCCTAGTACAGCAAATGCTCAATCTTAACGAATCACCGTTAACCTCAAAGGTTGAATGTAAACAGAGCTGATCGAACACATAAAACTCCAGCGTAATTGAACGCAAATCGACCAACAATTAATAAATTTACCTCAGGTAAACAATAACAATGCAATTTAACGAATCAAGTTGTTTGGCTAACTTGTATTTGTTTTCTTTCACGTCCACTGGCATCTGTTTTAATGGCTCTCCAAATGTTCTGCTTTCTGCAAAATGGGGTGACGCCAAGTTCGTAATTTCCTTCTGGAACGCTCTGTGGCCATTACCTGCCTCTGAACCACAAAAGAAGTCTTCCCCAGCTGTTTTATCTTGCTTTGCAACTCTTTCGGCTTTTAGCCTTCTCGAAACAGGTTTTAAAAGTTTGCAAGGGACGCCAACCTCGTACCTGCCTTCTGGAACGCTTTTAGCTGCTGCTACCTTCTTATATGCTACAAACAAGGGCCCCTCTAGACGCTGCATACTGTTATCTTCTTCCTGCAGCTCCAAAACTTTCCAAAATATTGCTTCGAAGTCAAACACAAATGGGCGAAGCTTTAGTATCAATTTTTCTGGGACTACACTTTGGAACTTTATGAAAACAAGCACAACTGGGCTCTGCATACTGGCAAATAAATAAAACTTGACAACTGGTAGAAATTATAAACTTTAATGTACGAAATCAATTCAAAAGTGGAAACCAACATTACAAAACCGCTTGTGGCTTGGCTTCCTTAATAAAACAACAAATGACCATCTGGGTCTCCATAGCAACAAGTTAACGATTGTTTTAAGTAAGTGTTTACAATGTTTTACCTTAACTACTAAATTGTTTTCTAATTGTTATTTTGGACCTCACTTTTGTTGCATATTTTCACTTCTAGTTTAATAAAAACTGGTTAACAAGTTATTAGCACTGTATTGTAGTCTTGTTTAGTTTTCAGGTTGCTTTTCAAATGCTCTTTGCATCTGTATGCCTTTTTATACTGTTTCTTTAACCTTTAGCTGCGTTATTGACTGTTGGCATCATGATAAGACTACATAACGCTGCATAAAACTTCTGTAACACTTCGAAACACCTCTGTACTTAAACAAATTCATTATAGTGTCTTGAGGTTACACAATTAAACTGTTAGTGATTAGAAATCAACTACATTTGCCATACCGATCACAAACATTGAAAAATAGGCTAAACGCAACCCTGTCGATACTGTATTACTCAACCTATGTTCATTAAATTACAGTAATTGCTAATCATGTCTTATGTAATTATCAATGTTTACTAGTGACTTATTGTTGCCAATTCTGGACCTATTTGAATCTTTTCTTAGAATTGCTGTAAGCATCATACCATTACAGTATATACATAAATGTTTATGTTATTTTTTTACAACCACTAAAGCAAGTATGTATTTCCTTCCAAAGTTCCTAATATTGAATTTCGTGCAGCGATTATAATTACCAAATCGGTTAGTTTTCTATTCTCCGTCTTAATTAGTTAACTACATTGGGTTTAGAATCATAATAAATTTCTTATATGATTAAAGTAAGAAATGGAGTGACAAATTATAATGAGAGTGTATTACTAAAATAACAGTTATGTAGCACTAGGTTTATTTTTTTAATTTTTCTTTTGCGGCAACTGATATTCAAAATATTTACTTTCGTTATTAAGTAACTATTACGAGTTGTCATATTTTTATTACGTTTAAAAATACAACTATACAGATTTTACTTTTTAAACATTGTAAATTGTAGAAAATAAAACTATTGCGTGCAACTAATCTATATTTTTTCTCTATATTAAAAATACAAATATATTTAATAATAGTGCAAACATTTATTACTCAAAATGAAGGGTCTATAACGACGGTAGTTCCCTAAAATGCGGTAGGTTACTAGTAGAGGAATAGAATTAGCAAGCCGAATTTGTCTATGTCTGTGGCAGTGTCCAATGCTTCGTGAAGTGCTCACAAAGGTCGAAAACGTCAACTATCACACTCGAGGGGATTGATATGTTATTTTTTATCAGCCACTCGACTCTAACTTTGGAAATGAATATTGAATATAAAGTAACCTCGTAAACAAAATACGTTTTTAATATTTGAAGATTGATTTTTGGAGCCTAAAGGTTCATTCCGTGCAACTTCAGGCATTAAAACAGGTGTTCTTTTTCACGAAAAGACTGAAACCTTTCGCAATATATGACAGTTTTTTCTAACGCGAGATAGGAAGAGATAAATTGTCTCTCTTATTGTTTGTATAGAGAGATACGACCTTACCTTGTAACCTCCGACAATGAGTAGATTTTGCATTTAAAAAAAATGAATAATTTGAGGATTAGAGATGGAAGGTTTAGTACTACTCTTAAAGTATTTTGAGTTACGTCTTGGATAAGCAATTGAAAGCCATATTACTTTCTGAATAGTGTCAACGTCAGTTTTGATTTTCAAGACGCCATTCGCCAGCTCTGTGGGTATGCCTACGTGTGTCATTCTTAAGATATCGATAATTTTTCATAAAAATCAGAAGTGTAAGAAGCATCTAGTGCCATGACTTATTGAGTGGTTTTAGCTTGTCACCCAAGGCCTGAGAAGATACTCTTCTAAATAAAACTCAAAAGAGCATTAATGTGTTAACTATTTCTATTATTAAGTAGTTATGCAGTCTTTTGAGGTAATTTTTCTAAGCTATCACTTGCTCGACAGTACGTAGGTAAATGTGAAATTTAAAAGGCAAAACTCAAAACATACCACATAATCTAAGCAAATAGGGCATAATAAATTAAAAAATATAGATGTCCAAACTTTTACACCCGTTGGTGTATAACGTTTTTTCAAATTTGGATATGTTGCTAAGCATATTTTGCTGATTATTATGGCAGTCGTATGGAAACTGCAGCATCTTGTAAATAATGTTAAACGGAAAAATATATCATTATGTTTATTATGCAGTTGTTAGCGTAAAAGAATGACTTCCCTGAATCTACCCCCTGTAGGGGCACGTGCCAATACAATGTTTCAACGACCCCAAGCACATCACATGCAAATAGAAGCGTGCCAAGCTCATCACTTCATTTGATTGTATAGTAGTAACTTTATTAGAAATTGCTTATTTCAGAAACTATATTTCATACATTGTAGAGCAAAAACTAAGTACTAAAATATTTAATATATTTCAAAGTAACTAGTGAAATAAAATCAGTCATAACTGATCAACCGATTTCTCGTTCTTAAATTGTGTCAACAACTCGTAAACATAAATCTAAACTGTAACAATGGCAAGCACGCGAACGCAACAAAGACCCAACAAAGCATCTGGTCAGCGATACCAAAATTAAACACCCCAAAACCGCCATCAACAAAAAATCACTTCACACATAAAAAACACCCTCCAATGGTAAATGAGGCCCGCTCAAGGCCCACTGTGCACTTGAGGGGTGCGAATCATTGTAGCATATGTACCCTCGCATTAAACTGCAAACAAAGCACGCCCGATTACCGTTAAGTCAATGGCAACGGGAAGTAGGAACATGCGCGACCGGAACTACCCACACGCGCATTGCTACCGGAAGCGGAAGCGCGAAATGTCCCTCGAAGGCCGGCGAAGGATAGCTTCCTTTGCGCTTTACAGCTTTCCAATGACCTTTCTGAAGTGGAAGATAAAGAGCGCGATACATCGGCGACAGTGATGTATGGTTAATGCGTTTAGGGGCAGTTTAGGACATTAACACTACAATTAAGCGTGTTATTATTGGCTGCTTAGAATCGTGGAATATGCTGACGTCATCAAACTTGCCTTAATTTATTTTTAAAAGATTATTTCTTACGTAATGGGACTGAGATCGGATTGTGTAATTATACTTTCTATTATAGACATGTTTAGAGGGCTGTATCAAAGCCTCGATGCTCTCTTTAATCAAAATAACTAAAATTCCCACTTTTTCTTAATTAACGCTAAACATAATCTTCCAGTTCTGGACGTGACCCTTTTGGTGTCCGTAGAAACAACTTGTTGAAAGTGATTGTCTACTAAATTAATTTCCAAATATAACTAATATCCAACCACAAGGTTTTATATACACGTTTATAAGAATAAGATCAATATGAGTCTTGATATCTATCTTGGATATATTTTCCGTCAAACATTGACCTAAAAAAATGACAAACACATAGCCAATACAAGCAATTACTTTGAAAACGTGTGCAATAACGATGAAGCACCATCAGTTTTTAAATAATCCATGAGATGTCATATCTGTCAATTAAGTTGAAGTTTGAGGGTTTTACACCTCGAAAAGAACGTTAGTTTGAAACAAATATACTCGTCGGGGTAACTGGTCATATATTTACAACCCGTCATTTATTCGATACACTCAGGTACATGGGCTAGTACCACGTTCACTATATTCTTCCCTACTCCCTCAACATTATCGGTAACCAATTTTTCAAAACATTCAATAAGCCAACTGTGTACCATTACTATGGTATTTGAACCCAAGACTTTCATTATCGTAGCCGAATGATAACTGTGGTAGCGAAATATAATTCCTGTCCCTTTTTCTGCATTAAAATGGTTTTTACTAATCATTAATAATATCCAATTTCACTTTTTGAAGGTACAACTAAAAAAATAAGTCCTGTTTGGGTCCCAACATTTCAAACTTGGTCTTGGATAAGAAAAATAAGGCATAAGAAAAAATATGAGAACAAGATGAGAACCACTTGACAACGATGATTTTGATTGTTACCCAAATCTTGTTTAGAGTTGTTTTGGTAACAAAAGTTCAAACTTGGCCTTGAACAAGAACAAAAGAAAAATAGGGCACGGTCAAGACAAGAACAATACAAGAAAATAGACGAGAACAAGATGGGAACCAGTTGACAACGATGATTTTGGTGTTGGTTACAAGAAAAAATACGAGAACAAGATGAGAACCAGTGTATATTATATGAAGAATCATTATTAGTACATACTACCGTTGCAACAGGGTAAAATATCCGGCAAGAAAATAGAAATTTTGTGGGATATTCAAGGTTGAACAATATTTCCTTAATCTAATTGTGGTAAAAATACCAAATCAGTATCTCACTCAAAATCGTATAAACCAAGAGTAATTTTATGCGAGGCCTCTAAAGAAATTTATAAAGTGCTCATTTTCTGGACAAAGGTTACAATTAACGTTTACATATATTTGCAAGGATTTCAAAAATACCTGCGGAATGAGTTAAAAAGAGCAGACATCTTTTACTGCAAAATAATTGTCCTCCTCTTCATCCTGTTCAAACTTTGATAGTGTTTTGGATCATTCTTTCTTCAGACTTTCTTATTTTGAGTCCATCGTATCCATTTCTTTCTTGCCATGCCTGTTAAATTGATTTTCATACTGCCCTTTCTCCATAAAAAAATCAAATTGTATGTCGGACCAGGAAAATTAAACGAGAATACATCTTTCTAGAGAAGATAGAATGTTGTAAGTGACCATTACGCCATTCTGCGGTATCGCAATTAAATTCTGGCTGAAAAAATCGATAAAGTAAAAAGAAACTTGGTATTTGAAAGATTATCGTGTTTTTTCCAAACAACAGGTCTTGTTTGAATAAATTGCAAATAGCAGTAAACATCCTAGAAGATCTAAATAACAAAGTACAGCATATGTACAACGGAATTAGAAAAGGGACAAATTCAATAACAACCTATATTTTCAGTAATGGTATTTTATTTACTTTCATCCTTCGTCATGAAATCGTTTGGGAAAACTTAAACCTGGCATTTGAAGAATTATCATTTTGCCCAAACACCAGGTCAAGTTTCAATAAATTGCAAATAGCAGTAGACATCCTCTAAGATCTGCATAACAAAGTATAGACGGAATATGTAAAACGGAATCAGAAAAAGGACAAATTCAATAACAACCGATATTGTCAGTAACGGTTCTTACAGGTCTAAAGTTATCTATAAACATTTATGTAATTATTTGCCATATTTTCAATAAACCTAAAATTTGTTCTACAATTTCATTTAACTAGCAGTCATCTTTCAACTTTCAATGTATGAAAGTTCTTAAAGGTTAGGCTACACTCAATCCATCAAGCTGCTCTGGTTGGCTGCACTGTATCCATTCAAGGTTTCCCAAATTTTGGATTTTCTTATCACCTTTTCCTGGCATTTGCCTCCATGTTCAGCTGGAGAAAGACATGCTCTTGTAAAATACGTTTTTGAAAGAAAAGCTTGCATTAATTGGGTTCATTCACGGACATCCTTGTTTGGAAATTCACCTATAGGCCCCCGTTCAGTTCGGGATATTGTGATGACTGATGACATTCCTGTGAAGGCTATTTGTATTTTCCAAGACCAAACATTGGTATATAGTCTGCACGCTACACGTTTTCCTATGACCAAGATAAGAGCGAAACACCCCAAGGGCCCCTTTTATTTACGACACGGAGCAAAAGTAGTCCGTATTTGGAGCATGGCCGCCTGATCTCCTCGACACTGTTCGACAGGACTTCCGATGCGTATGTTTGCTACCTGGGGGAATTCGCCACATAAGGTCCGTATTAATCCATTCTGTTTTGCTCCTGCGTCGAGATTTCGGCCACCGAGGTCACCTACTGTTTGGAACCCGTTTTTAGTATGTCTTATTTTGTGGTTGTGCTAGCTTGTTTAGCATTCAGCAAACCTTAAATTGCCCTCATAATTAGATGAATTTAGTGTAAAAATAGCACTTACCTAAGTAGCACACACAGTTAATCCAGACTGAGTCGTTTTTATACATTGTAACCTGCAATATTTCAAACTAAAATTCCTCGCGGAAGTGTCACACGTACCACTCACGTGAATCTTGATTTTAAATTTTGGATTTGTAAGGCAACCCTGCTTGAAAACCTAATTTGATGTCGGCTTTTCACGTCAGATTAGTGAAAAAGAACTCGGTTGAATCGAACTTATGATCAATTCTAAACTTGCAAGAATTTGCTTAAATACTTACCATTAACCGAAACATTGAAACCGAAGAGATTGAAATCAACTAAAAATTATCTTCCGGGTTATGAAGCGCTCTATAATCAGAAACAATATTTTGAGTCTATGGGAGCAATTTTGTTAATTACTGTAAACATCTGAATTTTCTTGCATTAGTGGTATTAGAGTTGAATTCAGCTCGACACCCAAAATTTTATCTTTGATAATATTGTCGTTGTCATACGTTCCACCGACAACTTTCTGGTAATGCAAATTGCTAATTTGACAGTCAATCTGTAATTTATTTCTATACAATATTTATTTACATTAAACATTCATACATTAATCAATTAAATTATATATAAATATTTTGGTGAGTTTCTAAACCACTAACCATTATCCGACACATCGAAACCAAAGAGATTGAACTTAACCACAAGTTATATTCCGGGTTATGAAGCGCCCTATAATCAGAAACAAGATCTTGAGTATGTGGGAGCAATTTTTAATTACTGTAAACATCTGAATGCTCTTGAATTAGTGGGTTTAGAGTCAAATTCAGCTCGACACCCAAACTGTAATCTTTGTCGTAGTCATACGTTCCACCGACAACCTTCTGGTAATGCAAATTGCTAATTTGACGGTCAATCGGTAATTTCTTTCTTTGCAATATTTATTTATATTAAACATTCATCCATTAATTAATTAAATTATATATAAATATTTTGGTGAGTTTCTAAACCACTCTTTATTTTGTGATATTTTACCTGTGTTATTTAGGCTAAATATTTATGAATTAATTACATCTGGTTTGCCGTGTTTGTTTGTTTATTTTTTATTATTGTCTGTGTACAACCCTTGCCGTTACCTCGATTGTCTTTCAGGATTGGTTAGTAGCACCTATCGTCATGTACCTTTTTGGACTTTTGGCAAAGTTCCAGGTTACCTGCTACTTGGTGCCCATATTTTTTGTTATTAGTTATAGCTTAAGATTAGCGTCTTTTATTTGACTCAAGACCAGCTCCGACTGAGAAGTCGGTTGCCTTTTCTTTTCTCCTTTTACAGTCATAGCTATGGTAACACGGTATTCTATTTACTTTCACCTTTTTGGTAAAATCTTTTGCGCAAACCGTTAAGTCCTTCCACATCAATAGTGACATTGTTAAAACCCGAAAGTAGTTTTTTCAATAACAATATAAAGTGAGTTGGCAGAATTACTAAAAAATTAAACAGTTCTTAATAATAGAGTCGATACATTCGAAATGAAAAATGATTAGCTTGAACGTTTAAACACAGATTAGAGGATATCTACTGACTGAAAAGTACTTACATAAGCACGAACATGTCATTATGGTAAAATAGACGTTAGAGAAAACAAGGTTCAGGCAACAATAGTTTTACATTAACAAGCACACGAAACGGACTTGAAACGGCTTGTATATCTGACTTATGAAAACGTAGTAGTTATGGAAAACAATAAGAGAAACTAAGATTCCTATATCCAATCCCAATGTGAACAGCAGATTGCAAAATAAAAAGCAGTGAAAGTACATACAAAGAAAAGTTGAAGAAGAATATGAGTGGCCAAGCACAATACCTATTAGCGAAGTATAAGCAATAAGAGAATCAGTTGATTACCTATACTATTAGGTACTCACATTCTGACATTAGAAAGTGCATAATCTTCTTCTTTGGTCATTTTGCTGATTAAGGCGAGTAGGGTGCTTTCTATAGCTATATAGTGGATGACTTTTTAGCCCCCAGCATCTCTATTTTTTTTCGCTTTTACTTAACTTGGTCATATTGAGTTGGGTTGGGTTGAGTTTTCTGTATGCAAATAGTTTCCACTAGTTCTTTCCACTTTTGCTTTTCCGTAGCTATATTTTCCATTTCGATCCATTCTTTGTTTGTTGTGGTAGGTTCTCCTTCTGTGCTTCTCCTCCATGTTTCTACTGGTCTCTTTTATGTTCTCTTTCCTCTGATGGTATATTCTGTTGCTTGTTTTGTGAGGTCTGCGTTTATCGTCCTTATGGTATGTCCCATTCATCGCCATTTCCTTCTTTTTATTACTAATCCCACTGGGACTTGTTTTTCTCTATAGTTATTCATTTGTTATTTATTCTGGTCAATATATTCCTCAAATGCCTTTTAGGTATCTGTCGGGTATGTGTCTTGTATAATGTCCACAATTCACTGCCGTACGAGAGAATCATTTTCACATTTGTATTGAAAATGCGTATTTTAGTTTTTGTTAATTCATTTGATCTCCATATTTTCCACAGTTGATTTCGAGGTACATAAATTCGTTGACATTTTCTATTAATTTTTCATCCAGCCTAATTTCACTGGGGTTCTTTGTTATTGTTATATTGATACGTAATCCTGCCTGTTATGCGGTATTTTTCAGTGTGTTAATCTTAACTAGCATGTGAATTTTTTATAAGACACACATCTTCCGCAAATTCAAGGTCTTCTAGTAATCGTTCAAGTCTTCAAATTAATAGCACAATAGAATACAGTCGAATGAAAGATGAAAGGCGACAAATAAAGGTAAAATAAATAATTTTGTGGATTGTATAAAAACTAACCAACAGGCTTCTTCTTCTTTTTCTTCCTCTGATTATAGGCCAGTGGTCTGTTTAAATCCACAAAGTTATGAGCCCTCTTTACCCTTAAGCTAGCCCTTCCGGTCAAAATCGAGAAAGAGTTTCCTTGTTAGGGGTTAACGACTGCCATATGTGTTAGTGTGGTAGCCGGGGAGCCTACGATTTTGAAAATCTCTATATAGTTGCCGGAAATCGAAACCGGGCTGGCCGCCCAAGACTCGCTCACCACCGAAACGACGATTTAAAAAACAGGAAATAATCGATTGCACTTGCATCCAAATACGTCTTCTTCGGCCCTAAACTATGAGCAGTATGTTTTAACTATGCAAAACAATTACAACAATGTCCACAAAAGAAGCATATTTAAGGAAAGTGGGAGGGTTTGGAAGGTAACGACCCAGAGAAAATTTACTGCAGGTAGGAAGGATAAAGTGTACCTATTCCTAGGATAAAAATAGATACAAGATGTGATCTAAAAATTATTGCTGAAAATGGAAAACGTACACTATACTCTACAATTAAGAAACATAATGCAAAGTGTTGTGTAAGAGCAGAGGGTATTTGTATATGCAGAGATTCCCATATAAGCTTCCTATACTTCATATAGGTGGAATAATAGTACAGAAAAAGAAAAATTTGAAGAAGAAATATTCGAACTACCTTTTGGCTTTGATATATCATTCTATACCTACACTTTTTTGCGTTGTCAATTCCACTATTGATCTACTTAAATAGAGTAATTGATTTTCTGTATTTATTTGATAATGTTTTTCTATAATTCTGATACTAAAACTATTCTTCGGTAAGTACAGCTCTAAATACAATTTTCAATCTCCACATTAGAGGGAAGCACAAGCAGGACGCTTTTAAATAATAATCCGGTTCACAATTTTTCCGATATCTTGTTCCATTGCTCCTAAACAAATCAGCTTAGGCAAAAACACAATACATGTTAAAATTTAAAAACCGCAGTCGTCTGATTTCATAAGCCGCTATTCGGAGACCCCATTGTATAAAGTAACAGGAAAATCTAAAATCCATATTACAAAGGGGACGATTTTTAGCATTTTAAAATCTCCCCTTAATTTCCCATTACGGGAGCGTACCCCTCGCGATTTAAATAAATAATAGGCATATTTATGATGTGGAGAGCTCTTTAAATAAGTAAACATGGCAAGGCGTATTATAATACTGTAATACACATCTTACGATTGCATTCAGCCAGCGGAGTATTGCGTGGGACGGGTTGTGAGTCTTTCTTCTCGCTGGCTTGGCTGAATGTACGTAATTTTCGAAGTATCCTTAGCTTACCGAATTTACTACTTGCGGACGTACGGCTTTTCAGCCACGGTAAAATGACGTACGCGCGGTTCATTTTTTTATTTCCAGGTTGAACTTAGTTCAATCAAAGCTACATTAGCAACTAAAAGTATTGCTATTGCTTATGATACTATGAGATTAGTCACTGCCGTTCCACTTGATCTGTTGAAAATATTATAGTATGCATTACAAATACCCTATTAACGTTTCATCCTACGAAATTACTTTTCCATAATACTATAACAACTATGCTCAATATTTACTTCAAGTAAAAATCACACTAAATTTAGACCCAGTATGTATAAAGCGGATGTTTTTTTAAAATTGTTGATGCTCATACATCATTCGGAAAAATGCAGTCTTTAAGACGTTGACGAGATCAAGACAAAATTTGAATCAGTCTTGGTATTGGTCCTGAAAAATGTTATCGGTAATGGTTTTGATTCTCGAATCAATTCTTAGTCTTTATTGTGGTGGTTTTGGTAGTGACAGTTGTATGTTTTTCATATAGAGCCTGAAGCTTTCTCTGACTTTAATTAGATTTGTATGTTGTCAATGCCTCTTTAAAATTTCGGGTTTCGAAAATTTTGGGTTTATAATGTATAGTCTTGGTTGTTTGGTACCCAAACATCCACCCACAACAAGAATAAATCGTTACTTGCAATAATATTAAAAAATATGCAGATGGTTTTCACTACTTTGTAGAACAAAAACTAACATCATTTATAAACACTAATTTTAGAGATAGACTTGAGTCAAGAGATCAGCTACGACAGTTCGTCTACTTTATTATACTTCAGACCTGATGACATTTGGACTTTGTTTTTCTTGGGAAGTTGATGATCAGCTGTCTTGTAATTTTTTAGACCTCCCCAATAGTTTAAACCTCACAGGTTTCTCATTTTTGGTTTCTCTTCATGATCTTCCGGCATTTGTTCTGGATATGTGCTATAAATTCTTCTTTCTCGTCCCCTTTTTACAATTGCTAAGTATCACCATCTTGTCCTATATATTACAGCAGATTCGACCCCGTCTCTAATATGGATCATAACACTTCCATATCTGGTACTGACAGGTGTTTATTCGTTCTAGAGTTATTCGCTCTGATATCAGTAGTAATTCAACCCAAGACAAACATAAATCGCAATCCTTGTCTTTCCACCACAATCCAAAAAGAAATAAAGAAGAAAAATGTACGTAGTACTGACCTACAGCTAAATTAAATATAGTATATCACTAATATGTTGTTATTTTTTATTAATCCGCCATTCTTCTGTGTAGGTAGCAATTTTATGATATAGAATAACAAGAGTTTCGTCTTCTTCTTGGTGTATGGTGCATCTCAACCGATTCTGGTTTTAAAAAAATTTATTTATCCTTGCTGTGTCCATATAATATTTGAAATGCCAATAATGATAGTTAACTTCTCGAAATGTTCACTAAACAACTGGCACGTTATCTTATAATTTAACAACAGACTAAACCATCATCGTATTATCATTCTAAATTTTTGAGTACAGTTGTAAGCACATTATATTTTTCTTGTGATCAGTTTGACGGTTTGAAAAAACACGCATTTTGCTGCTTCCTTACAAAAATATGTAGAGATGGATAAATTATGAAAGTAAAACTGATTCTATGTAACATCATACATCACAATAGCATAAAGAGGTAGGAGATGAAGAAGAAACTTAACTATTATTTAACATGACCTTAGACATCATCTTCATATTGCGATAGAGTAAAAACAGTAATAAACTGCAATTAAAACATTTTATAAATATTTCTAAAGAAACAAACAATTATAAGATCGCCTCCCTTTTGAGTTCCCCAACGGCAAGAGTTCTTGGAGGAAAAGTTGTGTATCCAAGCGTAGGTCGAGCTCGTGGAACGCAAAACACTCCCGAAAGATAATTTTACATGTTTATGATTCTATTAAGGCCGTATAAGCAGACTGTAACAAGGAATTAAGGTAATTTGGTCGCAAGCGGAAAATGAAGTTATAAAGATACCGTCTTCTCAAAGGAAGCCCCATTGTGCTGAGCTGTAATAATTTGAAATTTCAGTAATCGGATTTCGCCTTGCGTTTCACTAACTTTAATATATTTTGATGTGTGCTTTATTTCGTAATTTATATGTCAAATAAATGTTTCTTAAAAACGAATTGGCTGTTCATACGGAATAGAATGCAGCGAAGCGCAGTTCTTTATTCGTTCAAACTTAATTTTCAATTTCTGAAGCTACATATTAGCAGAAATTTAAACGCAGGTCATTAAAAATACCTTGCAAGAAATTGTGTTTAATTTATAATAACAGATAACGCCAATTTTATAACATGCTCTGAGTGGTAGAGGCGAAAAGTTTTCATCGCTGGAAAACGCCAAACTTATTTAATTCATAAAAGTAGTAATAACCTAATAACTATTAAGCCAAATGAGAACATGCTTCCCGCAATATGAAAACTTCAAGAGGCGATCAGACGTACCACAACTTGTTCCAAAGGAAACCCAGTTTACGAAAGATAAAAAGACTAAAGATTGCTCGAACTAGCTCGGTGGGAAGAAGTAGGTCGCAGGCTAAAAGAACAGAGGCTCGCTCACGATAGTCAAAACAGTTGTACCACAAAAGATATGGGGACAAATTCGTGTTATTTTGTGCCACCTGATGTGTCTGCTAGTGGTGCACTGGGGAGTTACATCAGGAAAATTTCCCATTGGCGACGGTTGATATGTAAGCTCAGCTCCAAGATCTAGACCTACCTGCGTGGTCTCTGAAAAGCTTAACTTACTTCAAGAATATGACAAATTGCACTTTGCTTTACAAATTTAATTCCAGAAATCTATTCAGATAAAAATACATATAAGGGGGCTCCATTTGAAAGCCAAAACCCAAAAATTAACATTCACGTAGATTCCTCCCGAAACACATTTTAACATGTTAATTTATATTTTCAAGTTTAGTTTGGAACATTGTCACTAGACCAAATCTGAATCATTCCAGCCGCACTGAGAAAGCTCAAGTGTAAAATTTATAGTAATTTCATCACAGAAAGCTTACCTGCCCCGCAGGTAGGCGGCAACGAAACTTACAGTGTGGTTAGTTGACGCAACCCAAGCCGCTTTGATCCGCGCTCGCCTGCTAATTAGCTGATTAATTAATTGCACATTCAGTCTAATTCGATCTCTACTTATTTATGAGCAGCAACATTAATGTAATTACTGTAGGTGTTACGGGGAGATTTTGATCTTTCGACTAGAAATTTAATGTTTAAATTTATTAGCAGCGAGATGTGCATTTTAGAAAAGATGTTGGTGGAAAGAGTATTATGTATTTCCCTTTTACCACGTAAAGGTGGCAATATTTACCACAAACTGAATGTTCAAGCTCTTCCATTATTAAAACAATTTCAGCTCGGTCACGTTATTGCGGTGGAATGTTGCGAGGAATTATTTCAGCATTTTAAATTGTAAGAAACCTAGGAGTTTCCCGGAAATACACATTTAAATGTTGTGCTGGAAAAATGTATTTCTTTCAAAAATATTTTTATAATATAAATAATAAATTATGCTGAAATAGACTGTTTTGGTTCTATAAACGTGCAGTCGCTTGTATAATTGTTTTTTAGTAAAACCGTGTATATATTAGTAAAAATTGAAAGAAAACGAATTATTAATTTCTGACCATTCATAAAACAACTCTTTGTTAATCCTAAAGTTAGAGAATGACAGTTGTTAGTGAGGTTGGAAGTCCCCATAAAATGTACAGCGACACCTATAATTAGCCTAACGGCTGTTGGCTGAGTAGCAAAATAAATAAAATTATTTGATTATATCTGAATTATTTATTGTTTTCTGCTTTCGTATTGTTAGGCAGTTTACCTATTTTCATTTGAAAATTGAACTGAAACTATCTGCTCTAAAGGAAAACGAAAGAATTGGACATGAATACTATAATAAAGTGTCATTTATACTTTTTCTACGACGCCTACTTTTTTACCAATCGCTTATCGAACTAAAAATTACATGCTAAAATAGAATCAGCTGATTTTGAATTTACGTATTTTAAACTGAAAGTGAGGTTAGAAAGTCATTCTAGTTGCTTCTTGCACTAGCTGTAAAGTGTTTTTTGAATAATTAAAATTAAAATGTGTACTATTATAACTACCGGTTGCAGAAATAGTCACCTGCGCCGGCTATTTATCCACGGCCATCTTTTTACTATGACATAAATTATAACTGTCAAGAATGTCAACCTTTGTTAAATCGATATTTATTACAGCAAATTTAAGGTAGTAGAAAAAATATTGCATGTAAACTCATGCTAAAAGTGTTCATGCACTCGACATCTTATAAAACTCAGCTTACGGCTTCGTTTCATAATTTTCATGTCTCATGTACTAACTAACTAACTAACTAACTTTTAGCACTTGTATCATAAATAGCTATTATCTATACTATATTTATTTATTAACTGTCTCTGTCTCATTACGTAAAAAATACATTAAAAAGTGATTAAATACAATCATTATGTAGGTGTCCACGTCTAACGTTTACCTATGTATTTTCTGTTTCAATTATCAGTTATTATTAGGAAAATAAAATTACATTTCTTGAAACAATAAGAAGTCAGTTGTAAATTACGTGTGCCAACTGAACTCAAATCACAATTAGTGAAATTATTTTACTGTATTGAAATTGATTATCTACGCTACATAAATTTTCGAAACAAACACTTACAGTCTACTGAGGAGTTTCATCTTAGATAGGGAAAATTAACTTATTAATTTTGTATACTGCAAAGCTCACAGTAATCTACTTTTAAAAACTGAAAGGGCCACCCAGCAGTCAACAGTTGGAGATTTGAACCACAAATACTTTCAAAACAGCAGTCGTAACCACTTAAAACATAAAAAATCATAATGTCCGATTTATTTTAGATTTTTTTGAGATCACTGAAATGTGGATAGCATGCACAATTAAAGTTCTGCAAAAATGTTACAGTACAAAACGGCAAACAGATTTTTTCACATTTAAAAATAGAAGACATCATTTTTTTTAATTGGTGGCCAGAGAGAAGGAGTTCCACATATAAAGATTAAGGAATAAAATTGAATTTATTATTTCAACTACTTCACTTTCGTGGTAGCATTTACTTTGTTACCGAAGCATAGAGTAACCTACTAGCTTAACAAGCCCGTCATATGATGAGAATTGAAAAATAAAGATACAAATTAAAATTTTCTTGAAAAATTACATTAAAGAAATTCTATTCTAAAGAAAAACTAAAATTAAATATAAAAAGAAACTTGCTTTTTCAACACTATAATTAACGAACTAATAAAATTGTTCAATTTGTTACAAACGGTCTTGTTCAAACTAATGTTCGACCACAAAATAGTCTTAAAGAGATTAGGGAAATTCTAAATGTAGTTCATAATGTGTAATATTTCAAGCTTTCTTTATGTACTTCACTGGCTCAAGTTTTAGCGTTATGATTTGCAGACGTCGGTCTTGTAATTATGTTTATCACTGGGGTGCGTTCATCTCTGAACTGACATAGGCTACAAATGTCTTAAAGGGCAGTTAGGCTTGGTTACTCCATTCACACCTTACCCTTCAACCTTTCATCGCTACAGTAATCTCCAAACTCCTTCAGTATAATAACCTGGTCCTCTGAAACTACAAGTTACGTTTCTTGACGTGCTCCCTGGGACGTGCAAGAAGTTAAGAAGACTTCCAAACTTTGGGAGCTGAATCTACTACCACTATGAAGCTAGAAGAATTGAAGGAATTACACAAATCAGGAGGTACCTTAGACATCCTATGAAAATGGACTGTATTTGAAACCACTTAATGTCGAAGTGTTGTACGCGATCACAATTGGTTTTAATGCATTGAATTTAGTGAGTAACCTTTGACTGACATTTCTCAAAAACTTCAAAGTGAAGTTTACAAAGCGGCGTCATTCTAAAAATGAATTTTATTTTAGTAAGAATTAAATAACTGATGTACCATCATCTTCTAGTAGTTTTATGATTTCAAATCAACACCGACTGCTTCAGTTTTTGAATAGCAGCTTTTGCTTTGGCACTACTTTGTATTCCCATTTTTCTTCTCCTTGCAAGTCTTGGACGTTACGTTACCACGTTTGTAATTGGTTCAGATATATTTCTTTGATTTGTGCTTTTTTACAGGTCCTTTCATCGCTTCCTTGGTCGTCCAATTCAAGGTGGTCAAACACTTATTACAAACGGCTTAAAATGAAAACTAGTGCAGATAGAAAAAATTATTACAATAATTTGATCAGGAAAGTGTCCTCTAGAACAGTGTTTCTCAAACTGTAGACATCGGCGGACCCCTTATTTGCTTACAAAAATTCGAGGACCCCCATACAATTTTATCGACCTTAGATAGTGTATGACTTATATTCAACTGTGACCTTGAAAACAGTTTACTTTGCTGCTACATTAGGTATAGGTACTAAAATGAAATCATATTTGAGAGCTCGATATTTTTATTATTAAAGTCGGGATAGTAAAAACACAAGAACACTTACAAAACTAATAGAATCTGTAGTATCAATACAGGCGTACAATAATAATAATATTGATATAATGTGAATTGTTAATCATACATAATAATAACTATTGTTATTGCGAAGGATGGTTTGTTTTACATAAATAAGATTAAAAACGTTTGGCTCAAAAGTAGAAAGTTTTAATCGTAGTTGTGGTTCTACATTTTTTAAGCAATTTCCGAATTTTGATTTTATGTAACTTATACAAGTGTAGAGGACGCTCGTTCACATAAATATGTCGTACAAACTGGCATTAGATGCGTCAAAGCTTTTGTGATAACGCGTAATCAAATCGCAGTCGTAACCAAAAGTCCGTCACGTTTTAACATTGAACCAAATTTTAACCACTGATGTTTTAGTTATCGATTAAGCGCACGTGCAGTTATTTGGGGAGGTTTGTCGAACTTTACCGGCTGGAAAAACATGCCTGAAATGATTCAAAAATAATTGCACAAAAAAGTTAATCTTTAAATCTGTGTCAGTTTTATATAAATCCATATTATACATATAGGAATACCTATTGATCTATAATAGATCTATTTGGGCTTAACTCGCGGACCCCTTAGATTGCGTTTGCGGACCCCCGGGGGTCCGCGGACCCCAGTTTGAGAAACGCTGCTCTAGAACATAACAGATGAACTTCATTTTATTATTAATACAAAACCACTGACACTATATACTATATCTAGTACTTGATGCCATTCAATATACAATTTTATTCTCTTTACATAATGCTCAATTGTTTTTAACCCTTTCATAATATTTTCTTTTTGAGTAAAACCCAATAACATGTAAAAAGCATAAAAATATTGGTCGCCCATGCTCTAACGTAAAACAGTTGAATAATATGGTAGCTGCATGTTGTTTACTAGTAACAAGAACAGTTTCGCATCATCGATTGATTTTTGCATTATTAAAGCAAATAGTTAATTTTGAAAATTTATAATGCCGTTTACGTATTCGGACCAAGAAAAAATTGTTATGTAAAGGTCAAAAACAATTGAACATTTTTAAAGAGAATACAATTTTCTATTGATTTACATCAAATGCAAACAGCTTCGCTTTGTTATAAGGAAACTTGTTTCTCCCTCTTTCTCTCTCTCTCTCTCTCTGGCGTAATTTAAAATAATCATAGATGGCTCTGTGAGTTGTTTTGATTTAATAATAAAATGAAGATAATCGTGTTATATTCTAGAAGACGCCTTCTTGATCAAATCATCTTAATTTTTTTCTACCTGCAGTAATTTTCATTTTACCACCCTGTATTTCTCTTTCTTCTTGTTCTGTATACAGTATATTTTTGGAAACCTACCATCTGGCATCTTCTACACATGTTGTAACCATAGTTCCCTTTTGTTTATTATTCTATCGTGTGTGTCGTATATGTCGAGATTTTGTCTAATTTGCCTGTTGTTTTTTCTATTCTTAGGGCGTATCCAGTCACTGGCCGTAAAATCTGATTTTTGATAATGATATCTTGTTCTTATCATTTGATGTTAACGTCTAGCATTCAATTCCATATATATAGCTGTGGGCATATAGTACTTTATTTTTATTGTAGTCTTGACCGTGCCATTATACGAGTACTAGTTACATTTACTGAGTTGTAATAGTTATTCATTTATAATAAATATCGTCTATAATTAGATTTACCTGGCTGTTGCTTGTGTTATAGTTTTTATAATTTGAATTTAATTAATCACTCTATTTCAGTGGGTTGGGTTGTTACATCGTGCCAATTTAATATGTAAAAAATGTTAAATTATTTGCTAATATATTGGATTTTACATAAATTGTTATGATTTTCTTAATTGCGCTCATTTCTGCGCTGCCTATTCAAGTAATAAAACACCTTACTTCAGGATTTTCGAAACTATGGGAAAAATCTCAAATGCCAAATTATCGTGACCTAACCGCACATTTATAACGCACAAAACAAATCAGAGTTGGCTTCATTAAAAACAATTACGTCTGCTATTACGTATCGAGGCGTTACCTAGGTGATATTATGTAAATAAACAACACCACTTTAAAACAAAAAATGCAAACGACGCCACCGAAAATGCATTGGTTTAATTTTAGGAAAAGCGGATTTCTGGCGTTGATTATACTTCTGTGGTGGATTTTTAAGCTTTCATCGGGTCGCCAGCAAGTCTCTCGATGCATGGGCCGTCTTATTATTGGTTTGCCTGCCTTGCAAGCCTCCCGATGACTCGCCAAAGGGGTGCGCATCGTCTGCTCGCTGCTCTCGGCTCCATGATAGGAATTAATATAATTCAAGCATTGCAATATCTATATCTACCAAGTATAAAAGCGTGAAGCCCATAAATTTAAATCTCTTGACTGGCTCTATTGTGATATCGTCTAATACTATTTTACTACGTACTAGTTCGTTCCCACAAAATGTCATTTGATTTATTTATGGAAATGTTTAAATTAGATTTTATTCAGATATTTGATTGACCACGCCTGGGATTTGAATTTTCTCACAAATAGGTTGACGTTTTTTAAACAAATTGTATTGTTTTGGTCCACATGCATCCTTAACTTTTTGTTCTTGTCTCTTTTACAAATAGCCTGGATCTTCTTGGTGAGATTATTATTATTGATCTCATTTTTGACAATTGTATTTATGTCAGAGATTTTTAGTTTTTATCTTTTCTCTATAAGCTCCAAATTTTCATACTTCTACATAGGACACAGTAGGTAAAACCTATAATCACCACCCATCTGATAAGATTCTTAAGGAAGGGAAGAAAGTGGCAACAAAGCTTTCTTATCTTAATCGCTTAAGATGGTTGTCAAAACGGACTATATTCTGTATATTTTAAAACAAATTTTAAAAAATCTTAAAATACGCAGTTTCTTTTATATTACCGCCATCTAGGTTTTTTTTATTGTAATATAGGTAAAGTGTTAAACTATCGTTTCTGGTTAGAAAGATACTAACCTCAACTAGTCTTACATCAAAGCTAAAGCCAGAAAATAAATTGTTTTCTTATAATTTTTGTACAAATATCTAATTACTATAAAACGTTAGTAAGAAACAAGAGACCTTAATTATGGATTTTAAGTAACATTAAATATGATTTTAAAAAATAACTTCCTCTTACTGACATTTATTAAGCGTTTGCTGTTTAATGTAGGTATACGTTTATACAATCATACTGATACTACAGAATAGCAAGTCGTTCCAAATTAGAACTTTCTTGTACTTTTCCTAATTTTTTATCATGAAATACTTTTCTTCGCATTTTTAAATATCAAATAAACGCTTCTATTTAAATTAAAGAAACCTCTAAATACCAAAATGGCAATAAAAATCAACACAATTAAAAACAAGAAAGTGCTCGACAAAACCCACTTCCTCGTTTACTATAAAATTGCTTCTACAGGTGTAGGCGCTCTCATACAGGCTAGTAACATCACATTAAGGTGTGGATGAAGTGGATATGGCAATCATCTTTGTGCTTAGCTTATGCATTTAGGTAAACGCTTCAGACAGCTTAATTTGCTACACTAACATACTAATTGGATACTCTATACATAACTTATTCTACTACACTATTCCACGGCAGCGGAACACCGCAATGCGTACGACCTTTGCTATCCCACCGTCCCACATTTGCCATATTGCTATTTCGAAAGTTAATTATTAAACAGAACATTTAGTTTGGCAACTATCAACCAAGGAATATTTCTTAGATGTAGATAGACAATCTTTCCAACATTAACAGCAAACATGTTAGACGTGCACTATGTGTACTACATATCTTTATTTATGATTTGGAGGTAATGACATTTATCATAAACATAGAGAGACAAGCAAAGGGAGACGCAGGTAGACGTGAAATAGATTAATGTGTGATAAGTAATGGGCAAAGAAAATCATTCAATGAAGACCGAGACACAGAAAGAGGAATACAGGACGTCCACCAATAATATATCTCGATGATATCAGAAATTTCTGGACGAACATGGATCAGAACACCACTCAATCAATATGAGTGGAAACCAAAGAAGGACTACATCCAATACTGCAGTGTAAAAATCTGATAAAGGGGCAAAGAAAAAGTGGGAAGGTAGACAGACCATCTTCAGATGTCTGAAAACAAAATAAGGCTCTTTAACTGAGATTACGTATTTTTGAAGTTGGTATATTCATGCACTTTTGGTACTAGGGATTCTGTATTTTGCTTTGCAAAAGTTTTCACACTTTAGTGTCGAAGTAGATTGTTTTTCAGAAATTCTCTTATGAAATATAATAAAAATACCCATTAGCAAACGCTACATCAACAGTATCCAATACAGTATTCGTATAATATCCCTAAAAGTAGTTATTCGTAAAATTTATGACAGATACTAATTAAATGTCACACCCTTAATCTATTTGTTTTAGTAACTTTTTGTAAATATATTCCTAACAAAGATGAAGTTTGGATTACACTCGTGACATGTTGGAAAGCAAAGGCTACTTTATGTTTATTATGTTTACTGAACAGACTATATATGCATTGACAGAAACATACCCGCCAATATGCTGACTGTATACAGTGTAAAAAATGAAAAAGGCAAACAAAAGATTCCAAACAAATATAGAAGAGGAAAGAGTGATCTCTTAACAAGAATACCTAAAAATAACACGCTAAGGGACATATCGTACGACTCCAAAAATAATTAAAACAAAACTAGAAGTCCACATTAGTTAAATCACCCTGAGGATTAATCCAAGTTATCTTTAAAAAAACATGCATTGCGTAAATAAAGAAAGAGAAAGATTGTGAGTTAAGGAAGTATTTCTTGATAGTGGATACAGTTATCTAATTGTGATTACAGTAACCGATTGTTACTTTGCGTCTACATCTTTTAGGGATACCATATCCACAACAAAAGAACGCATGCAATAACGTAAGGTAAACGTAAGGTAAGAAGGAGAGAATTAAACTGATGCTTTTATTGATTATATCGTTTCTTGATAACAGAAAAGTTAAACAGAACAGTTAAAAGACGAGGTATAGTAAATGTACCTTATTTTTTGTCGTCTTCAGCCGTATTCCGTCTACTGATGAATTGGGCCCCCCTTAAGCTTTTCCACTTCACCGCATGTCGTCTGATGTCATGGCTTTCTTGTATACTATTTTTCTCGTCTAGTCACTTTTTGTGCATTTGTTTTTGATGTTCTTGGGAGTCAGTGCTATTCCAATGGTATGGTGGTCTTTTATCAACATGTCTCATCTAATTCCATTTTAGGTTGCTTCTCTCAGTGAATGTACCTGCTCTTTCCTAAATGCGATTTTCTATTGTATGAACGCCCTTGGGTTTCGCCCTCGAACTTCATACTTACACTTCGGAAAAAATCATGCTTTCCTCTCATTTAGTGTATAATGTACAATTTTGAAAGATTTATAAATTTGTTTGATGTTATTATAAATTTACTAACACTGGATTCTAGAAAAAATACCACCCTAAGTTATGCATATAGATAATAATAAAATATTAGACAGTTGCAATCAAAACGTATACCTGGTTGTGACGCTTACAATGTGGTATTGTACTCGTACCTTGATATTTCAACGAAGGCACTTGCTTGGAGTACGCTTTAGGATAGCTCATAGACCTACATGATGTATGGTAAAAAGGGGACACTAAATGGTTTCAATACAAAGAGACTGAAATAAAGCATAGAAGAATAGATATTGATCGAATTTTTAATATAAATATTTTAAAATTAGTATTTGATTTTCTCAATATTACATGTTAATACTCTAGCAGGAGATCGGTAACCCAGAAACAAATTACTGTATAAGAAAATCGATAATTTTTGTCTAGAAGACTAAAGCCCACTGTCTTACATTATTTAAAACGACAATATCTTTAAAAATTATTTTGGATAGATAATGAACATTCTCTCCTTTAATATATATTTGCCATTAAAGGTAAAATTAATGGAAAAAGTATTTCGGTTTATAGGCTTAACCTTGTATGCATTTTATATTCTTCAATATTTCAGAATTAATGTATCCATTCAAGATAGATTTATAGTATTTAACATTACTAGCTTGGTAAGAGGGTTTTTATTGGCGAATAGAAGGATATGACGAGCGAGCCGCAGGCGAGCCATTCACCTTCTTTAGCCAGTAAAACCTGTTACCTGGCGTGTATTGTTGAATATTTTATTTGTTCCTCACTTGTAATTAACTAGAAATTTACCATTGATTCAAAATGTCAAACTGACAAGTAACTAAATTCATCAATATGACACATACTAAGGAAGACAACTCTGGCTTTGCACGCTATCATTTATCTGTGAGCACGCTTCTAAAATTTTACTGGGAAGCCAGTATAAAGATTTACTGCTAGCCAGTTAAGAAACATTTTCAAGGTGAATACAGTGACTTGATAAATTGATGTTTACAAGTGAGGAACAAATAAAATATTTTACTGGTATTAAAAATAATAGACAATCATTTGAATACTTCGCTTAGGAAATAGAAAGATTCAATCATTTACTGACAGACACATTCGTTTCAACGTTATGTGCCGCAGTGTAGCGATGGTGGCTTTGCTTATAATGAAGGGATTTGCAATGCATTGGTTGGTCAAAGCAAATGTTCGGACTGGAGTGCCTTAATTGAATTTGATATAGTTTACATTAATTGCTACATCATGTATCATAATTATTAATTAACTACAAATATACCGACATATGTAGATACACCTTGAATTGGCTGTAAATTCAGTAAGTTGCGGAAAATAAACCCTATATAGCACATCAACTCCAGATTACATTAGCACTTAATTTTCTTCCGCTTCTCTGTATTGGCATTTGCAGTAAATATGTGATGATTTAAAAATGATATTTGGGACGTCAAAGGTAAACGTATAGAATCGCCGCCCAAATCCTATATAGAAAAAACCAAGCCAAATACCCTTCAGTGATGTGATTGTTAGCGAGATACAGCATAGCAATCCCTCTTGGGAGTCTAAAATAAATTGAAGTCTAAAGTCTAAACATTTTAACAAAAGTCGAAGCAAAGAAGAGCCAGAGTCGGTAAACATCGTTATGAATGTCAAACAAGCTTGTGTGAGATATGTTATAGAAAATACGACGTTTCTATTACGCTTCTGTCTCGAAAACTATGTATCAGTTCGGAAACATGTAAATCCATTTTGAAACTGCACAAAAATGGCAACTGAAATGAACGAAGCCTCTTCCAAATTTGGTGTCCAATTATTAAGCAAGATTAAAATCTGTTATGTTAATATAAAATTTTCATGCTTAAAAAAACATTTAAGCTATCCAAGTTGAATTTTAGAGGTAGAACTGTTCATTTAGAGAAGAAATGTGTAAATTAAATACGTTTTTATTGTACTTTAGTGTTCGTACTAATAATTGACAGCCACTTATGTTGTAGTTGATGTTTACATTCGTAAAGTAAAACTGCGCTAAGACCTCGGTAGGCGGATGGTGATCGCCGCTGCAGCCGAGGTCACAGTGAATGGAGCGCTCGAGCTGGAGTGGGCGAGAGTTCGACTCTCGGCACGGGCGGTTTAGATTTTTACTTAATTAAAGTTTAGGTTTTACTGACGCCCACGCCCCCTGAAGTAATGCGTAAGCGGTTCCGGGGGGCAATGGTAGTCGTTAGGAAGAAACTAAAAAAAAAAGACGATGTAAAATTTATTTTACTTCGATATTCAAGAACATCTTGCATTTAGCATATTCATAAAACCGATCTAACAACATTTTTTGCTAATAATTTTGCATAACTTATACGGACATTATCAAACTTATTGGAAAGCTTCCAATTTTAAAGTTAACAACATTCTGTAGTTTTCTATAATTGAATACTTAATTGTCTTTAATGGTATTACACAGAACTATTGAAGAAAACATGAGGCATCTTAAAACATCCATTACTGTAGACATGTTGAAACTCTTCAGAAGTACAAGGAAAATTAAATAAACCTTGAACAGGAAGATAAGAGGCTAAGTTTGTTGGATCTTTATATATCATGTTATTATGAAATAATTTCATTAAAAATAAATACCAAAAAAACTAAATTTTGTCCTGTTTTGGTACACATTAAAAAGCATCCATAACTTTTTTCTAAAATAACCCAACTATTTTAGCCCCTCTGTTTTAATAAGTAAAATCGTATGATATGTTTCTCTTTTATTTCTGAAGTACCCTCTAGCTGAGCCTACACTATTCAACTCGTTTTGACTTTTGAGTTACATCTTCTTCCTTTGGCCCTTGCTGTCGGGTTTCTCTTGACCAGCTCTTCCTCTTTTTTGACCCCGAAGTCATTCCAGGGTAACGGATACAGATCTCAACCGTCATACGAGTGGAAGACGTACCGCCCTGTTAGGGTTAATATAGCAGGAGGCTGGGCCTAGGTAGCCCCATTATACTTCTCACCTTGCGATATGCAACTAGTTCAGGAAACATTCATTTATGTTACTAATAGGACCGACAGAAAGGTGACAACCAAAGCTATGAAAATGGATAAAGAATCAAATGTTGCAGAAGTGAGAAATTGTTTATAAAGAAGAACCATAGAGCTAGAAAAGAAACTGACAAAAAGGACCTGGATGTAACAATATATCAGAAGCAAAGGAAACGTCACAAGGATCTAATGAGCTGCAGTATTACTATTATACAGTGGAAAATTAAGCAGCTGTTGGAATAGCAATTCTAATTAAACGGTAGTAGAAAGACATAATACTGCTTTTCCATTCTTTCGTAGTTAGTGTCTTTTTCTGGCCAATTTCTTGTTCCTGATTTTCTTGATTTCTCTCTAGCGTTATCACCCAATGTTTTCTTTGATATTTCTTTTTTCCTTCCTTCTTTCTGTGCATCTCTCAAAGGCAACTTCCTTCATTTCTCATTCTCATCACGTGCCCCAGCCAGCATAATCTTTGCGTCTTTATATACATGGTTATCAGTTCATAAACCATCACACATCAAGCTTAAGTAGGAAATGCAAAAAAGTTCTGTAATATTAAGGGCCGGTTGCAGAAAGCAATGTTAAGTCTCGTGTTAGCTAACATCGCGTCAAAGTGAACAAAATCGCATCAAATTTTGTTTCCTAATGTATTAGTTGCCATAAGCATTTGAGATTTGATTCGTTTTTGTTCACTTTGACGAGATGTTAGCTAACACGAGACTTAACATTGCTTTCTGCAACCGGCCCTAAGTGATATTGCCACAGACTACTTTTTAGTAATACCAAAACTTGACACACCCCAAGATGGAAACAGTATCACCCAAGAAGAAAAATTCAAAGTTCATCTACTGCAAGAAGATATCGTAGAAACGTTATACCAAAATAGACCGAATCTCTATATAAAACAGAAAGCTACTAGCAGAAAAATCAACAATAAATGACAAGAAATAAAATCAATGGACGTGAAAAGTACAACAATAAAGGTCTAAAAATATGAAACAACGAGGTACCACAATTGACAGAAGATAAAAATAAGAGTACCTAACACACCTTGGATTGGCACCGATCAAAAAAGAATTCAATATAAACAACGCAGTGCAATTGTAAGAAGAGAAGTCAAAAGGACGAATGCATGTCCACGGACGACAAAAGAAAGCCTATAAGGTTTTTAAACAAACGGCATTGTGAAAGATAATCTATTACTTAAACTTATCACGAAAACCAAATGGCTTGAATGCTACAAAGAATGGACGCATGAAGAAAGTAACGGACCAATAATGGCATTTACATACTCACGTACTCGAGTCCGATGGTTGTTCGTGAATAACATAATATGGCCTAAATTACCCACCTCTAGCGATGATCGTCGAAGTTCAGTTGCTTAATAACCTGAATCTGTCCCTATCAGGTACTCCCGGCGATGCTTTTACTACTGCGTCGCTTGAGGCGGCAGATGATTTCGTTGTCGGCTTACTTAACGCGAAATAACAATGTCGACAGAAGATTAATAATTCACTATGACGATACTGCTTGGTCCTGGAGTTCTACAAAAAAATGTAAGAACGCTCACTTTTACTGGCGATGGGTCACACGTTAAAAGCTAAGAGAGTTCGACGTGCACTTGTGCCTACGGCAAAAGCACACACTCTTCTTTCTGCCGGTTGAAAGCGGGCTGTCTCGTTGCAGCCCCGCTGGTGTTCATTTTCTCGCGATATGCGCAAACACATTAGTGCGCACTTAAATTAACAATGGCGTCCGTTTTACTTTTACTCGCTTTACTAAACTTAATTATTAACACATACTAACAAATAATAAAGAAAAAACCTCTACAAAGTCAGCTGAATATTAAAATTTGTATTTAAATACGCTCAGATGAACAGGTCAAGTTCCTTTTACTAGTTATGGCAGTACTCGCCTCTCTCTAAGATTCTGAAAATTAGCTCTGATCAAACAGCAGGAAAAAGAATTGAGGCAGAAGAGATTAGGTTTCTGCGACAATCAACATATATATAAGACAACAATTAGGAATTTTTAACCTAATAGAAAAACAAAAAGAGTATTGAAACTTACACTGAAAAAACTTAAGTGTAAACCATATTGATCTCGTGACTGCACACTCACGCACAAAAATATCCACACACACACATGAAACTTTTAAAATTTCTTTCGTTGCATGACTAATAGTTTACAGTTTGGAAAATTTGTATACTGCGCTTTAGGCTATCACTTGCAGCTAGATGTGTGATTGTTTTTCTGAATTTTCTTCTTTATATGGGAGCACATTTTCACCACGATACAACTACGTGTCTTCCAAAAAAATGTTGAAAAAATGTCTACAGTAAATTAAAACATTTCATCGCTATTACAAACAGAAGATCAAAATTATCTAAGACAGATTAAAGAAATTGAGAGAAAGGGTCTTTTGCGAGCATTTCGCCAAAGTCGAATATTTTTGGCTATGGCTCTTTGCAAGACGGCCACTGCCATTTACTGCAAACCCTGAATACGGTTTTGATCAAACGGACATGTTTAACAGTTAACATTTTTTGGGGTAAATTAAAAACTCTTCAGTTTCAAAGTTGTCATTTTCAACTTTTTCTTTGTATTTCAGCTAGATAAGCTAACGCTTTAACATTAAAAAACAAATGTTCATAATACCAAAGTTGATCGCTCTCTATGCTGCTTAGGCAATGTAACAAATATGGTTCAATTATGAAATAACTTTACGCTGAGGTACACTAGATAAGCTAAGCTAATATATTAATTAAAGCATATATTATAATTATCAGATCTGATACACACCCAATTAGCACAAATAGTCGTTTGATGTAGGAAGTATTTTGTTACCTGTCACGGGAACGTAATAGGAACGTTCCAACTACGTGCACTCGATGTAAATGAGGACTAATTTTTGGTGACCGCAACGTTTAGGTGACATTCCTGAAACTTGATCGCTACGTTCCAATGACGTTGTGGTAATCCAGCGGCCTGGCAGCCAAAAACTAAATCGAATACTAAGAAAATCACATTAGAGAGCCAAACTTCTGACCTTTCCCGATGGTCTGAGAGACAAAATTAAAACGAATGCATGTTTACAGTAAAAAATAACGATGATATGTCCAAATCAGATCACGATGATTTTTTTTATTATTCTTTGAAACTAATTATTATGTATTAATTTACGAGAGCAAATTAACTTTTTAAACATTTTGACGTAAAGGTTCCAGTGTTCTAATAATAGAGTTGTAAGTTTTTTTCATAAAAATGGCGTATTTCGGAATAAATAACTTTAAAGTTGCTTTATCTAATAAATATAACTTGAAAGTAATTACTATTTGACGGTAATGTGACAGAAACTACAAATATGTTACTTTAAAGTTATGTTTACTTCAAAGTATCGAAAGAAACCGTAACATCACTATAAACTTCCGGCGGAGTAGCGCCTACCGCAAAATGCCTGTTCAAAGATTCCGTTGCCACGTAATGGTTACACATGGAACTAGAATCGCTCTAATTTTTAATCTCACATTTTCTTAAGATGAGCACGCATTGTTTACATGTGTTTTAATGGAATATAGAAGAAATTATAATGGCTTTAGAGTATTAAAATGTAGCTTACAGTGCTGTTAGGTTGTTTGTCTTTAGGAGCTTGAATTTTCTATAAAATTTCGTCGAATGTCGGTAAATTGTTTCTTTTTGGTGACCAACCTTGTCCTTGTAAACAGACGCCAATTTTTTTAAACAGTCGCCATGCCAAAAGTTGCACAATACACTACACAATAATGCAGAGAATTTTATCAATATTAGGAACTAGATGGTGAATGTTACTTTATAGTAAATTTAAGAGATGTAACCATGCACGGTGACGTTCTATTCTACAGGTAGCGGGAACGTTATTAATGCTAATTATTACTTACAAATTTTATAACTTTAAAGGGATAGTAAAGGTGTACAGAACTGTCAAAATTACATCAAAGTAGTTGCAAATTTTAAGCCGTATTTGAGTAGCATAAATTAGTCGCCGCTACCATCGTAAACCATCTAACAGTTCAACGTTTTCCCAAAGGTAACTATGTTGTTTTCAAGCACTAAAAAGCTACCTACAAGTCATATACAGCTACAAAGTAACCATTAGTGGTAAAAACTACGTGGCAGCAACTGTCAAATAAAGTTATTTATACATCAAAGTCACAGTTTTAGTGGCTGTTACGTAATAGTTGCCCATTTGAGGTTCCAGTCTCGTTTACGGGTACTGTGCTGCTAGTTGGGCACCTTGAAGTGTAAAAATTTTTTCAATATATCATGATTAATGTGTTGTGGTTCAGTAACAGCAATACATTGGTGAAATTAAATAATAATAATTATCAAATGTATAACTAACACCAGAAATTCATACGTCATGCTTATGTGCCAATCCTTCGAACATTATAGCTGCTAGTTTATACTTTAGTTACATCAAGCCAAATACCGCCTTTGGCTGACAGCAGAATGCTCATTGTCATCTGCAAAGGGACTTCAGTTTTCGGATTTAATGTGTACATGTAATCCTTTAACAATAGCGACAAGCCAACTTTTGTTTGCATTATTCCAAAACGGCTACCTAGAAATTAATTGGTGCACTTAACATTATGGTCATTTTAAGGTATGCGATCAAAATCTTACCAATACAATTTCTAGGGCCGTCCCCAAAAGGAAGATATGCAAACGAAGGAATCTTGGTCTTATTTTCTGGAGAAAATCTATCAGGATCGTACTTATCAGGTTCGGGATAATATTCTGCATCGTGGTGTAGTCCCAGCAGAGATATAATTACCTGTGTTCCCTTCTCAAGTTCCAACCCACTGTCAGGTATTTTGTATGTTTTGACGCACTGGCGATTTAGAAGAGGTAGGGCAGGATATTTCCGTAAAGTTTCTGTAATAAAGATATTAGTTATGACAATATGCAATCATCAATTCACATTACCATCTACAACTTGCTGCATGTACTTCATCTCCATTATTCCGTCGTAAGTAAGCTCTCCGTTGTATTTAGCCATTACTTGTCTAATTTCATCCCTAACTTTTTTTTGTATTTCGGGATTATTAGCCAATTCGTATAACGTAAAAGACACAGTAGTTGCAGAAGTGTCATATCCAGCAATGAAAAATACCACAGCTTGCGCTGCGAGTTCCTCCATGGTTAAATTCTTGCCATATTTTTGGTGTAAATTCGTTTTTTCATCCTCCTCTTCAGTGCTATTTTTCAGATCTATGAGAATTTGCAAAAAGTCATTTCTTCGTACGTTATTTGATTCTCTGTACTTGACTGTCTGGCTAATAACGTTCATAAAAAAATCAGTTGCCTCCTTCTGGTATCTACGTATCCTCAAAAATCTTGCCAGTTCAGGAAACGAAAACAGAAATGCTACCTTTGCCGCTTCTCCTTTTGTCCCCTTGAGAATAATACTACTGTACTTTAGAAATTCTGAATCGATATCTGTAAATGGATTAACCTCTAAACCAAAAACGCAGGAAGCAATAACCTGGCTCGTGAATTTTTTGGCGAAGTTGTTAATCTCCACTGGTTGTTTTTGCATACAGCAGGAAGCAATTGCATTCTTCAAGGGCTTTCCACATTCGAGTAAAGTCAAAAACATTGATTTCATTTTCCCAGATGTAAAAGTTGGGGTGAGCTTTGCCCTTAAGTTCTTCCACTTCGTCCCTCCAAGGTGAAACAAGTGGGCGCTTAATGGATCGTCTTCTTCGTTATAGTAACGACCACGTTCTACAAAATACTGGAAGTCTTTTGACATAATATTTTTGATATATTGCAACTCGGTGGGCATATATACAGGGGTGGTGAAATAATATATTCCCCCATGTTTGGCACCTTCAGCTTTCAAATGCTCGTAAAATATCTTCAGCTCTACGCTGGGCGGCGTTGTTCTAGAGAAGGGGCTTTTTAAATTTCCAAATAGCATTCGTGGTTCTACAAATGGAAAATCGCGTCTTTCCCAGTAAGTATAAATCCATTTCAGGTATGCGTAAAAAGCGAAAAATATCGCAAATGCCAAAGATAACAGAGTTGCGGAAAGGCTCTCAAACATGAACATGTTTTCCTGTAAAAGAATTAATTTTAAAACGTTGAGTATGCTAAGTGGAACAATGTAGTTATTACTAAAAAACAATTATTTCCAAGTTTAATAAATTATATTAACAAAAAATCAAAAATTCATAAACTAAATGTCCTTTTAGCAACCAAAAACATCCTAAAATGTGATCAAGGTGTAAATTTTCGCAGAAGAAACACAAAAACTACATGAAAGCTATTTTGAGACATACAGGGTGTTATGGAACTGAGTGTAAATATTTTATACCCTAATAGAACTCGCTAAACTGAACAACTTCTCCATTTACCATTTTTTCGAAAACGCCCTCAAAACTGAGTTAAAATTCAAAACAATTTTACTCTAAAAATCCATACCCGTCTATGGAATAATATTTTAATTTAATGGCACAAAACACAAAAAACAGTTCTTTGATATGCACAGCAACAAAAACTGCATAAGTACTGATAAAACCTTTAGTTCACATCTGGTCACCAATGTACTTTATCAATTGAAGTAGGTAAGTTATTGACCGCATGTTTTTGCGCAAGAACTTTGCAGTTTTAATATACTTGTGTCGTTCACCTTTAACCTAGATTTGCTTACCAAGCGGCTCGTCAAATTTAAAAGAGATAAATATGCGATTAAATGAAAAACGATAAATAGAAAAGTTGTTCAATTTGATGAGCTCTATCATTGGTTAAAATATTTACACTTATTTCCATAACACCCTGTATAGCAACGTACTCATCGTTCAGTATATCTGTTCAGAGGAAACTACTATACTATATATACTATATTCTACTATATTCTTGAAGTATCAACATAGAACAAGGACCACGAGTTTCTCTTCTATAAAACTGTTCAATGCATCCCAATAGACTCTAGTTGTCGTTATAGTGACCTGTGGCATTTCTGAACCAAACCAAGTCGATTAAAATATAGATAAACTAGTTCAGACACGTTGAAAATTAATTCAGACTTATTTAAAACCTGTTTAAACTGCAACAAAACTTATTGAGACCTATTTTATTTGTATTTGTATTGTAATCACGAAAAAATCACCTTCGGGGATTTCTTCCGATCTTCACTTTTCAGGGCCCCCAAATTCCGAAAAATGTGTTTTCTCAATTCCGTTTGTCTGTTTCTGTCTGTTTGTCTGTCTGTCCGTCTGTCCGACTGTCGATGTCGGTGGTATAGTTCAAAAAGTCTGAATATACTTTTAGTCAAATATATACAGAGTGAGCACATTAAAAAATAAAATGTTGCCTATTTTTGCTTTAATTCGAGAACTATTAATTAAACAATAGTAATATTTTGCACATAGCTCATTTTTTTACACTTGATTAAAGTAAGCATATTTGAGACCCAACATATACAGGGTGTACACCTTAAAAAACTAAAAATCAATCTTCTTAGAACTACCTAAAGTGGTCCAAAATGGCCTATACCAACTTCTTACACTATAATTAATTTATTTGTGATTAACTGCTTCTTGTATCATTCCTATATCATTTCTACCATGTGCCCATTGACCAAGATCTTTTGCATATGGAAAATACTGTAAAAGTTGTTTGTTAAAGTTAACAACTGCGAATAAAAATTTAGTTCAACTGGCTTTATATTGAGTAGTTATCAATAATATAACTTCTGTAGTAACCTAGTTTATTTTAATCAAATATTTGACATTCAATGTCCACTCACGTATCACTCCAACGATATTTAAATATTAGACCCTAAACGAAAATTACCAGTACCTGGGAGGAAATATCTTATAATTCTTAATAACTAAAAAGAGGAATTCAACAACAATTATGTCAACTATGCGGATCTATATAACCGGAAACGTTTTGCACATGCAAAAATTCACTATATGAGATCTTGTTATTTTACTATTATCCACATATACCATAGGTACTTTTCTATAAATTTATGTACTGCATACTCACTTGTAGACGTATGATTGCCAATATATTTTTTATATTTGCCAGGAAACAATAACGCTGCTGCTGCTTTTGATGGCAAAATAACTTTTGTCAGATCACTTCGTCTGGTTGCTGACACTCGTACTGAACGTATTACATATCATTATAGAGCAGTTTGCCTTGACTACTTGGGGACATTCAGAAGGTTATAGAAACCTGAATTATTTTTTCCCCAAATGCTATGAAAGAGATTGAGAGAAATTAATTACTAACAACTGTACACGCTACAATTCTTTAGAGACTGTGGAATAACTTCGAGGTTGTGAATAACATAAATTACCATCTTGTTATTGTACATTTGGCTTATACTAATTTAGGTAGCTAATTTATCAGAAAAGCTGATTCTCATTACTGTTCGGACTACATTAGCAGAGAATAAAACGCACAGTAGTAGCATATCGCAGGTTCCACGAGCCTTTTTATATAATGACCAGTTTTCACATCTATTCTGAAAATTTGAATATAAAATTTAATAATTCGTGTGCTCCATTAGCAGATCAATTATGCGAATTGTAATAATAGTTATATGTGTTCGTTGGTCACATGCAAAATTACATCCTGCGGGCCCCGTCCGACTGGTTTTAGTTTGCGCCAGAAACTTTAATATTATTCGTTCATGCATTTATTTGTAATTTATATCTGTGTTACTTCCTGGGCGCTAATGAAATATATACACTAAATAATGATGTACTGCATATTTACATTACATGCTTTGAAGAATGAGTAACAGTAAAATATGTGAAATGGTTGAAGAAGGAAAAATTGTGATCTTTGGAACACCCAACGATCACACTTATTGAATTTATCACTTTATTGAGCTTTTAAAAGGGTTGCAATGACGATTCAGTAAAACCTTCTTGGTCACTAGGCTTAAATTAGTACCATTCCTGTTTTATCAAAAAGAATTGGGCCGTTTTCTGGACATAATAATCACAACCTCCACTACAAAACGGTGTATATAACGAGGTCTCTTAAAGCACATCAACTATTTCAGCCAACTAAGTAGTTACAGTACATTTTGGAACTATCTTGCAACACCTTTGACACATCCCACATGCTATCTATGCTATGTCTACGATCTAAACGTTAGTAAATCAAAACCTGCCTTTTACATATCTAAGCACAATAATAATTTAAAAATTTGTTTGGCATTCATTATCTGTGGCGAGTGTAGTCGACCAATATAGTTTTCTACATGAACACGACGACCATGATGGGTACAAATTTCAAACGTAATTGCGTTTTCGAGAAATGGAAAGTTAATTGAAGAAAATTTTATTAGGATAGCACTCTTCACCATTTTATATTCTTTCCCTATATTGAAATTTATCTTAATTTGATATAATTACCATTGAAGTACATCACAATTCATATAGTGTTCACATAAAAATTAATTTTCTGTAATAAAGAAACACAACAAGGTTATCTACTCTCGAAAGAGGCATGCTGCATTGAGTAACCAATGAAAATGACAAGAAAAATTGAAAATCTCAAAATAAAAACAACGAAAATGACAGTTAGCAAAAAATGAAACATTTGATAACAATGACATTTAATCATATCTTTCCATAACACGCAATGGTCGATACACATTTTTTCAGGAATTAATTTAATTTGAACATTTTATTTAATTACAGCGCAACTGGGTTCAGGCCTGTACTCGACGGAAACTCTGCTTCGAGGAACACTCCGCCACTGTTTTTCCCACCACACTTAGCTTCTCATATATCGTCCCAGTTCTCGCCGCCTCTGTTCCCGACGCTAAAAGGTAAGCATTCCCATAAATATTTGAGCATGACAACCTTGTTCTATTTGTTATCTAACTATCTAATCTTTCTTACTAAATAATTATAATTTTGTAAGATCAAACGGCATCACAGTCGTCAGCTTAAATTAAACAAATAAGTTATATGCATTGCTACAAAGCCCTTACGGTGAAACTCGATCGGTAACCTAATAAAAAGTTGCGAAGAAATCCGATTATCTACAAGTTATTAGGAAAACTTATAGCCATTATTGAATTTAAAGTTTTAAAGTATCGCAGTGAATTCGCCGATCTCAGGTGCAAAGTAGAGGCAAATTGGTGATACTGTTAGGCGTAAGTAGATTGAAACAACGCAGGATGTGGTCTAATACAATTTTTCACGCTGATTCAACGTAGATTCTAGTGGTATCATCTAAACCCTAATCGCCTTCAATAGTTGGTGCACGAGAATAAAATAAATTAGCGATTCCAATTCAAATACTTTGTTAAATATTGAGACAGCATCATAAGAAAACTATTGAATCCACAAATAAAATTGCAACAAAATAGGTTACGGTATTAAAGATACAGAAATGTATTAAAGTATTTATTTATTTATTATAGAAAGAAACTAACAGGCCACAACAGCCCAATTACATGTTTCTACACAATACAAAAACAGAACAATAAACTAGGTCCACACTATAACAGCGCAAAAAAATCAACTGCTCATGTAAATCAATAATAAAAATAAAAATATGAGATACTAATAACTCAAAGTAAAGTATTACTCAGAAGCGGAAAGAGAAAGCTTCCAATTATATATTCAATATTTTGCATATCCAAAGGAGTTAAACCAAAACTTATTCTATCCCTATTTATAGACACTTTTAACTGAGATAATAATATACATTTGTAGAAAGACCTCAGTAGAAATTGTACTCACGATTTTATATTTGTTTTTAATTTGGCGACCACAATTTTTATCCTTCTGCTACTTTGCTAAAACAAAGGTGCGATAACTGCAGAACGCAGCCTGTCTACAGATGTTGAAACTTTCCAAGTGTTTGAAAGGCTGAAAGTGAGTAACTGGGTGATATAGAAAGATAACGCTACTGTGAAGTGTAAGCATTAGGTAATTTCATCTGATAGCACTGCAAGTTGATAAGAAACAATAAATTATTGATAAAACAAGGTTGTGGCATAATACAAGGCACACGAGTCAACGCGAGGGTACCATCGCACGCGACTATGAAGAACAAGCTTGCAAACTAAGCAGTGGCGTAGCTAGAACTCGAGCGAGGGTGACACAAAAATAATAGTGAAATTAGGAAGAAACGACTAAGAAAAATGACAGAAAGCAAGGAAACATAACATGGGCTATTTCGAAAAAATAAACCAACAGCCTGAATGCTAGAGAAGAAACGTACAAATATGGAGGCAACGATAAAACATTTCATGAAAAAAATCCAAGCAAAAATAGTGAAAGTAAAAAACGGAAATGAGAAATAGCAATGAGGAAGCAATTAAATCTAAGCTCGAAAAACTGAAAAGGTGAATATAAAGAACTTATTCCTAACGGGAATTCAAATACACACAGAAGATGGAGACATACTAAAACAGGCAATGAAAACCTTTTCAGCAAAAGTAAACTAAACGCCAAGATCAAAAAGTCATATAAAATTGGACGTTAACGTTGAATAATGGAAATAAATAGCTAGGAGGACAAAATATGAGTATTAGAAACTAAAAATAAAGTAGAGGATTCGGGGGTGTTTCTAAACAGAGATTTTGCAAATGGAGAGCAGAGATGCAGAGAAAGATACGAGAGAAAGCGGGAAGACGAAAAATACGAGAGTGAGGGTACCAAAAGGACACCTACAGATTACGGTAGACGATAAAACCGTAAGAAGCAGACAGACTAAAGATTCCAGGAAGTGAAAAAACACCCTTTTCGTGCCAAAGAGTAAGGGGAGAGGATGGTGGTGGTGAAAATGAAATGACTGATACACAGTGAAAACCAAAAAGTAAATTCCAAGAAGAGATGCAGCAGTAGATAGACCAAGAATGAGAGACGATAATAGCAATGGAACATTTTAGAGAATACTTAGATCATAAAACTGAAGGAACAGATGGAAATATAGAATACAAACACAAAATTTGAACACAAAGATATGCACAATGCACAAATATACTACAGAAGAAATAAAAAGACAAGAATCATAGACAATAGCTTATGTTGTAAAGTAAAGTTCGGGCACTTCATTCCATATAGGAACATGGCCTGAGACAAGGCGAGCCAGAGTTAGCATAGATATGTGGAGAAAAAACAAAGATCCAGAGTAAGAGGAGGTCCAAAAATAGTGACCATTCTGCATGCTTGTACTTCAGGTTAAAGCAGGTCAAGAAAAGATTATTATAAACAACAAGAAACAGGAAAAATCTCAATTAGAAGCTAGAAATTAGTGAAGAAGAATATTGAGGTCAAAAGGGGCACACCCGATGGCAAACAATAGTAAAGGAGGAAAAAAGACATACAAAAACTATTTAACCTGTAAAACACCAGAAAAATGAGAATATAAAATGACGAGCGAGAAAAACAGAAAATAGGGGATATTTTTGGACATATAATAAAAGATAGATCCAAAAAAATAGAAAGATTTTCCATTAAATTCTGAAATACTTTAGAAAAAGAAACGAACCTCAGACAGACATTATTAAAGGCACACAAGGGAAAACATTAACTCAAAGGTGAAGACATAATGGAAACATGGAACGAGCATAATCTAGTAAACCCTTTACAACAGGATACAGTAGGCAAAATGTAGGAAGATAAGGACAAATACAAAACAAGAGTAACAATGTATAAAACTATAAGAACTGAATCAAGCAGTAGCAAAAGTTACTCCAGAAGGTCAAAGATTGGGGAGAAGAAGGATAAAATATTCCTAAAAATCATTAATAAAATGTTTAAAAGAAAAAAGTTGCTAGGACTGGATGGTAGCTATCATAGCATCGATATACAAGAAAGACGTAGAGGATATTATTGCTGAGGTATATGGAAAGTTGTATCCTAGAATTTTATAGAACAGAAGCAAAGTCGAGGGACAGCTGGGTGAAAGACAACATAGTTTTTGTAAAGATAAGGCGCAGGGCTAACTATTCATATGTATGTCTTCCTGTACACCATCGATCCGTATCCTTCCAGGGCTTCATCTTTCATAATTTTTATCAGTTCTAACAGCATTATAGTACATGTCACTTTTTATACCACTTCTACTAGGTCTGTCAACCTCATGGTGTTGATCGACTTTTCATATGAGATCCTTAGCTGACATTTGCATCTGATCCAAAATGTTTATCTTTTAACATTTTCTAATTCTATCGAAAATATAGTATTGTTACGATTTATCTTCTGGGCTATTAAAAATTATACGCCGCTTTTTGTTTTAAGCATTTATTTACAGCAATTTAACATTTAACAAAAACAAAATAACTTTTAATACGGAACACAAATTATTTATACACTAACAGGAACTATTTCTAACAACAAATACACTTTATTTATTTACACACGACTTAAACACGAATGATTTATATGGCAAGCTTCGCGCACTTCAAAGCTAGATTCGGACTGACTGCTCTTCCGCTGCGCTTGCTTATATATATCACCGGCTGATTCCTTCTGGAAGCTTCGAGATATTCTCGACTATTCTAGCAATGCTGACGCGTTGCGCGCATTAATCATCGAGGTCGTTCTGGAATAATCTGGAAGGCTGACTAATCTGTCTACACGCAATCAGGCTCGAAGGTCGTTACAGTATTTACAGTTCTTTCCTCTAAAAATGTCTATATAGTTACTTATGTTAACATCTACTGCATCAGTCCGCGTCTTGCTAGGTCTTGTTTTTCTCTTAGCTTGTATTAGATGTATTGGCATCATAATAGTAGTTACTGTTCTTTTACGGAGCAATCTCTGTGTACCCTTCATGTTGCTATTATCACACTAATCAATCTCCTCCTAGGTATTTATCTTCTGTCAGTTTCTATTAGCCTATTCTGCAATTTTGAATATATGAGAAATTTTAGGGTAGTGTCTTCTACGCATTCCTTCCTAAATGTACCTTTTGACCCATGGTATATTGGTAAAACATAAGTTTCTATCATTGCTAAAGAATAGCATAACATAAAATTACAATGTTTCTCAACCGCTACGTTAAAAAGAAAGTATTAAATAGGGAGCAGTGTTCGATAACTGTTTGTTATTCAGCAGCCACTTAGTACTAATTTCAGAGTAAATTTAATTGTCGTTAGTGGCTGATATTAAATAAGCAACAGCCTTATTATTTTAAGCTAAATATTCTTGAATAACCGTCATTCATTGGCAATTTGCGCTCCATAAAATTCCAATTCGTCTCTTCTTATAACTGAAAATCACATTCTTTGAATTTTTATATTCAATGTAAATCATTTTGGCAATGTAACATATTTCTTTAGGTTGGTAGCAATATCTCTACAATATTATATAATAGCTATTTTTTTAAATTCGATGTTATCGTACATTTGTACAATATTTTCTTGCACCTGACACTATCGGTTTTCAGCACATTTTAGAAATTTACAATACAAATTAATAGCCAACTATTTGTTTACCTGACAAGTGTAAAAAATGACTTCTAGAAGAACATTATCTACTACACAACAACTCAGTCCTGTACCATAACCGTTGTAAAAGTAACGAGATAATAAGTCCAAAATTAGTAAACAAATTTCAAGATGCAAACAAATGGTGCTAGCGCACAAAGCGATTTGTAAAATTAAGTAGCGGATTGTAATTAGGATTAATGGTTACATTTACAACTATCAACGTTAAGAGACTCGCATTTGTCAACGTTGTAATTTG
>OW679200.1:86633282-86752650 GCA_940337035.1 Agriotes lineatus | reverse complement strand
AGGTAATAGGGATATCTTCTTCTGTGTGCCTTATCCGCTCAGCGAACGTTGGCTATCATCATAGCGATCGAGACTTTGTTAACAGCCGCTCGGAAGAGTTCACTGGATGTTTTACCATACCACTGGCGTAGGTTCTTCAGCCAGGATATTCTTCTTCTACCCGGTCCTCTTTTGCTGTTTATTTTACCTTGAATGATTAGTTGGAGTAAGGCATATTTTTCATTACGCATGATGTGCCCTAGATATGTAAGTTTCCTCACTTTAATGGTCTTCATCAGTTCTCTGTCCACTCCCATCCTTTTTAAGACTTCGTTGTTAGTCACATATTCTGTCCAGCTGATTTTCAGAATTCGTCGGAACACCCACATTTCAAATGCTTCAATTCTCTTGCTAGTAGCTTCCGTGAGTGTCCAGGCCTCCACGCCGTACAGCAAAACTGAGTACACGTAGCACTTAACTATTCTCATACGCGGTGGTAGACTCAGAGTGTTACTGGAAAGTACATTGCGCATTTTTAAGAATATTGTTCGTGCCTTTTCTATCCTTTGCCTTATCTCTCTGCAGTGGTCCCATTGATAATTTACCAGACATCCAAGGTAAGTAAGTCTTTCCACACTTTCCAATGCAACATTATTCGCATAAAGTCTTGTGACCACGTCGGCGCCATTATTCTTAGTGATTAACATACATTTGGATTTATTCGTGTTCAGACTTATTCCGTATTCATCTCCCACGGCTATGACTCGATATGGAAGTTGTTGTAAGTCCTCTACGGAATCGGCTAGAAGAACGGTTTCATCAGCATACCTCCAGGTTTTAATCAAAATGCCGTTGATGTTTATTCCGTTTGGTATATCGTCCAGTGCTTTATTAAATATTTCTTCGGAATAGATATTGAATAGTAGTGGAGACAAAACACAGCCCTGTCTCACTCCCCTACAGATGTCTACTTCTTCTGTTAATCGTCCTTGAACTCTTACCAATGCTCTTTGGCCGTAGTAAAGATTTTGTATGATTCTTATGTCAGCCTCGTCAATACCTGTTGTTCTTAGGATATTGATTAATTTGTCATGTTTCACCATGTCAAATGCTTTGTTAAAGTCTATAAAACATACGTGCACATCAGCATTGACGTCTCTGCATCTCTGTATAAGTATCTGAAGGGCAAACAGAGCTTCCCGTGTTCCCATTCCGTTCCTAAATCCGAACTGACTGTTTCCAATATTAGATTTAAGTTTTCTATATATTCTTTCGTGGATAATTTTTAGGAACAGTTTCAAGACGTGACTCTTGAGGCTGATTGTACGGTAGTCCTCACATTTCTTTGAATTTCGATTTTTGGGCAAATCGACGAACACGGATTTAAGCCAATCGTAAGGTATTGTGCCGGATTCATAAATTTTGTTGAATAACACTAATAGATTTTTCACACAAACCTCTCTGAATAGTTTTAACGTTTCAGCTGGAATTTCATCTGGCCCACATACTTTTCTTTCCTTCAATTTATTTATAGCCTTTTCAACTTCTTCTTGTATTATAGGAGGTCCAGGGGATTTCACCTTTGGTTCATCTGATGAAGTTCGATTGTCGTTGAAAAGCTGATTTATGTATGTTTTCCAGGTTTGTAATTTTTCTTCTATACTCTGTATAATCTGTCCAGTGTCATCATATAAGTTGTTAATATTGCTTGTATGCCCAATTCCTAGACTCATTTTAATTTTCTTATGCATTGCAAACGTGTCATGTTGTTTATCCATTTCTTCGATTTCAGTACATTCCGCATTAAACCATTTTTCTTTAGCTTTTCTAATTTCTCTTTGTATTTCTCTGTGTTTTTCATTGTATTTTATTTGGTCCTTGTTTTTTAATTCGCGCCTTTCTTCCATCATTTTCAGTATATCCGGTGTCATGCATTTTTTCTTGACCGTTTTTTCATTGTCTCCCTTTAAATGTGTTTTTGATATTTCTGAAGTTATTGTCTTTATTTCTGTCCATCTTTCTTCGACACTTTCGTATTCTTTGTTTTCTAGCTCACTAAATTTAATACATAGTTGTTGTGAAATACTTTCTCTTATAGAAGGGTCTTTAATTTTGTTTACGTCCATTCCTTGTTTCATTGCTGGTCGGATGGTTTTGAGACGAAGCACTAATGACGCCATCAAAAGAACATGGTCTGACGGAACATCCGCGCCAGGATACGTTTTTACAGATGTTATTGTGTTTCTGTATCTTTTGTTTATTATAATGAAATCTATTTATGTATCTAACCTTCTTCTCGGTAATTTAAAGAACGTATTACTCACTATAAGTTGATTCTCCTGGCAAAATTGTACTAATACATCTCCCCTGTCATTCCTAGTTCCCAAACCAAACTTTCCAACAATATCACCATCCTTTCCTGCTCCAATCTTCGCATTAAAGTCGCCTATAACCATTGTGGGATATAGGGGGACATAGGGGGACATATTTAATCACATTTTTTACATTTTACACCTCTCTCTATTTTAAGGGGTGGGGGTAACTTTGGAATTTTAAATACGATGATGTGCTTTTGTTTCCAAAATTCGAATCTACGTGAAAAATTACATATGTGATTTGATTTTCTTTTTCAATTACGGAATTGATTTATTAGGTTATAAAATAAAAAAGAATAATAATCGTTAAAACGTCAACATTCTCAACTGACTTAAGGAAAAATAACTCATTTCCATAGAAACGAATAATAATACTGAAATAAGTGAACCTGATTTAATCGTAAAATTTATTTATTTTTTAAATTCAATCAAAATTTAGTTAATCATAATTCTGTAACCGAAACAGCAAATCCAAAAATGTTTTATACACATATGTAGTTTCTCAAGTAGGTTCGAATTTTCGAAACAAAAACACATCATCTCCTTTAAAATTCCAAAGTTACCCCCCAATCCTCAAAACAGAGAGCGGGGTAAAATGTAAAAAATATGTTTATTTGCAACCATATATGTAATGTTAACATTCCTGACCTCATTTGAGTGGGGGAAGTCGTACATTTCAGCCCGCTTCTTCCCGCACTCACTTCCCGCTCAAGTGCGGGAAGTACATTCTCGTTGATCCATTCATGCGCGTCACAACCTGACGTATCATAATATAATAATTTTTCCAATTATTGTTTAGAATAAAGTGGTTGCGAATAAAATAATATACAAACCTCAAGAAGAAGTTTCCTTAGTCTCGACATAATAGCTGATTTCGACGCTTTGCGTCTCAATCAGCTAACTAATCTCTCGACAGTAATGAAACACTTCCCATCTCGGGCTGTAATATACTATTAAATATGTCTCCCGCTCATATCCCTAATACCTCACCAAAATTTCATGAAAATATTTAAAACCGTTCTCGAGATATTGCCTTATAACACTTTAAAAAAAGCACCCGGTAGAATTGCTAATTTGCATTGGGCAGTAAGGCTCAAGTAAGGAAAATTGGACCTCAAATTAGAGACAAATTTATAGAAGAGATACCTTAGAGCCATACAAATTTTATAGTAAAAAAAGGGAGGTAATAATAGAACAGCAAATGCATCCGCATTACAGAAAGACCGTTCATTCCTGCAAATCTGCTACGTCTGGTTTTCTGTACAGGACTCAGGTGATTTTAAAATACGCACTGCATATAGAATGCTGAAGATAAATTTATAAATATCATACTGTCTATGAATTGAATTAATAATTGTTTTAGAACTTCAAATATTTTTATAAGGGGCTAAAAGTAACAAAAATGCCACCAGTGCAGTAATTTTTAATGGTTGATTAAATGTGTGCAATTAAAATTTTAAAATAAATCCTATTATTGGTAGTCCTTCATGGTGGGCATTTGAAAGAATGAACTGTTCAAGAAAAAATAGTTCTTTCTACTCATGTATATGAAAGTAGCTATTTTTGCAGTAGCATGTGTGAAAGTTGCAACTTTTGTAACTAGTAGTGAAAAAAAGTGCATTGTTATGGAGATGAATAAACAACCGTTTTGCCGCAACTACGTTTGCAATTTTAGTTTTTACAACAAAATTAAAAATGCTAAGAACTGTCAGATTGTTTAGGGTGGAGCTTGTAGTGGACTGTATGTTTTATTGTTGGGTGGCTTAGACAGTTACATGATAATTCTTTGGCGTGGAGGAATGGAAAAGGATGGTATGCAGTCTCACATAAGGAGGGTAATAAAGAGATGCAGCTGCTGGCAATGGTTCGTGAACACAGAAAGATATATATTGACTAGAAAATATCCTATACAGGGTGATTCATGAATGATGATGAGCCTTACAGGCAACCCAACTTACATTCACACTACTACTAAGATTTTAAAATCTCTATTTGTTCCTCACTTGTAAACATCAATTTATCAAGTCACTGTATTCACCTTAAAAATGTCTCTTAACTGGCTAGCCTGTAAAATATTACACCCGTGCTCATAAATAAATGATAGCGTGCAAAGCCAGAGTTGTCTTCCTTAGTATTTGTCATATTGATGAATTTAGTTGCTGGTCTGTTTGACATTGTGAATAAATGATAAATGTATAGTTATTTAAAAGTGAGGAACAAATAATATATTCAACAATACACGCAAGGTAACGGGTTTTACTGGCTCCAGAAGGTGACTGGCTCGCCAGTCATATCCTTCTGTCTGCCAGTAAAAACCCTTTTACCAAGCTAGTAATGTTAAATACTATAAAAATTGAAACATGTTATTTAGATCGCCGTGCTTTTTATTATTTGTCAGTTTATGACACACTAACTGTAGGTGACTTCAAACGTGTTTGTGTAATTATAGTAGCAAAAAATGTACACTAATGATGAAAAGACCGATTTCATTTTGATTTATGGCGAATGCCGCAAGAACGCTTCGTTGGCTCAACGTGTATTTCGTCAGAAATACCCCAACAGAAGACCCCCTTCTGACACTATCTTCAAACGTGTAGTGTATTCATTACGTATGGATTGGCCTAAGATCAAGAAATACAGAAGAACTGCAACTGAGGAAGACAACAAAGCCGCTGTTATAGAAATTTTAAGAGAATCCCCATGTCGGATAAAAAGAAATTGCTAGAAGGGTCGGTATAAGTCAGTCTTCGGTATGGCGCGTAATAAAAGAAAACTCTTTTCATGATTACCATGTCATGTTAGTGCAGGATTTGAAGGAGATTATCCTACTACGTTGTTGTAGCTTTTTTCAAAACCAATTACAATTGAATAACAATTTTCTTGACTTTCTATTGTTTAGCGACAAAGCCACATTTTCACACAACGGTGGAGTAAATTGACATAATTGTCATTATTATGCTTTTGAAAATCCACGCTGGATAAGAACCACTCATTTTCAGACAAGATACTCCGTAAATGTGTGGTGTGGCATTTTAGATAACCAGATCATAGGACCGCATTTTTTCAAGCAAACTTTAACAGGATATATACAGGGTGTTTCATAATATATGCGCAGGACTTCAGGATGTGATAGCTAGTCCAAAAATTTGAAAAAAAGTTTCTATTAACTTACCCTCTAAAATGCACAATTTTCGAGTTGAAGTTGAAAAAAAAATTTCGTTTTTTGCGAATATCTCCGGAACCGTTTATTGTACAGAAAACAGCTTTTGTAAGCATTTTCTACTCATAATAAGCTATGTTTTGTGCGAGAAATTTTTTTTTTAAGTCATAATTGATGAAGATTTTGAAGGGGTAGTGAGTGTTTTTCTCCCCAACTTCTACGCCACTGGAAAAAGTACAGTTTTGAGACGCCCATTTGAACCGCCAATGTTTTCTACACAAAAAAGGTACTCTTGGTCATAAGCTCTAAAGTTGACCGTTTTCGAGAAAAATCAACTTTTATGTTGAAAAACATGGTCAATTTTTTGAAATAATTTTTTTTTTTACTAATTATACAAAATTTATTTAAACGTTAGAACAAGTAACAAAACCAAACGTTAACTTCATAATTGCAAAATTTAAAAAAAATAACAAATCATACACAGTTAAATTAAATGTTGGAAATGTCCTCCGTTTCATTAGCAAAAAAAAATTTATTTCAAAAAATTTACCATGTTTTTCAACATAAAAGTTGATTTTTCTCGAAAACTGTCAACTTTAGAGCTTATGACCAAGAGTACCTTTTTTGTGTATAAAACATTGGCGGTTCAAATGGACGTCTCAAAACCGTACTTTTACCAGTGGCGTAGAAGTTGGGGAGAAAAACACTCACTACTCCTTCAAAATCTTCACAAATTATGACTTAAAAAATTTTTTTTTCTCGCACAAAACATAGCTTATTATGAGTAGAAAATGCTTACAAAAGCTGTTTTCTGTACGATAAACGGTTCCGGAGATATTTGCAAAAAACGAATTTTTTTTTTCAATTTCAACACCCTGTATCTCGAAAATTGTGCATTTTAGAGGGTAAGTTAATAGAAACTTTTTTTCAAATTTTTGGACGAGCTATCACATCCTGAAGTCCTGCGCATATATTATGAAACACCCTGTATATCTGAATCTTCTACCTGAATCTTTATGGGGATTATTGCATGACGTACCCTTAAATATTAGAGAAAACTTATGGTATAAGCACGATGGCGTCCATGCACACTATCATATATTTGTGCAGAATTATTTAAACACCACATCTGCCAATAAATGGATTGGAAGAGGATCAGATGTAGCTTGGTCCGCAAGAAGCCCAAATCTAACACCGTTAGATTTTTTTTGTGGGGTGCAGTTTAAGCTAAAGTTTCCAAGGCACCAGTTCTAAATGAGGAAGATTTACGTAATCGAATCAATGAAGCTTGTAGAGCAGTTACACAAGAAACCTTACAAAAAGTGAAGAGATCATTTGGAACGAGAATACTGACTTACATTAGAAACGATTTTACTCACAAATAATAAAAAGCACAGCAATCTAAATAACATATTTCAAATTTTAAAATTTTAAAATCTTAGTAGTAGTGCGAATGTAAGTTGGGTGCCTTTAAGGCTCATCATCATTCGTGAATAACCCTGTATATACACTTCATCTATGACGTAGATTCTAAAAGTTAAGCACATTGATTGCAATTCAAACAACATGTTACATTTAAGAAACGGTAATATTAGTGTCAGCAATCTCAGCATAATTGCGTTTAGTTACTAGAACGAAGAACGAAGAAGTGCTGACTGCTTGTAATGCATTTTTGATACACCCTGTTACGAAATATAACCGTGCAATTAATTATAAAAATTAATTATCAAGTTATGGTTTCTAAAATTTGTAATGTTTGCATTACATAGTGTAATTTGAATTTTTTATATTCGTAGAAAAAAACCATTTACTATTTTGCGATGAAATACGTATTTTTCATTCGTGAAACTTTTCATCTCATAAAAGAAACGTACTTTTCTCTTTGTATTAAATATACTTGGTCAATGTCCGGCACGCAACCGTGTTTAACGGCCCTGCCGACAGCGTGAGTTAAATTGTATGTTTCAGTGTCTTAAAGCGCGATTTAAAAACCCAAAAGTGCATAAAAGTGGAGTGGATCCTAGGGTTGTGAATGAAAGAGAAGGCATTCGTGTACTGTTTATGATAACCACAGCTGATTTGAGTTCGGGCACGTGAGATAACGAGGTCGCAAAATTTAGGCAGAGCGCTGCATTTAAACAATCGTGCGAAAAGCAGTAGCGTAGTTCAGAAAGACAAAAGTAGATAGATGAATGGAAACGGGAGTTCAGGTGAAAGAAGCAAAGGGCAACAATCGGAAGAAGTAACAAAGAAAGGAATACGGGAAGAGAAGTATAGTTCCTTTGAGTTAGTTTGCGGCGTTCCGTAAAAATTTAAAAACCATCAGATTGCCGGTCACAAAGCAAAGTAACAATGAGGAAAAAGAAATGGATGAAATCAAAGAGTTACTCACAGGAATAAAGGGCGACATAGGAGAAATAAAAACGGACATGAAGAAAAATAATGAAGAAATTAGATCACTACGCGAGGAAGTTAAAATAAAAATGGAATGGAAGAAGGACAAAGATGACTTGGCAAAACGACTGGAGCAATCAGAAGCAAAACTGGAAAGATTCGAGAAGGAGAAAATAAAAAACAACGTGGTAATAACTGGAATTAATATGGAAAACAAAGATAAAAAAGGGTTACTGGATACTACGGAAAATCTACTGAAGCAGGAATTAAAAGTGGAAGCAAAAATAAAAAACGTATACAAAGTGGGAGAAAAAAGATGTGTGGTGGAACTAGAGAAGTGGGAAGCAAAACTAGAGGTATTAAAAAACAAACCGTGACTGAAAGAAAAGGAACTATATGAAGATAGTGATCTGATTTATAAACAAAGATCGGTACAGAAAATAATACGAGAGAAAGCTAAAGCAGAAAAAGAAAATGGAGCCACGGTTAAAATTGGATATCAGAAGCTTGAGATAAATGGAAAAGTAATAAAGTGGAATCTAAAGGAACACAAATGGGAGGAGAGGGGTAGTCAGCATCCAAAAAACTGATAAAACAAAATAGACTATGGGAAAGCATGACGACGGAAACGTAAAGAAAAAGAAATACGAATACGATACCAAGTAACCAGAGGCAACGAAAGGAAGTGCATGAACAAATAGACTAGCCACATGGAACATAACAGGAACGTACAAAACAGGAGCTTTAAAGAATCTAGTTAAAGAAAGTGAAAAGTACCTAATAGATATAATGGCCATTCAAGAAACAAACCAGAAAGGGCAGGAAATAATCGACAGGTATTACGAAAGATTTAAAGAGGAATTTGAAAAAATACCGTTATACTGGGTGATTTTAACGCGAAGGTCGAAGAGAGGAATTTTACAAGCCGATTGGGAGCTACAGCAAACATGAACTAAGTAACAATAACGAAGAAAGGATGATAGACTGGAAGGAGGATGGTAAACCAGTAAATCAGATCGACCATGGAATAATTGAGGAGAAACATATAGCGTCGGTACGAAACATAAGGGTGTGTAGAGGAGCAGACGCAAATTCTGATCACTTTCTGTTAAAGGCAGATATTAAACAAGAAATGTCCAAGGAAAGTAAAACAATAACAGCTTGAAGACAAGAACGAAATATTAGTGACTTATGAACGAGAAATAGCGGGAAAAATTATCCAAATGAGGAGCAAAGTAGTGATGGGCATAATCGGATGATTTCAATAATCGGAATGTTCCATTTCGGAATGTTTATAAAATCGGAATATCAACCGATTATTTTACATTCCGTAAATGCAAGCAAGGGAAAACGAGCGAAACAACAACGAGCGGAAGGAAGATGAAGTACATGCAAATTTGCAATAACACTCGCCGTTGCGCCGTAAGCCTTTATCTGCGGTGGCATCTATTGTTTGGGTTTGCAGGAAGGCCAGTAAAATAATTTATGAGTTTGAGTAGCACAGTGGGATATAATAGAATATAAAATATTTTTTCAAATTATTACAGATTCGAGTTCGAGTATTCAAGCTGTTCGGATGTGCATTAAGCGATATTAAACAGTGAACCTTGAACTAAGCGTTTATCTTGCACGTGAAGTGTTTTAACCGATACCAATAATAACCATTTGATATCGTAAGTAATTATTATTACTAAATTAATATAAAATACTGGTATCTTTTGATCGCCGCGGCGCTGCAAAAGCGCGCGTACAAATAAAATGCTGCCTGCCGGTAACGGCTATAATGGCGCATTATTTAATTACAACCAGCAGCAAATAAACGGAAGTCCTTTATCACGCCAAGATTCATTTCAGCCCACACTCCAATATCAACAAGCAAATCAGTACACATTCCAACAACCCGCTATTCCACAGTACTTTCCCGCCCAACATCAACCAATTCCGCAAAATTTGCCTCAGCCGCAATTATGCTTACCTCACCAAGATAATGAGCCAGTCATCCAGACATCTCAAAATGCGAGTACTTCAAATGAATATTACGAAGACGACGACCAAGAAATGGAAATAAATCCTGCAAATAGTTGGCAAATTGTTACAAACAACAAACGAAAACGACTATTAAAACCCAATACGTCAACGAGTACCGAAAATCAGCCAGAAATTGTTGACGTTAACAGATATTCAGTACTAAAAGATAAAAATGATGCACCTACAGAGACCAATAATGAACAGCAAAAACCTATACCTAAGCCACCGCCTATTTTTGTCTATGGTGTAGCAGATTACAAAGAGATGACAAAAGATTTACTAGCAGTCGCTGAAGAGGAACAATACACTACCAAAAGTCTACAGAATAATGTAGTTAAGATAAATACCAGAAACCCTGATACGTATCGTAAGCTAATCAAGTACATGCTAGAAAAGAACATCATACACCATACCTATCAAATGAAGGAAGATCGACCATACAGAGTAGTCTTAAAGCATCTACATCATACCACTCCAATAGATGACATTAAAAAAGCCCTCAAAGAATTAGGACATAATGTACGCAACATAATGAATTTAAGGAATAGATTAACCAAAAACCCGTTACCAATATTTTTTGTAGACCTAGAACCAGATAAAAATAATAAAGACATTTACAATATACATTCAATACAAAACAAACACGTTCTATTTGAACCCCCAAATATTAATAAAGACATTGCACAATGTACTAGATGTCAAAGCTATGGGCATACAAAAAAGTACTGCAATAGGCCATTTGCGTGTGTCAAATGTGCAGGACGTCATGACACCAAACTTTGTAAAAAAACTAGAGAAACTCAGGCTACATGTATTCTATGCGGAGGTTCACATCCAGCTAACTATAAGGGATGTACAATTTATCAAGAACTCCAACGAAAGTATCAGCCCAATAAACAACTCCCAATTACAAGACCTCCAAACCTAACAAGACAGAATTTTCCTCTTCTGCGACCTCAAAATAATCAGTCTCCATTCAATCAGCCAACATCCACATATCCTCTCTACTCTCAGGTAGCAAAAAATCAACCCTCTTCAACTGAAGATCTTACTCTTAAACAATTCCTCGATGAGTTTAAAAATATGTTTAATCAACTGTTGCAACAAAACAGTATGATACTAAATATGTTAACCACAGTCATCAATAAATTGATCCAATAATGGCCAAGTTTTTAAAAATTGCATTGTGGAACGCCAATGGACTACAACAAAGGAAACTGGAAGTCGAAACCTTTATATCCTTGAATAATATAGATATTTTACTAGTATCTGAAACGCATTACACCTCAAGAACCCACTTAAAAATACCACAGTACTCGATATACCATACAGAACATCCTGATGACAGAGCTCATGGTGGTTCTGCCATAATAGTTCGAAACTCCATTAAGCATCACGAATTACCATCTTATAAAACAGACTTCTTACAAGGTACTATAATACAAGTCGAGAAACTTTCAGCACCATTGATCATATCAGCTATATACTGTCCACCAAGGCATAATATAAACAAACAAATGTTGCAACCGTTTTTTGAAACATTAGGACCTAGATTTCTAGTAGGTGGAGACTTTAACGCGAAAAACACACACTGGGGTTCACGCTTAACTACGACACAGGGTAGAGAGCTATATAAACTTATAACAGAAAAGAACTATAGCTTTCTTTCAACCGGCAGTCCAACATACTGGCCATTAGATCCTAACAAAATCCCGGATCTATTAGACTTTTTTATTAGTAAGGGCATCTCGTCAAACTACACAGATATTGTATCTAATTATGATATATCATCTGATCATAGTCCTGTCATAGTCACACTAAGTGCAACAATAATTTATAAGAAACCCAAGCCTGTTCTAAGCCATGCAAAAACTGACTGGGAAGCATTTGAAGCTCATATTAATCAACATATTAATACGAACTTGAGCCTAAAGACAAACGACGAGCTGGAATACGCCACAAATCATTTGATTACAACAATACAGGAAGCCGGCTGGTACGCTACACCACAACCCGACAATCTAAAAGTCAATACTCCAAATATTCCTTCTGAAATATTGCAACTGGTTAAGGAAAAAAGAAGAGCAAGAGCAAGGTGGCAACGAACTCACAATGCTGTTGACAAAACGAGATTTAATCAACTAAATAACAAACTGAGACGGCGACTTCAATAAATTCGCAACGAAACTTTCCAGTCATACACAAGTTCGCTCTCCGTACATGATAATTCAATCTGGAAGGCTACCAGAGGAATTAAACGACCGCAGACACACATACCACCTTTGAAAGATGAAACGGGAACATGGGCACGATCTGATAAGGAAAAAGCAGAGGCGTTTGCACAGCATTTGGAAAATACCTTTCAGCCAAACTCGAACGACATCGATCAGGAAGTTGAAGATTATCTAGAAATCCCTTTACAACTATCGCCATTTCTGAAATTGAAATACAAATAAAATTCTTGAATAATAAAAAAGCACCGGGGCATGATCTGATAACCGGAACTATTCTAAAACACCTGCCAGAGAAAGGTATTAAATTTTTGCAAATTTTCTTCAACGGAATATTACGACTCACATACTGGCCATTATCACTTAAATTTGCACAAAATATTCTAATACTTAAACCCGGCAAACCTCCTAACCAGATCAAATCCTATCGTCCCATAAGCCTACTTCCGATAATTTCTAAGTTGCTGGAAAAACTAATCCTGAAATGCATAAACGAAACTTCGCTTCAAGAAGAATGGTTACCGAATCACCAGTTCGGCTTCCGAAATGAACACTCGACGATACAGCAATGTCATCGCTTAACAAATATAATACATGCAGCGCTGGAAGCTAAAACCTATTGCAATGGAGTGTTTTTGGACGTGAGAAATGCCTTTGACAAGGTGTGGCATAGAGGTCTACTTTATAAAATAAAGATGCTCTTACCACATCAGTATTATCTCCTACTACGTTCCTATTTGGCAGACCGCTGCTTTCAAACCAAATTTGGCAATGACGTCTCACAACTAAGAGAGATAAAGGCTGGCGTCCCTCAAGGGAGTGTTCTTGGACCTCTAATGTATTTATTATTTACTTACGATCTACCAATCACACCACAAACAAAACTTGGGAACATTTGCAGACGACACGGCAATACTTTCGTGCAGTGAAAACCCGGCTACAGCATCAATGCTACTCCAAGAACATTTAAATCTTCTGGAGCTGTGGTTAAGAAAATGGAAGATAACTGTAAATGAAGATAAGTCAGTGCATATTACCTTCACGACGAAACACTCGACATGTCCACCTGTAACACTCAACAACATACCTATACCTCAGGCAAACGAAGTTCGATATCTGGGATTACACCTAGATCGGCGTTTAAATTGGAAAACCCATGTCAACAAAAAACGAAAGGAAATGGACATAAAAATTAGAAATATGTACTGGCTCCTTGGGAGAAAGTCAGTTCATACGTTAGAGAACAAACTACTTCTATATAAGAGTATAATCCGCCCTGTTTGGACCTACGGCTGCGAACTATGGGGATGCGCTGCTAAATCGACTATTGACATAATCCAACGTTTCCAGTCTAAAGCACTTAGACAGGTATCCAACGCCCCGTGGTTCGTGTCAAATCGAACATTACACAACGACCTCAACATGCCATATGTGACAGACGTTATCAAAGAAAAAGCGATAAAACACCACAACATCCTAGAAAGACACCCAAATATAGCAGTCAATCCTTTGACGGAAGAACCTGAAATCAGAAGATTAAAAATGAGGTGGCCGATAGACTTAACTAATTAAATTAGGGGTGACACTAATGGGTGTCTTCCCCCATGTCTTTGTTTAAATACATAAAATTAGCTCATGGAATAATTGTGAACATTCTGATTGCTAATAAAGTTATAGATTAAAAAAAAAAATACTAAGAAAACACACCAGGACAACGCCAGCTAAAACTGTTTTGCAAAAGAAAGCAAGCAAAGCTTTGCCCTCAGTAAGATGGAAAAAACCATCACTGGCTTTTCCTCAGGCCGTACATCATCAAAATGCCATATTTTCAAGATTGAAAAGTCTGAGGACCAAATTTGTTCTTTATACAATGAGGCAGCGAAAACAGCAGAATACATTCTATGCAAGTGCATTGCTGTCTGACGTTGCAGATACAACTTCTTCGAAAAAGGAATTCTAACGCTTAACGAAAAAAAGAACATTCGATCCAGAGGTGTTTTATTTGCAGATAAATAAAATACGAAAAAGGGCATAATACTGTTTATTTTTTTTTTAATCAGTTTAATCAGTGGTGCATATCAAACCATAGCAATTAAATGGCTCCGCAACGTGGGGAAAGAGTGAATTAATAATTATTGACTTATTTAAACGGTCCCTTACTAAATAACGCTAGATCCATCTCAATATATTCTCTAGTGCTGATCCTTGAGAAACACAGTGATGCTATGCACTAATAGTGTAAAAACATTGTAGTCCAGCAATCTCCCCACTCTATTCAAAATGTGGTGAACATTGTAAAAGAAACTTGTGAAACATTTGCTTTGATGTCCATTAGAAATAGATTTTGCAACTATAACTAACATTCTTATAATTAGGTACTATGGAAAGAGATGTGAAAAACCAAACAGAGCAGGAGGTGCAATAACCAGAAGTGATAAAATCCGCAACCGTTTTACTATCGCAGCATTTTAGGAGGTCTAAGCAGTTCTGAATTATTTAGCTACGGGAGCGTCGAGTTTATGACGTCTTCTACAACACGTCTATCGAGTTGTATGTAACGTATTTCCGGGTTCATGAAATTTGAATTTTAAGCCTACACTTTGTCCGTTTCCTTACGCCTTCAAAGTTAAAGGTTAATTTGTGGTAAAAATTCTAAATTCCGTTTTGCTGCTATTGTCGATGTTGTTTTTTCAGCGATCAAAGCTCGAGGTCGAGCTTGACAGCTTCAATTATTTTCAAATAAAGACACGTGGATTACTAAAATGTATAGAAACTTAAGGGTCTGTGTGACTCCCCATTTGCTACCTAAAGCATGTGTCATTAAAACTTTTATGATTTGTCAGATTTAGAATTATGATATGGCAGGGCATTGTATGTGGCAGTTTACCTGGATTCACTCATATCAAAAATAAAAAGACACACTGATTTTGAAAACTTCCATAACCTATAAAGTTGTAAAGTGACAATATTGGGCATCACACCAGTCATGATAGAACTGGTAGGTAGATGCTAGTAATCCATAGTATGACGTAACTTCAGATACTTGGGTGTTTATACACAGCTAACATAGATTTTTTTCAAATTCTCTCTAGTTTCTATATTCTAATTCGATGTGCACGGGGTTGCGAATGCGGTAGGTGGTGACGACAGATACGCACTATTAGCAAATTAGCACATCATTTGCGGAACGACAGTTCAGCAGTTGCTAATGCTGCAATAATTAACAGTGAATAATTGCGGCGCATAAAGGGTGTCACATTATTTCGCCTATAAATTATATCTAACATTGCTGTAATTCCGCGTAATTACCGGTCCCATACATTTGCGTGACATTGCGACTAATGCGCCCTGAATTATGAGCCCAATTGTGAAATTAGATATGGAATATACCTGGGCTCCAGTGCGAAACCATCTAATGGAATTGCTCGCTGTTTGCTTGAGTAATTTATGGATAGGATTAATATTCCTGCCGAGCCGTATTAGTTGTTTTACATGAGTTTGCAAATTGGCTTCATTAAATTAGTCAGATGATGTAGTTCAGTGCGGCCAGGTAAAAACTAGGATAGTTGGCGGCGATGTTGTTTTAACTAATCACTAGATAGGTTTACATACGTTTCAAAGGTATACTGATTAACACAAGGTTTCCCAGATAGAGACTTAATTTCCGTGTTTTTAATTTACTAGTTTGTTATCTTACTTATAAATTACTATTACGGGAGCTGTTCTGTTAATTGTTATAGGAAAACTATTAAATTAAGAAACAATAACATTATTGTTCAGTCCTTGAAACTACATCCCGAAACAGGCAAAGAACGTTGTCATGTGGAAGTTCGTCAAGTTCTGAAATTTAGCAATCGCCGCATTTGCATCAGGAAATCTTTTACCATATATGATTTTTTTAATATGTGGAAACAAAAAGAAGTAACTGGGTGCAAAATATGGACTATGTAGAGAAAACTTATGCATACCAATTGGAAGTTTCAGTTTCATAATCGTCAAAAGAAATTACTGCAACTGGACCACTGTTTAATATCGGGGTCATAATTAAAAATCCAAGACTCATCGCACAATAGTAAACATGTAACGTTTCCAACTTTATCGGTCTCTGCGAAGAGCGTTCTGGATTTATATCCAGGGTAAACTCAATCGGAAACAGGGTTCTGTCAAACTCACATGTATACGGTCAGGAAAACACAATATATTTACCAACGATATATTATTGTTAACTATAAGTACAAAATAATCGGTAATTTTATTAAAATTTTTACGGGGGCTGCGTTACTTTGCTTCTTGGTAGGTACCGGTGGCGGCGGCAATCGGCGAGGAGCTAAGTAGGTATTTTATCCTGTATGTCGGGCGTCCGGAACGTTGCTGGTGAGATAAGTGCAGTTTGTTGATACTTTCGCACTCTTCAAATATACTCAGAATTTACAGAGATTTAAGAGGTACCTGTGATTCCTGTGGTTGGAGCGTAACTGTGTCGTGAAATTGGACCTGGTGGAACTCGCTTACTTTAGCGGGCAAATGGATTTGACAGCTCTGCGTTCGCTTGCTGTGAATTCATCTGCGCTCGGCCCCGAGAGACAGGCTTTGACTTCGGAACGTGCAATACGATTCCCACAGGTACCGTTATTAATAGATTTTTAATATTCTTGCTGCTTACCGTCATAGGGCTTTGAATTTACAGGAAACGTGTTAGGAGACAAACACTGCCAAATCTAACACTCAGGTTAGGGTTCAGGTGGATGCGTTAGGAGGCAGGGCAACATTGCCACAATCTAAGTACAGGTTAGGGTTCAGGTGGATACGTTAGGAGACAGGCCACATTGCCACAATCTAACGTCAGGAAAGGGGTTTGGGAACTATGGATTCAAGTCACTTAAAATGGCTGCGGAGTCTTCTTATATACTCTTCCGGCGGCTTTATCGGTACAGCGGCCTTGGGTAACATTGAATGTAAGCCGTGTCTTCGCGGATAGCGGGTACGTGATTTTCTGTCACGTCACCAGTTCGAGCGCCGAATAGATGTAGCGCTCAATTACGCGATGTACAAATTAAATACATTTGTAATGTATCCACAAAATTTGCTGCAGAAGTTAGCGTTACAAACACATAATTTAAAGATCGTGCTTTTACCCATCCTTGTTTATATTCTTTGGTTATCAAATGTGAGATTCAGCATCTTCACATTCAGTTTCTGGTGTAAAATGCTGCTTCTTCCTTCTTCCTCTTACATTACGCCAGTGGCCTGTTTATTCCACACAGTTGTGGTTCTATGAGCCCCCTTAACTCGTAAGTTGGGTAGGTGACTAGCCTTGCCCTCGGAATTGAGGAAGTTTCCTTGTTAGGGGATAACGACTACCACAGGTGTTAACGTGGTAGTCGGAGAGCGTACGATTCTTAAAATCCGTCTAAAGTCCGCCGGGAATGGAACCCGGGCCAGCCGCCTGAGGGTCGAGCATTTGCTCGCCGTGCTCACCTGTTATCTACTGCTAATAATCTAATACCTAGTTCGTGTTCTATTTCTATATATTATCTATATTTCGCTTTATCTTAAGCAGTTTTTCGGTAGCACTAACGTTTTCAGCATAAACAGCTATTGGATGTCGTCTCGGTTTCGGCTCATTTTCTAACTTGCAACAAATTACAATAACTGCCACTAATCGTTGGTGACTTTGGTCATATGTCAAACTTCTTTTATAATTATAGAAAATTACTGTACGAAAAGCATTTCGCGGCACTCCTATAATGCCTATATGTTTTCCCTATATGTTTCTTTGTATGCTTTAAGGTCAACCTCTCGACGTTATAAGAGGAAATTATAAAAAAATTTGCTTTCAAGTTAAACAAATGCTTTTCTTTTATTGGCATCCATGGTTTGCTACTAATAATTAACAGAACAGCCCCTGTATCTTTCTTTTATAAACAAAGAAAACGCTAGATACATTTTCCTTAATTTATGATGCACGTAAATAAAAATTGAAAATTATCTATTTGACTTGTTAATAACAGATATCCTTTACACCTCAGAATTTAGTTTGATACCTGCCTTAAGCATGAATATTATGGGCACACACAACGAAGTTTTTACAAGCAAGAAACTTTTGTTTATTGACCTTTTCCAACTCCCATTTTGCCAGCTTGATTGTGATTGCAGAGCTCAACATTACAATAAACATTCGCGAGCTACTAGAGCAGAGGACACCGAATAAATTTGCTAACCTTTTTCACTTGTCAGGGAAGATAGACGGTCGGCCTTACCTTTTGGCGAAAGTTATATTAGTTATTTTGCCGGCTGGTAACTATCGGCCTAATTGGGCTAGCTCGCCGCGAGGGTCGCAGGGTTCCAGCTAAGCTGAAAGAGAATACAAAAAAAAGGAATGGGCGCCAGGTCCTAGACTCAGATCCAATTCCTTGTGCCGGACCTTACACAAGGTCGAGGATAAAAACCAGCAAGTCAAAAATAAACAAACCAACAACCAATGAATTGATCACAGCTTTATTTTAAATATATTGGTGCGTACTATAGTGCAAGGCTAACACAAGTATAAATAAATATCACAGCAGGCAATATTTTTAGCAACACCAAAGAAAACACACAGTATGCGACATGCAATAATAAATACAAATACAAATATAAATATAAATATCGAGCAAATAGTAGCCCACGAGCAGCAATGACTATGACCTGAGAATGGGCTAACACATTAAAACATTGTGCGGTTAAAACGGAGCGTAGCGAGTATTAAATTAAAAAAAAATAAATTAAATAATCCCTGTGAGGCAGGAAATAGCAGGGCCAGGTTATGCAAGCGCTCAGCTGATGTGAAACCCCGAATATCAGCTCAGTAAGATCCTAAAGTAATTAATCCAAGATTTCTAATGTCAAAACTACGAGGGTATATGGCCATATAGTTCACAGAGCAGTTTTCTTAATGGAAATACATCAGGTGCATAAGTGAACGCTAAAGCAATCGCTTGAATAAACCTTCGGCAAACTTGTACCTACGTAAACTCGCGAATAAATTACAATAACGCGGAAAAATCGCGAACGCCGCAAACAGAGTTCCGACAAGATAATTAACGGGCTCACGCGACTCCCAAGTAAAGCAATCGGCTACCGAAATCGGTTCTCTAGCCACGACACGCTAACAAAAATGACGTCAGACCTAAGCGACCGACATGCAAATGGCGTCGCCACAAACCCGAAGATATCGAGCAAACAGCAGGCAAAACGCGGTAAGTACTGCCTTAAAACTGAATTACTAGCGCGGATGATCTAACATACAATTTGCAGGGGGCTCAATGGGGCGCGGCAGCCTTCAGCGGCAGCGGAACCTCCCAACCAAGGCCCTCGCAGGCCCTCCCACGGAGACGCCGTGGTCCGATCCGAAACCGAAGGCTCCTACAGGATTGAGCCACAGGGCTGTCTTTACCAATTCGAGTGAGCTCGATTAAAAATTCAATAAAGGTCAGTAGCCTGCACAAAATGGGCGCTCAAAATTTGCAATAGCCCTATCACAATTAACGCATTAAAATTATACAAAAACATGCACTAACATCTAACTCGACGAAGCATTACTGTGCCAAAAATATCCTACATGCCCTATCTGTTAATGAGACGAGATTCCAATAACTAACTAAAAAAAATACACCAGGCGCAAATAGCTATATCAAATTCTTGCCTGTAGTAAAGACATGTCAGCTCCTAGCCTGTGGATTGCGGACGGCCGGGGACGACAGAAGCGATGGAGGTTTCGGCAGACACAGCGAGAGGCCCAGCGGACCTAGGAGGCGGTGATTGTATCACAGGTGAGTGCAGTGCTACCCCTCCAGCGTAGCTACCAGGGAATTTGTCGAGCTCCTTGACAATTCGATGGTTTCAGGGGCCCAAATCGGCGGTTTGGATGCCAGCAGAGTGCAGCTGAACAAGGAGTGCTAAGCCTCTTCAGGGGGAAGTTCAACCTCTCGCAGGAAGCGTCCGAACTCTCCCAAGGTCGTAGCCGACAGGAAATGGCATCCCACAATAAATCCAAGTCCACAGTAAATCGAATCCCACAGGGAATGGTGTCCGACAGTAAATGCAACCAGTAAATCCAGTCCCACAGTAAATGAATGGCATCCGGCAGTAAATGCAACCAGTAAATCCAGTCCCACAGTAAATGAATGGCATCCGGCAGTAAATGGCTATAACGCACAATGCCCAAATAAGTCCCAAATAAGAAGAAACTGGCCTTATCTTACCTCACGCTGGAATCGAGCCAGAAGAAAGGGCAGAAGCAATGCTGGCCTCAGACGAATCCGCAGTTGCGAAGGACGTACGTATAACCAAATCAAATACGAACGTTTTAAGGGCACATGTGCTTTTTCAGATCTTCCGAAAAATCAAAACGGAGCTGAGCTATACTAATTAGCTCAAAAATTCAAGCACACGGCCGAGGCACCAGCAGCCTGCACCAAGTTTAAAATGGGAAAGACCTCAAAAATCCACCAGCTACCAGTTATCAAAACTTTCCAAAATTTTTGGGCCAGAGGATGCGAAAAAAACAGCCTGAAAAATTGTGACTGCAACAAGTGATATCCTTTATCTAGCAACAAATAGAATAGTGTAGAAGAATTTGTAACAGGGGTTGCCTAAACGCCATACACAAATATCTGTAGGAATACGACCAAAATAAATTTAATTAGTAAAATATGGGTAATTATTCGAGGAGTTGCTTACCAAACTGCTTGATAATTATAGGCAAATAATTAAAAATAAGATACAGCTAATTATACCTAGTTTAAAGCATGCAAACATTGACAAAAGCCAACCATAAATATTCAAGTTCAAAATTCAGCTAGCCAAAAGTTCAATACTACGGGGGACACTCCAAAAGTATCGTAACACACTCTTCGCCAATGGTTGATTCCCTTTGCAAACCGAAATCGCGCTCCTCTGCTCAGGTATGTCTAAGATGTCCTCTGCTCAAAACTGGTTCGCCACTCAAAACTTTCGGAGCAGCTGTGTAAATTGCCCCAAACAGGACAAAACAGCGCCAAACTTGGATAAAAAACGCCACAGACATTGACACTATTTATTTTCAGGTAAGTGACAGATAGACAAAACAAAATTACAAATTACGTAACACGCATGAACAAGTTAAGCTAGTTAACCTAAAATTGGACTCGCAACGGGCGAAGGTTTCCCGTTAAAATTCTAGCAAGAGTCCTCCAAACTTTTCTCATGGGCTCTATTTATAGCATCGGGCAAATAAAAGATGGCAAAGCCATGTATTGCCCTAAATTAACGTAAGTTTTTATACAATTGTTAACTGACGTGCAATTAAAATGTAAAAATGCCTGTTGCTAGTTTGAATGATGCATCAATTAATTACACAAAAACCTTAGGTCTAAACGTAAAACTAATTACGCCATTATCTATAGCGCATATCGAAGCATATATGTCCCGAAAATCACATATCTCCGCACTCTTGTCATGTCGAGCTGTTTTTACCACGAATAGGGCTGTACCCCACACCAAAATCAGATGTACTGCCGGACAAGTGGCCCCACAACTTTGCTGCACTTGTGTGAATGTTATCTATTAGAGGGAAATTTTATTTACGAAGATTTGTGCCACCGCTAAATGTGACATTGCGACCTGCACTGTAGCCTGAAATCACGGAGCCCCACCGCTCTACAAGTAGGGGAATGCTTTAAAATGTCCATAAACACCTCCTTCAAGTATGTGTCTGCTTTATAGCTTGTACGGGCACTTCTACGGAGTATATTCGGTGCTTAATTTGGTTTGTAATAGCTCTTACTTCACTGGTACGTAAACTCGTAGCTCTCATGTGTACATTACTCAAGTTTCTGTGTTTGCAGGCCTCTCTGATCTTGAACACAAAATACTCCTTAGCTACTGCTCTTGGAATCTGCATTTGACCCCGATTTTCGAGTTGTCGACGACCTCGGCTTCCAATGAACTGAGGCCAGCTCCGATGACAGCCTGAAATGTACAGCAAACGGCCCCATCTCTTCTCCAGTGCTCCGAGTGTATCATTTCTGATGTGACTCGGTTTTATACATTTTTTAATTAAACGTAACTACACTTTCATGCTTAGTTTTATCATCACAGTTTGATGCAATGTGTACCGCACTGAGTATCGCACAAAACTTGGTCGAACATGTCTTATTCTGTGGCCACTAGAACTAACATGTGGCCTTAATAGTTTTGCTGGCTCTTTGTGTGGCGAAAATGGGATTCCCAGGTCAAACATTTTACAGTTGTTCTCTTAAACACATTTTAATGATTCTTTTCAGTTCACGCTTTTAATCTTGCTTGCCGGTACCTCCTACCTTATTTCCTATTTACAATTACACATTCTTTATGTGATTAATGGCTACTGAAGATAATAGCTTAGCTGTCGAAATACGTATTTAGCGGTTGTTAAATATTTCTGTGATTAGGGGTTTTCAACGAATTGTTTCTGATTCAAACCACAGGCTCCAGTGTTTTAGATTCGCAAAGGTACGTTGATCCAGAAAATAATGTCAAATATAACGCAGCTTGACGAATGCATAGGAACATATCGACAGACAACAATTTCCAGAAATCTATATTGCTGAATGCTTTGAAAAATACGCCGCATTTTAATTTTATGATTGCTTCGACCACGTCTCGGCATCTATGAATTGACCTATTTTCATAGACACTTAATCAATGTTGAGGTTTTCGTTAAACAAGGAGACCATGAAACTGAGTACCTGTTCTAGACATACAAAATCAGTGACTCTTCTTTCAAATTTCCGTTCTTTCAAACGCCTGATACAAAGCATCCAACGATCAAACTGTTCGGTGAAATGTTTGAAGTCTGTTCGAATTGTAAGCACACTTTTTCTTCATATTTTTGTAGTTCAGTTGGTCTTACTCCTGTGGGATATCTAAAATGTCTACGCGGTCGACATCTTACGACCCTGGTTTAGAATATATCCATGCCATAAACATAATTTGAGCAATTTATTGCAATAAATTATTGAAATTAGTGTATATACATAAGTCGTGTTAGTTATAATTATATTGTCTTTAGAATGTTGATTCCTGGGTTTGTATTTATCTTGGAATTTACATGTATCGTAGGCTGATAAACAGATATCGAGTAGTTAAAATTAGAAAATTGTATAATCGGTTAGCGGTAATGTTTGTTCTTCTTAGGCGTTCGCCCACTTCAGACTAATTGTCTATGTTTATTCGACTTTACCTTTTGTTGTTTTATGGTATTAAATTATTTGTTTGTTTTAATAATTTTAGAAATAGTGCTAATGCAATTATTACCTTTCACTTTCGTACATAGCAGATGTTGTTAAAATTCTTGTAATTATTTTACAGTAATCTTTAATCATTAACAATCAGTAATAGTAACATCCGAACTGGTTAATATATAAAACAATGAGGTCATAACAGACGACCGAAGAGAGGCCGTAGGTAGAGAGAATGCGTAATGAATTTAACTAAATCATAAGCAGTAGCTTGCCAATAGTTAAGCGCGCCAAGTTCCACAACATACCGTTAGATGCTTCGCTGAATCATACGGAGTAGTCGAGATGCACGTAAGATAGGTTAAAATGAGATAATAATTACCCAAGGAAAACAACAACGTCTAGTGTCAAACGTAAACAATACCTTACTATACCAAAAGACATGTTTCACGTATTTGGAAGTAGTAGGCGAAAAAATGTCATATGGGCGCAATGTAAAACCCCAGTCGAAATAAACTCAATCGGGAGCCTCAAAATAGCTAATTGGTGACATAATTCACGTATCGGTGCGCAAGATAAGGCTTTCCCGAGCGGATACGAATATAGACGCTAATGGTCGTATTAAGAAAAAGGCGGGTTCTTCGCATAACTGCCAGATGGAGCACATATATAAGTAAAATTAATCGTCAGCACTACAATCAATTTAAAAATTAAGTATCCAGCGCGTGTCGTAAAGCTAAAAGGGAATATTTTAACGAAAAATTTAATACAAATCAAACTAATCTATTATGGAAAACTTTTAAAAACAATATTCTATACAATAATAAATCGTCGGACTTGCCTGCGAATATGTCCGATGTAAAGAACATCTAAATGACTTTTTTATAAATTCTCTTCCTAAAATACAACAAAACAACTGTAATTTACACGATTATTATAAAAATAATTTAAAAACGAACCAAGTATTGGACTTTCATCTTGTATCGGAAGATGAAGTACTTCAGTGCTTTAGAAGTATAAAGCCTAATTCCGCCGGTCGTGATGGAATAACAATACGTATGGTGCAACTGTGCTTGCCTCTACTTCTTCCAATTGTGTTTCATGTAATCAAATTTTGTATAGCAAATTTAGTGTACCCCTGTAGTTGGCAAATATCTTACATCGTTCCGCTAAGTAAAGTAAATAATCCCAAAGAATTTAGAGATTTACGTCCCATATTTATTCTTCCCGTCCTTTCTAAAATTTTTGAAAAATTGATTCAACAACTGAGGTTGTAATACTACCTTGGTGTATTTATAGTAGATTAGCATTCATTAATTTTGCCCTTATAAACGGTAGCTTTTTGACTGGGCCAAGTTTGCTTAATATTTAACCTTGACTGATTTATATAAGGTACTTCAACGTAAATCACATTTATTGTCGCCTATGTACTGTTGGAAAATAACTAAATAGATAATTCATAAATATTTACAAAGTATTTTTAATATAAATCTCTTCGGCCTGGTGTCGGGAAGGTAGGAAACCTCAATTGCCTGCGTGCTCGTCCGGGATACCGTAGATTGTGGTCGCTGGAACCAACAGGGAATTTTATTAGCGTTGGTAGACCTGTAACACAGTAATCAAATTATTGACAGCTGGCGGTATTGTAAACAAACTTGAATAATTATGGTTTGCTTTAATTACTAATAACTAACTGAGGGTTTGATATCGTTACCATATATGTGTTCGAAGTGCAAGTGTACGTCCGTGTCGCGTTCTGATAAGCCCAGATGATAACCCCGACCTCGTGCCAGGGGTCAAAGTCTTCCGCGTCGTTATCTATCTCTACGCGCGTAGCAAGGTTAACCTCCAGGGCGGGCGGATTAATTCTTACAGGAACGTAGTTCTCTTAGACCTGGGGAACCGCATATTTTTCCGGGATGTTCGGGTCGTGTTTCGGCCAAAAGGGTTTAGGTGTTGCCCGACTGTGGAAATACAGCCAATCTTGAAATTATTTAAAATAGCGCACTCCGATTCTCAGATGTGCGTTATTTCACAGTTAAGAAGTCAGGTGAGCTTTGGAACTTTGAATTATTTAAAATAGCGCAATTGGATCCTCAGAGTTGCTTTATTTCAAACTAAGAAGTTATATGAGCTTTGGAACTTTGAATTATTCAAAATAGCGCAATCCGATCTTCAGAGTTGCGTTATTTCAAACTAAGAAGTTAGGTGAGCTTTGGAACTTTGAAGTATTCAAAATAGCGCAATCCAATCCTCAGATTTGCGTTATTTCAAAGTTAATTTATCCACAGGGCGGATAGTAACTTTCAAAAGCGGGACAGGTTTTCTAAAGTTTGGTTTTTCGGGAATCTAACTCGAGATATTCTCGAATATTTCTGGTGGCCCGGCTGGGCCAAGAGCTCCGCTCCCGGAGGCGGAGGCCGCGGTATCGGATCGGAGGGCCGGGATAATTTTTCTCTTCGAGTTCGGCGAAATAATTTTGGTTTTATATGTGGTTGATCTCCCTCTCGAGCATCAAGGCGGTAAGGGAAATGTGTCTTTCGCTCATAACGGCGAGCTTGCAATCTAGAGCGGACTGCAGCTTTTATAAAGTTGAAAATGCGAAATTTTAAATGCCCATATTATTGTATTAATTAATTCGCATTTAAAATCGGAGCGAAACGTGACAAGGTCCTTTTAAGTAAACCACCTATTACCCGAAACACAATCTGGGTTCAGGCGGGGACACAGTTGTACAAGTGCGCTGCTTAAGCTTACCATTTTCTTAGTGCATATGATAAAAAAATGGCCTCAGTTGTTGTACTATTAGATTTTTCCGAAGCCTTTGCTACTGTAAATCTTGAGTTATTGGTATCTACACTACAGTACTGCGGGCTTTCTAAAAAAGCTACGGATTTCTTCAAAAACTTCTTCGTAAAATCGTCAGCAAGCAGTTGTACATACAAATCGTAAGTCAAGATTTCTTGATGTTACTTCTAGTGTTCCTCAGGGTTCTGTTCTTAGACCTACACTTTTCTCTATCTATACATCAAACCGAGCTTCAATATGTTAATTCCCACTGTTACGTCGATAACACTCAAGTATATTTATGTATCCAGTAGTCAGATGTAGGAAGTGCATGGAAAAAACTAAACGATGATTTATTACATTTACTGTCGAATATCTTATCATGGCACTGTTTAAAATTAAATCCAAATAAAACCAAAGCCCTGTTAATCTGTTGCCCCTACATATATGAATCACTCTTGTGATAGATTAATGTTGAGAGAGATGGTGTAAAGGTGGAAATTCATACAGAAGTAAAGAACCTAGGGCTAATACTAAATAAATATCTACGATTTAAATTTCACGTTAACAACGCTATAAAAATGTATTTTACAATCTACGGATAATCTATGAGAATAAAGAATTTTTCGACACTCGTGTTAAACAATGCTGTGTTAAGCCTTAGTTCTGTCACATCTGAATTATGGAGATGTTGTGTATAGGCCGCGTATAGATAGGAAAGATGTTTATAGAATTCAGCGGTTACAGAATGCTTGTTTGCGGTTAATATATGGAGTACCCAGAACAGTATATCGCATATCGAATATATTGATAACTGCAAGATGGTTAAGTGTGTCCAATAGATGTCGTCTACCTGCTGTTGTCTTAATTATAAAATTTCAATTTCGAAAGAACAGACGTTCATCATTTAAATTTACGTTTTCGAGGACTTATAAATATCCTTTTCATATACAATAGCATTTTATCTAAATAATCTACCAAATGAATTAAAGAGTATGGCTGTGGCTAAACTTATGTTTATTAAACAATAAATATTCTTTTCTAACGAGCCAATGCCAAGTTAGAAAAGAAGTGTTATTGAGTGGTGTGAAGGAAGAATCGGACTACGTTACATGTGTTTTGCATTTGTTGATGTATAATAGCTATTTATGCAACAAGTGCTAAAAGTTGACGTTTATGCACGGCTTCGTTTCATAATTTTCATGTCTCGTGCATAAACGACTTTTAGCACGCGTTGCATACAATATTTTATCTACGACTTTAATTTTACTGTTATTAATCCATAAATATCGATTTAACAAAGGTTTGCATCTACGACACTTATAATTTATGTCATAATAAACAGTAGGCCTTGGCGCGCGGGCGAATGTTTGCGGAGCCAGTATTGTCAAGGTCAGTTACGAAAGGTAATTATTAATACTACACATCTGACTGTATTCATTACATAACGCTTTAATTATTTCAAAAACACTTTACCTGTAACGCAAGAAGTAACTAGAATAACTTTACAGCTTCACTTCCAGTTCGAAATTGTATAACCTCACTTCACTTTATACCACACATGCGCTTAAAGTAAACAGCTGATTTCTTTAACCACGCTAAACTATAAAACATCACTTTTAGTGAAACAAGCTAGCGCAAAAGGCCTACTTTTAGTATTTAGTTTAAGTTGTTTGAGATGTTGTATGAAAGTGTTTGGTGTGATTCCCGTTGTTGATATAATAAATGGGATGGCATGTGCTTCTTTTTGATAATATTTTACCTGTATGCATTGTTATATCTCAGTATAGTTTGTAATAATCGTTTTCTATTATGAAATTTGGTGTATATTTGTAGAACGGCGTGTCGGTATTTGGTAGTAGGTATTTGTTTGGTATTGCTTGGTGAATAATGTTTTCTTCTCAGTTATGTTGTTCTGTGTATTCTGTTCTCGCTAGTAGTTTGCAGCCTCCTATTACATGTTCTATGGTTTCATTTTGTATATGACATTTCCTGCATGTATGGTTATGTTATCGTATTATATTATATATTTTCTGTAGTTACGGGTGGCTCCGTGTAGAGTTGTCTTTTTCTCAACCATGTCTCTGTATATTGTTTATTAATATATTCTCTGTTCATGATGTAGCAGTGTTTACCGTGTAGTTTATTTCTTGTCCAGTCTTCTTTATCCTCTTGTTGTGTACGAGGGTTGCGCTGAAAATTGGTAGTTATTAAAAGACCGTTGCATTTTTTAACAAAAAATCTTTATTGTTTTTCAAAATATTCTCCATTCAGACTAATACACTTGTGCATTCTTTGAAACCACCTTTTAAAACATTCGGAATAGTATTTTACATGATACGTGCGGGAACAAGAATTTTGGGAACGCGTAGCGTGGTTTGCGACTCGAGTGCGCGTAGCGCACGAGATTCGCATGCGCTACAAGTTCCCATTACTTGTTCCCACACAAGACATGTATGCTATTTTTTGCACAACTGCTAAAAGTAAATCATATTTTAATATGAATTTATTTCGATATTCTTCATAAAAGAAATAGTTTGACATTTATTATGTCGGTAAAGTAGGTATCTAGCTAAGTAGTTGTCAGTTCGAACAAAACTTTTAAATTGATTGATTTATATGCGTTCGTTGCAATAGATATAATCATCTTACGTTTACTACAAAATAAAAAGTGACTTTACCAGTGGCAAAATTCGTCGACGTACCTCGGTGCTATTTAATAACAGCTAGAAATGCAGGGTGTAGCGACATCGACCCTCTACCACGGCCAACTAAATTAATTAGTTGGCCGTGACTCTACGAACATCGGCGATGCGTAGCAAACATTTCTGTCAAATGGCGCTGTAGGTATTAATTGTCAGATCTTAATTTAATATTTTTTTGAGGTAATTTTAAATATTTTGAAGTAAAAATGGCAGTAAATTACATTTTCTTTATATATCTTTAATATTATAGTAATTATTTTATTATCGAATTATCAATTAGCCTGAGAAAAAACGGTGCGTAAATCACGTACGTGTGTGTCAAAGTAGTAGAATGACCGTAAAGAAGGCGTTTCCGTGATTCAATAGAGTGCGCGAAAACGTGGTTTGTACGCAAGGAGTGCAAAAAATTTATTTTTTGAAAGGTCCTCAAAAATTCTTTGAAATTCTGTAACTGCTGCATCTGCGCTGGAAAATCTTTTATTTCGCATCAATTTTTTACAGTTGAAAACAAAAAAAAAGTTGCACGGTGCCAGATCTGGGCTATACTGAGGATAAGTTACCAATTGAACTTCCGAATCTTTCAAAAAATTCAATGCTCTGGCAGCAGTGTGGGAGGATGCGTTGTCATGATAGACTAAGATGTTACGCAAACCGGTCTTTTGGCGACCTGTCTGTAATTTTCCAAATATCTGTGGTAAAGCCACTTCGTAGTACCGTTCAGAATTAACAGTTCTGCGATCTTCAAGTGGAATAACAGCAACAGGAACACTTCGGCGGAAAAAACAGCAATCATTTTCCTGTTGACGATTCTGCCACGAATTACTTTTGTGGGCAAGTCTTCATCTTCGAATACCCAAACACTAGACTGCTCCTCCGTCAAATTTTTGCAACATCAATTTACACCAGTCTACTCGATCCTGTTTTTGACTTTCTGAGAGCAAATGCGGTATCCAACGGCTTGCTAGCTTTCTTACCCCAAGATGTTTATGCAAAATGGTATTCATTGCCGAGGATCCAATCTTCACTTCCTCTTGAATCTCCCTATAAGTAATATTTCTATTGGACTGAATCAAGCTTGCCACACGATCAACATTTTCTGAACAGGCAGCTTCTGCAGGTCTTCCAGATCTTGTTTTGTCTTCGAGCAGCTCTCTCCCTCGTCGAAATTTGCGGAACCAATGACTAACAGCGGATAATGAAGGGGCAACATCGCCAAAGTCATAGCTCTAAAAGCAGTTCGCGGAATGCTAATTTTAACTGAATTAAAAATGCACAACTACTTAACTTACAAAATTAACTACGTTTCACAAGGAAATCGGAACGTTTGACAATTGTGGGTAACGAATGTCAACTAATGCGACATTCAACTGTTGCAATTGTTTCTAGCCAATTGAGCTTCAATGGCCTGCTACTAACTATTAGCAGAGTAACCCTCGTATGCTCTTCTATATGAATGTTCTCTGCTGCCGAGTAGTGTATAATTTCGGTCTGCTCGTACTATTGCTTCATGTAGTTTGCTGTTTGTATTACGAAAATACTGTCTGAGTGAAGTTATTTGGCGTGAGTGTAGTGAGCGAATGTGTATCATGCTCCTTCCACCTTCTTTCCCACTTATTGTGATTCTTTGCTTGCTCGAATTTAGGTGTAGTTTTCTATGTTTTGTCAGTTCTGAACGGGTAATTATGTTTATATTTTCAATATCAGTGTTTGTTTTGTTTAGTTTATGTCTCCAAATGAATATGTGAGAACGGGGACAGCGAAAGTGTTAATGGTTTTAAATAGATTTTTTGAATCAAGTGTGGTTCTGAGTAGTAGTTGTAGACTATGTTCTTCTTGCTTTTTAAAGTGGTTTCTTTTCGTTTCGTCTTTGCTCATATTATCCATTATTTCATTGTTGACTGTTTCTGTCAGCTTTATTCTTCTATTTTCCTCTTTCTATGTGTAACATTTTGCATTTGGTCATTCCAAATTCCATTTTTATATCGGACGTGACTTGCTCTATGATTCGGAGTAATCCTTTCATTCGTGTTTGTGTTGCTACATATACCTTAATTTCGTATACATGGTTTAGTCTGTACTTAGTTGTTTTTCTATGCTGTAAGTCAAAGCCGTACATTGTTTGCCTAAGTGTGTTTGATAAGGGGTTTAGGCATTACATTACCAAAGAGTGCTAAGTGCGTCATCTTAGAATGTTCCTCGTTTAATATTTATTTTGTCTGTTAGGATGAGCCCCGCTTCTGTTTTTAAATGTATGCTTGTTTTCCATGTTTGCATGATTGTTGCTAGAAAGTTTCCTATGAGTGGGTGTATCTTGTATATTTGTAGAACTGTTGTGAGCCAGCTGTGAGGAGCCGGAATAGAAGGAGTTTTTATAGTCTATGTAGCAGTAGGGTGACCACCTCTCAGGGTTTCACCCGGAGTCTCAGGTTTTCTACACCGCGTCTCCGGGCTCATGGTTTTGTAATAATTGCTCCGGGTTGCACTAATTTTGTAATAATGTCTAAATATAACTTAACCGTCAATTATATCACTGAAAATAAAATACGTTTCATATAATAGCAGCAAACTTCGCGCGGGGCGCGTACGTGCCATGTCTCTTGCTATTTGCCTTTTTCTTAAATAATAGGATTATATTTCGAATTCAACCCTTTAATAGCTAAAAAGCAAAACTGCTACTTTAGATTCTTTCTAGGTTCAATCGTATTCAGCAACCAGGAAAAACTTCATATAGGTAATTAGGTACAGAATTTTTGAGTATTCGTTTTGATTTTAATCTAATTTCATTTGATACTAGAGGTAATTTACTTATGTATTTTTAGTTCTTTCGAGATTCTTATCTCTTGAGTCAATAATGGTTAAATTTTTCTTTTCAAACCTCGTTTATAGTGTTCGTATTCAAGTGTTTAAATTCCTATTTCTCAGTCGTAAAGTAATTCACAAAAATCATAATTTTTAGGTAACGTTGAGTCTTTTTTGAATAAAATCGTTATTATCTCCAAAACCGTTAACTTTAGAACAGCGGTTCGCAACCATCTTTATTGACACATCCTTTAGTATGTTAGCTGTTTCTTAAGTACCCCGAACACTAATGTATGGATAATATTAGCATCAGCTTTATTATTGTATGTATGTACAAGGTGGCGCAAAAGTCCTCACTCGATTTCCTAAGGCAGTAACTTCGTTTGTAAATAAAAGAAATTGGTTCTGTTTGTTGATTATGTTTATTTAGACGTTTAATTTTTTTCCATTAAGTCGCTACGATAATATCGGTCAAGTGGACAACGCCAGAGTTGATGCAGATTCCGGCTCGTTTCACAGCATTTTCCATGATTTTTCTCAAAATTTCTGGTGATAAATTCTTCACTTCTAGTCAGATGTTCTCCTTCAGGGCCGCCAAGATCTGTGGCTTGTTCGTATAGACCCGTGACTTCAGAATACCTCAAAGAAAGGAGTCTGGAACGGTCAAATTGGGCGATCTTGAGGGACAGTTCAAATATCCAAAACTAGAGATTAAGCGGCAGGGAAAAACTTGCTCCAGAATATCCACTGTCGCTCGTGTTGCGTGTGCGGTTGCACTTTGTACGAGAACATCTTCAAGTGTTTCACCAAAATTCCCTGTAAAGATCGTGTACTGATGCCCAATTGCTTGGCCCGTGGTCTGGTTGATGTTTGAGGGTCCTCTGGGACATCTGCAGCCACAGGAGCGATATTCTCGACTGAACGGATACTCTGGAGCCGGCCACGTCTGCAAGTGTCCCGTGTTGAGCCTGTCTTCTCGAGGCATGCGATTAACCGCCACAGTGTTTGCCCAATTGGTCCCACACTACCAAGAAATCGACGACGAAATTCGGGTCGAGCCAAAAATACGGACCAATTATTTGTCAAAAACATTGACACAATAATTAATCCGCGTTCTTGAGGAATATAGCGATCTATGGTTTGTCTACGTGTATTCTGCTTCTCTTTACTTCACAAATGTCAAAGTCGCAATGACATAAGACGCCATTTGCAAAAATGAGAGAATCTTTCGATAGGGTGATTACTTTTGCGCTACCTGTTATTATCGATAACCTCATTTTACCTTGCGGTGTAGATGCTGGTGCTTTATGCGTTTGCATCTGGCGGTACAATGCTCAACTTGCCCCGGATTCGGGATACAACGTTGGAGCGCGTCTTTTGTGCTTGCGCAGCAACCATTGTGTGAGGTGTCTGTCATGGTGATGTGTTGACTCTATCTCTTAGCTTTATTACTACAAAATAAAAAAATCGTTGATAATTGAGGGAGTATTTTACAAAAAATTACAAAAGAATACAAAGAATACTATTTATATTTTTTGTAATTTAAATCACAAAAATACTAACAATGCTCGTATTTATACAGGGTGTTTACGGTCTTGTGATTTTATTTTTAAGGGATGATTAAACACCTTAAAAGAAGACCATTAACGCTAAAATGCCTTAACAAAAGTTGTATAATAAGAGAGATATTACTTTTTAAAATTTTCATTTATATTTTATGTTCTTATTTTTAAGGGGTGATTAAACATATTAAATTAAATTAAACAAATACACATTTAAATTCTTATTTAAAAAAAACCCCTTACACTAGATGTTTGAAGTTACCGCGCGATGTATCCATGAGTTGGCATAACTTACAAGGCCTAGATCTTGCCTTCGAATTGTTGGCCCAGGTGCTTCAACGCAGTTACGAAAATAATCTAAATCAATTTTTTCATTGGTGTATACCATGGTCTTCATAAGGCCCCATAAATAACAGTCTAGGGGGTTAAGTTCGGGTGATCGAGGAGGCCATGGGACAGGATCTCTCAGCCAATCCATTTATTTTCGAATACATTCTCCAGATGTTTGCGAATTAAAAGATTAAAGTGCGTGGAAATGATTACAACGAACAGCATGAGGATTTTCAACTCCCCAGATATGAGCATTATGACAGTTGTTGATGCCTTTACGTGTAAACGTTGCTTCATCAGTTGCCAACACAATGGAAGAAAAGTTTGGAATATCAGCAAGTTTTTGCAGAAACCATTGGCAAAAATGCAATCGTAAAGGATGATCTGCAGGTTGTAATGCTTGTACTTTTTGTACATGGTAAGGATACAATTGATTTTCGCGCAGTGTTCGCCAAACAGTTCGATTTGAGACGCCTACTTGCCGAGATATTTCTCGAGTACTACTGGAAGGATCTTCTTCAACAAGGTTTAATATTTCTTCTTCGGAAACCAATATTCGTTGGTATCGGCCAGGTCCACCATCCCGACCTTGACATGTTTACAGTACACCAGTTTCTCGTGCCCGGAATACTAGAGCAGTGAATTTTTGTGGAATCGGAGTTAGCCTGTTAGGAAACCGCTCAGCATACAATCGGCATGCAGCAGCAGAATTCTGATGCACTTCCCCATAAATTAACAGCATGTCAACGTATTTACTATTAGCGCGATAGACCATTTTTACGTTCCTTATTAGGGTTTATTTGGAAGAATTTATGCCAAACAAACGGTGCAGTGACAACTACTGAAAAAGCTTGACAGATGCGAAAAGTTATTGGCATCAGCCTACTTAGTAAAGAATTCAGTGATAGCTTATCATTTGAATTTATGTTTACTTTGAACAATTTTTTGTTGAATAATCGTTTTAACATTAGCTTCAATTTTTTGATCCATTGTTTTTGCGTTAATCATTTTAGTGTTATCGACAATCATTTTAGCATTAATAACATCCTTTTAAAGTGTTTAACCACCCATTAAAAATAAAAAAAAGAGAAATCTAAAAAAAAATGAATCATATTATATCTCTCTTATTATAAAACTTTTATTAAAACATTTTAACGTTAATGACTTTCTTTTAAGATGTTTAATCACCCCTTGAAAATAAAAGCACAAGACCGTAAACACCCTGTATATTTAGTAATTTAAATCACAAAAATACTAACAATACTCGTATTTATATATTTAAAAACCTATACCTCAAACAAAACAATTCAGGAAATTAAGAGTATTTATATTTTTTGGTAAATCAAAATAGAAAATATATATGGATAATACATAATTCATACTAAATTTAATAAGGCACTTGTCAAGGACATATTTCCTACCAATAGAAGACTTACTTAAGATTTAAAAAAAAATGTATATGGCTTTATGGTGTTGAAATTGGCAACCCATAATGTATTTGTTTTATAAAAAAACTATTGGTTTTAAGAAAAAATTAAAATGACCTAAAACATTTCCAAGTAAAAAAGGATTTTCAATGCATTTTTTAACCAAATATTTTGTCCGTTAATGATTTTTAATAAATACATTTATACGAGTCGCTAATTTTCTCTTAAAGCCGTACATTAAAAACCATTTCATAAATAAGCGTTCTACTGGTAGAAAAGATTTGCCAATTTTCATTTTAATATCCTTTCCCAATTTACAGTGAAATGATATAAACCTCGTTTTATCCCCCCCCCCCCCATTATTATTTCTTAAATTTTTGAGAATTGAAACTATGCTTATACGAGTATGAATTTTTTGGCCAATTTGTGACGTACGATATGGGCAAGTATTTGATTACACCCCGTATTATATTTGCTAACCATTAGTAGTAAGGAATAAAAATATTGTTTTTATTTGCTTGCTTTTTGTTTTCTATAAACATTATGTATTTCTCCTTGAAGAAAACCGTTTTCTACTCACGAAGGATCTCAGGGTTTGTATAAATTTAAAGGTGGTCACCCCATGTAGCAGGTATGTAGATTTCTTGATTCTTTTTGTGTTTGTCCCATAATAACGCTGTCTATAATTAACTGTTATTTACAGCCTTGGCTTTGTCTCCTGCATCCTTTTTGTTCTTCTGTGATAATGTTATTTTCTGCAAGATGTTGATCTAGTTCTCTGCAGATTGTGGATATTAATATCTTATATAGAGCTGATAAGCAGGTTATTGGGCGATAGTTAGCTAGATTTTCTGTGTCTTTGTTTTTAGGTTTGATATGTTTTTTACCTTCTGTCAGAAATCTTGGACATAACTAGTTGTGGTTTTTGTATAACCTTATTGATTTGCTGCATGTTTATGGGTTGATATGAATTGTTGATGCCAGAAAATATGAATCTGTTATTTTTCTTAACATAGAATTTCGACTTAGACCGCGTAGTATTTGTGGATGAACACCCAGCATTCTCTGGCTTAATGTGCCTTGCATCTTGTGAACTCGAGCAAAAACCTGCGCGATGACCATGCTCTTTGGTGGGTCTTGTTGTTTGGGTATCTCAAGCATGGCCGGTTTTTGCTCGAGTTCACAAGGTGCAAGGCACATTAAGCCAGAGAATGCTGGGTGTTCATCCACAAACACTACGTGGTCTAAGCCGAAATTCTATGTTAAGAAGGACAAATCGAGTAACCATGAAAGCTTCAAACAGTATACAGAATGCAGCAGGCTACTAGGACGATTGCAAAAGCAAGCAGAATATGGGTGTGGCCGTCGTGGTGTTTAACAAACTAACAATCAATGTATGATAGCGGTAGGTCGTTAGGATCATTATAAATACAAGGTATATATTCGATTTTTTATTTTTTTAAATACAATTACGGCCACATGTAAAGGCCCCTTGCCTTTGATATGGTCCTAGTAGCCTGCCGCAATCTGTATTATGAATCTGGTCTGGTCCAGGGTATTTCCACTAATGAGTATTTTTTATAGTTTGTTTGACTTCTTCTATTGTAACTAGGTACTCTTCTTGTTCTCTAATGTTTGTGTTTTCTTCTTCTTTCATCTAGTTTGTTTTATCATTATGTTGTACGGGAGTTGACCATATGCTTTTTCAGAATGGGCGTGATTTCTTCCTTGTTTGGTGCTTTTATTTCAGTTTCGTCTGTATTATTGATTTTTCTATAGAATAGTTCTTCGTTTTTACTGAAGAGAAGATTTGTTGATATCATATTCTTCGATTATTTATATCTTTTAAGGCGTGCTGAGTATACGGCCAACTTTTGTTTGAATGTATCCAGTATCTCCGGTATTTTTTGGTTTTTATGTTGTGCGATATTACTAATGTATTTTACCATGTTTTTAGATCTGTTACCGTTGACGTATTGTGTAAGCCTTCAGAAGTCCCTTTTTATTGCTGTTATTTTGTTTTCTGTCCTCATTTGCCATTTTGGTTTATATTATTTCGTGTTACTTTGTATGCGATTTCGTTATATTTTGTTATGCTCTATTACCGTCGTTGCAGCAGCATATATCGAGAGATCCAAAAAAAACTGTTCCTCAGCGGGCTGTGGAAATTCAACTTATGAATAATATGTTGGTCACACTGTACGTCAATGTCAAATTCGAGGTTATCAGGTTAGGATTTGCGTCATTTTGTGTCAAAACTGACGGAAAACCTAACCTGATAACCTCGAATTTGACATTGACGTACAGTGTCACCAACATATTATTCATAAGTTGAATTTCCACAGCCCGCTGAGGAACAGTTTTTTTTGGATCTCTCGATATTACCATATATATGTCTTCGAGATTACAGTTATTTATTATATCTTTTAGTATCATTTCTTTGTTCATCGTGTCTATGATTTCTTGTGTTTGCTTCTTGAAGATAGGCTTTGGTAGTTAAGTCAGTTTTTCGCCGGGTTATAATGCTTGTTTCCATCTCGTTCATAAGTTCTCGTTTCATTTTTATCATTTCTACAGTGTTTTGTGTTTGAAGGTTAGGTTGTGCCATTAGCGTGGTGGTGCTGCGTTACTGTGATGATGTGGGTGTAGTTTGTGTGTGCGTTATAGGTTGTTGCAGTGGTGTATGTGTACGGGGTCGTTTTACTTTAATTACAAGTTTAGAAATAATTGTTACTGAACCCTAAGCACGACTTTTATTAGTTTATATAATTATCAAACATGAGTTTTCAATACACAGTTTTAGTCGTTTTATAATAATAGAATATACTGGCGTTATAAATAAAGTTTGGAAATGTATTGAACACTCATCTGATGGAACACATATAACTTTTACTTTCTTCTGTGCAATATTTTGCTCTATTTTATATTGATGTCAATTTAGCAGAAATATTGAATTTGAACATTTATTTTGTTTTATTCGTAGAAACGATTTTTCTAAGAAGCAAACTCTCTTCTAATAGAAAACATTTCATAATTTCGTAATTTTATTTACAATTTACCAATAATTATTGCTGAACATTAGCGATACTTGTATTATTCTTGTTGCTATGTTTTACATTTTACATTTTTATTAATTACATCTACTGGAAGCGGTTATCAATAAAATTGGTACACATTTTCCAGTAGCTCAATTTCCAACACTGAAGGAATAAATTAAAAGTATAAAGGGATTTCAATTATCTTTTAAAAATAAGACGAAGTGGTATTCAGCTGATTAAAAATCATTGTGATATTCCCGGTATCCAACTACGAGAGTATCTTAGGTTGTTATTAAGGGATACTGATGCCCCTCATCAGTCTGGTGGAAGCTGTCAGACTGAAACAATCCCGTCTGTAGATGGAGCTAAATCAGTGGAAACTTAATATTATTCGTCATTCCGTTAAAAACCAATTTGGTCCGATGTAAACACCCTTATCACAAAATAATAATCTGTACGACTGCAGAAAAACGGAGGGGATGATAATCCCGCCCCTTTGTAATTTGACCAATAAATGTCCTCGATCTAGACGCATCGATCACCGTCGCGACGCCTTACCGTGTTTTCCGTTTCCCCTAAAACTAACTAAATCTGTTAGATTGTCAAGCCTTACTCGAAGTCGTTCATCTAGACAAAGGATGTTTATGTATCCTTGACAACTCCATTTGGCTCTATCGATATTATTTTCAGATGCACTAAATTTTTTATTTCGTAGTAGCGTTATTTTGGATTAGCGTATTGTCCTATTACGAGGGACACTCTGAAAAGTTCTGGACACGTTTATTTTGCACTGATGGTAAAATTTCCACTAAACATTTCACAGAACATTGGAATATTCTGTAATTTATCTGACTGATTTTAATAAACTCATTACACTTTTAACCTCTTTTATTGTTCACCGCCGAGAATAATTGATTTTATAAGAAAGTGATATAAAACTAAATCAAAAATATAATAACAAAAAAAAATTGTAAGAGAAAGCAATATATATAAATAGTTTAAAGGGAATTGTTTTAGTATAAGATATTTCTATAGTAGAAATTCCTTAAACTATGAGAGTGGCCTAACTTTATGTGTTTTATTACTTACGTATTGCAGTTTAAACCAATCATTACTATGGAATACGAAATTAATACGGCCGTCATACGACGGGAGAGGAAGGAACCATCCTCAACTGTTTTAACCTCAACCACCTTTACCCTTTTTTCTTTTGCTACTTTAAGTCTTTTATCTGGGCTAGGTCATGCATCTACTTTTTCGGTTTGTTCCAGTCTCCTCTCTGCACCACCCATTTTAGGCAAATTTTTCAATCTGTCTTTATTGGTCATTTGTACCAGTTCTTGTGTTAAAATGAATAAATAGTCGTTGTACGGTTTGGTCACAGTAAAGATCGCATATTTAAAGACAAGAATACCGAAAGTCCGAAAGTTACGGCCAGCATCCTGTAGTAGTAACGTTTGTGTCATTGCTGTTGGGTGGCGCTGAAAAGTTGCGCTGAATACAGTGCCTTTATATAGACAGTGGCGACAATGGGGTGTCCTATTTTTGATTGGCTCCCTAGATCACGTGGTTTTAGCCGCCATGTTTATGCTAAATCACCTGTGATTCGTGTTATACTTTTGGCAGTACTGGAGTGTATTGTCAGTCTATGTCAAATTCGAGGTTAAGAGGTTCGGTTTTGCGTCAGTTTTGACACAAACTGACGCAAATCTTAACCTGCAAATCTCAAATGTTTTCAGTACTGCCAAACGTAAAACACGTATCACAGTCGACTCTGACCACGGATTTAAATAAACACCCGTTAGAAATTTGCCTAAATATGGCGGCGGGGGTATTGCTTAGTTGTATTGTCGCCACTGTCTATATAAAGGCACTGTAGCGCTGAAAAGTGGCGCAGCAGTAAAGTTTGTGTCATTGATGCTAGATGGTGTTGAGGGGAGTAAGACAAATTCGAGACGGAGCAAGTCTGATCGGTGACGATGCTGCGTGGCGGACCCACTAGTTTGTTATTACCTCTTAGTTAATGTTTTTAAAGCAGTGCACTCTAGTAAACTCGTAAGGAGCTAGATCTGGCGAATATCTGGTTAGTAGTAGGTTTATTAAGCGTAATATCAATGAATTATGGAAGGACTATAGTAAAATGAAAAGGCATGTATCAATCCAACTGTTTGTATTAGAATGGCACAAAAATGTTCTAAGCTTATTTAAAATAAAATTCAAATTCCTTGTATACTGTCCACTGTATTTAAATGTACTGTTTACGTTTCTCTAATGTTGGTGTCAAAATTACTACGCACTTGGTCAATTTTTTTTTTGTTATAATATTTTCCTGAAGACAAAAGTACTTTCCACACAATATCCAACAAAAAAACATGTTTATTTGCTTAATTTAATTCAGAAATGAGTAGCGACTGGCCATAAATGGTCTTATTACTTTGCGGTTGTAAGTTCCTGTACGAAGTTTACATTTGTTTACAAATCGGATTAATAAGCGGCAGGAAATATAAGATTAACTGGCGTGAATGGTTTATATCCTGTTACAATTGAGGTATCTTTTAATGTGTACATAAAGACAGGAGTAAGAAAATGAATAAGTTGAATCTTAATTCTTTATTGAGATTTATTTTAAATACATCAGGATTGTTCCAGCAAATAATGCCCATGTTTTGAAGGGTTATATTAGGGTATGCAGTTAACTATGAGAAAACTGTTAATTTATAAAAAATGTGAACGCGCAGACAACGAAAAGGCAAAGCAAACACCGAAGCATTTTGCGAACTTTGATAATGAATTTCAACACATCTCTTTCAATAATAACGAAAGAAGCTCTGCAAATTCGCTGGTTAAAAGAATTGAATATTTCTTTAGACACGTGCTGTATTGAAAAAAAATCTGGTCGTGGAGAGAAGCAATGCACAACACGCTACCAATTTGAAAAAGGAGTGATTCGTTTTATGGAAAAAATTGAGTAAGTAAAAGATATGAGAAAGTGACAATTATCTCGTGATTGCCTGATGGGTGATACGTTGTATTTTAAACATGAGTGTTCTACTTTAGCGGGGTGTCATTAATATACTATCATGAATTTAATGACATTCTACTACGTTAGCAAGACACTGAAATGGTTTCAAAAGGAAAAAGTGCAATTTGTTACAAAATTGGTCAATTTATTGAACACTCCAAAGCTTTGACTGAAAAATAATTTACATTGGTAAAAAGTAACCTGGGCAAAGAGGGAAGAGACGATATACATTTCAAAGATCTACAAAAACTGAGGTACATCGATAAAAAAAACCACAGAGAATTTTGTGCAGCCGGTCTTATTCATAAAAAACAGTAGATAACTGGGTTTCGCTCCCCAGGGCACCATTTAAAAAAAAAATTCTTTTATCCGCCAATATTTCGGAAAGCTTCAAGCGTTTCTTAAGTTTACAGTTGTACAGAATTACGCATATAGCAAAACATGTGGTTATTTAGAAAAGTGATGTTAGTAATTGGAATTATTGTTTTTTTAACTACGATGTTAACCTGATGTACCAAACAAGATATGCCTATTTATGTTCTTTGTTGCTAATTATGTCATACTAACCTCACTTTCGTAAGTAAACACATGTATTTCTGTATAATTCTCGACAACCTTAAATTTGATTATAGTTTGCCTCGAGAAAGGAATAAAACTTTCCGAAATATTGGCGTACATAAGAGATCTCTTCTTTTGCTGCTCTGGGGAAGGAAACCTATGTATTTTATTTTATTTTTTTAAATTTCATTTTATTTAGTACTCGGCCAACAGCCGTTAGGCCAATTATAGGCGTCGATGTACATTTTATGGGGACTTCCAACCCCACTACCGACTGTCATGATGTTATTATAACATCCGGGACCACCTATTTTCGTGGTAGCCGTACCACGAGGCGCCGGGAGAAGCAGCCGTGGAACTCCCATCCAAGTTCTGACCAGCAAGAGCGTTGCTTAACTTTACTGATCGAACGTGGACGCTTGTTCAAGCTACACCACCCGGGATCTGTTTTTACTATATTGTAAATATATAAATATATATAGCAACCAACACCATGTTAACTAAGTAACTGTAATTTTAATGGTTATTTTTATTGATGGTGTTTGTTGTTTATTGTCAACATGTATCTTTTACTTCTGGGAAAATCTCTATTTTAAAGAAACCACTTTGATTTCTTGCTTACTACACCTCAAATTGTATCATATGCAGAAGCTTTAATAATGTTATATATAGGGTGTCTCAGAATGAATTTCGATTTTGTTTCTAAAATTTAAAGAAAACTGTCAGTGTCAGAATTTTTTTAGCGTCGGAGTTCCGACTAACGTCTTTTGGAGTTTCTGTCCAAATGGAAAGTTTTAGCGGAGAACAGCGTGCTTTTTGTATACGAGCATTTTATGAAAAATCTCATTCTTATGTGCAAGTGCAGATAATGTTTCGGAACTAGCACAATTTACGATATGTTCATCAAATATCCGTCTATTTGATTTCTTCTTGTGGGGTTATCTTAAAAGTAAGGTGTACTTAATTCATCCGGGGGATTTGCAACAACTTAAGCATCAAATACGGGAACAAATCACAGCAATTCCCGAAGCTCTGTGCCGACAAGTTCTAATCAATGCAAGACGCCGCTGCCGTTTGGAGGAGTGCATAAGACGCCAAGGGCAACATTTGATGATACTATTTTTAAGGTTGAATTTCCAAGAGTTATTGATTATATTCCAGAGTTTAATTGATTAAAAGTTTTAATAACAAGCGAGCTATATTTTTTTTAAAACACAATTCATTCTGAGTCACTCTTTATACGATGCCATAGATGGTACCCTAAGTGATGAAACAAGCGAATTCTAGTTGTATATGGATAATTTCACAAGTGAATTGTAGTTATATTTAACTCTATTGTAATTCAAATTTTAACTGCCGGGGGGCTTCTTCTTCAGAAAATTCATACGAAAGCGCTTGGTGTTTCTGAAGAAGCTTGCTATTCAAACACGGCAGTTGTAGTATTGCAAAAGAAATGTCTAGAAGGTACAGAATGCACAAACGACATGCCACATTTTGGATGAGCACATGTTGTGAAAACTGCAAGCACTGTTAAGTGTGCCGAAGAGATTTTGCTTCTGGATGCGTATTTACGTAGTGTATATTACGAGCCTCATGCATATTAGCATTAGCACTGTTCACCCCATAATTAAAGAACTCGACATTGAAAGGACGCCGTTTCAAGTAAAAACAGATCATGGTTGGTAAATATCACACCAAACATTTTTACTGTATGTATTTAGATTGCTTTTGTAATATAACGGAGTAAAACATCTTTAGGGGCCCACCCTGTATTTCATACGAGTCTGTTTAAGCTGTATTTGCAATATGTTGCACAATGATCATCGGTGGAAATATCTAGATTATTGACATTTTTTGCAGCGGTAATTAGAGTGTCCTTGATGCGTATTAGATAGTTCATTTGGTAAATATTTGGTTTAAATATAGAATATTACTTTTAGTAAGACACTGAACATAATTATAAAGCACTCCATAACGCCATATGGCGTAAAGAGTGGGGGTTATGGACTGATTTTCAACCTTTTCAGTTTATTTACGTATTCAAAGTGGAAAATTAAAGATTGTATGCATCACGGGCGTTATATGATGTTTATACCCCTCGGGCAACTTACAAACCCTCTGCCAGGGGCCCTCGGGCTTGTACAACTTCATAATGCCCTTGGTACATAAATAACTATTTTGTGGAATGCACAATTTATATTAATTCTTTTATATTGAGAATGACTAATACTGAATAATATGTTATAATTTTTCTGTCAATCTGTTACCTGCTGCATGAATTTGTCACTATTTACTAAATAAATAATAAGTATAGAAATTAATATGAAACTACTTTCCAATAAATTTTCTTTATTGTTTGCGCTATTATGATACAATTTACAAACAAAATACCACTGCTTTTATAAGAGCAATATACATTTTATAAACTCTTTTAACTAAATCACATCACATTCGTAATTGGTAATTATACTACATTCATATACATTACACAAAACATTATCGTAGTGCGACTATTGCTTATTAGTCCATTATGCTGTTTACATTCTACTTATACGTGAGGGCCGAATTTGCATATTCTATAAAAGTGCATAATGTCATTAGCTATACTTGTTCTTGCGAAACGCTCCAAGCTTTTTTTATATATTACATATGGCAACTTTGGAATATTAATTACTTTTTTGTTTATATTCTTTGCACAGGTTTAATTTGTAAACAACATTCTTAAGTTCTATGAATTCGACCCTGCTTAACAGATTAAAATGCGTTTATTGCAATATACACCAGGAATATTTTTTTGTAAGGTTTGTCAAGGAATTATTAGAAAAATTGTATTGCATTTTGGTATAACTACTTATCTTATTTTTTAATTGTGTAACAGCTACTTTCGTATGTTCATTTATTCGCTCCAGGGGCGTAGACATAGGGACTTCACCCCTGTGTTGAGTACTAGGTATAACAAAAGCAGAAATGTAATAAGGAAAATATTGATGTCAATTGCCACACCCCTGAGACGCTAGAGTATTTCGACATTGACTAAGTAAATTAAAATACGAGGTACTAAAATAAATAAATCTTTTAAATATATTTCCAGCTCTACCAGTTTAACGTCCAAACACAATTGACGTAGATATTACAAGAAAATTAAAAAAAGAGTGGAAGATAAAAAATATAAAATAAGTTCAAAATGTTACATTATAGTTTGGTGTTAATGCATAATTCACAATTTGTTATTGACACTTATAGATAGTTTTAGTTCATAAGGAACAAAGCTATTATTTGTTCACAAAACTCATTTAAACGGACTGTAAAACTTTGCTCAAACTGGTTTTTACAGTATATAAAAAACTAACTGGATACTGAGTATAAGTTATATTATTTTTTAGTTAATACAAAACAGTTTTCTCCTCTCTAGTTAATAACAATCTTATTTTTTTTAGATTGTGGCATATTACGATGGTATAAAGAGTAATTCAATAAAAATATCGCATATATCCAAAACCTCCTCCTTATGACGTTAACACTACATTGATTTCAGTTGAATTACATAGACCATAACCTATACGTGAGTACGCCATGCCACTTTGACTTTGAATTTTCACAGCTGTCAATACAAAATGGACGTTCTTTGGTATTTATTGAGTTGTTGGGTAATATTTTGCATGGCATGCGTGGATTATTGCAAATAATTCACTCCATAAAAGACCCCCACTCGGCATGACGACCTCCAGGGCTCAACTTTTCTCGCATGACTTATTTCTAATAAAGCAAACTTGTACCATAAATAATTATTATTAAAAAATAATAATAGCTGCTTAATATCCACACGTAAAAACAAACTTAACTAGAATTTCGAAACCGACCCAACAAAAATAAAATTTGCAATGAGTTTTATGAACAGATAATATCAATCAAAAATTATTGTTCAACAGTACGTCAATTGCACCATAATTCTCTTGACCTCTGTACCAAACAATTGATTTAAAATAATTGCAACTACACATTTAAAAGGCATTACGCATGTTCCTTCGACGTGCTAGTTAAGCTTTCCGCCGTGTCCTGCTTTCGCTGAAAAGCTTGTAACGTCAGCGGGGGCAGCAGGGGGAAGTTCAACCCTCCTGCGAGACCTGCAGCTTGTTGAAAGTTGGCCACGTGTTGCAGGCTTTGTAAAAGCGCAGCGGAATGTTCTTGAGCTTTACGTCGCAATTCGGCGACGCTGGACGACCTCTGGTCGTTGTCTGGGGAAGCTGAAGGATCCGTCAAGGACGCCATACTTGTGATGGGTTTAATTGGACAGCATGAGCATAACCCTGGAAATCCTGTAAAGTAGAAACAATGTTAGCTTTCAGCATTAAAATAAAAACAGGAAGATATACATATGAAAGGCACCTATCCATATCCATAGTTTACTTTCTCAAATATTTATCATTCATGAATGGTATGTAAGCCAGGTAGATCAAGAGTAGCATTTGGATATTATACCTGTGCTATCTATCTATATTTATATCATTGAAAACTATGTAAATACCAGTAACTCTACCGATAAATTTTCCAAGATTCGTAGCACACTATGAAGTTGCAAATCAAATGTTGACCTGTCCAGAGATCTAACAGAATTATAGTTCAGTTAGACATTTTCGTAGATAAAATTCTTAATGAAGATGGTATCGACATTCTTTACAGTCTTTGTTAGATAATCTGGACTAAGCGATTGTGGCCTAAAGAATGTTTATATAAGTTAAATTATGAATTACATAGTGTATGCTCGACGAAATTACAGCATGTCTTGAACACATATTACCATTACAACCTGTCGTAATGAACGGCAGAGACACGAAAAGCAAACTTTGAACAATCGGCAGATGATTGAGAAAACTCGTGAATTTAATGTTCCACTATACATTGCTTATACTAAAGCGTTCAACAACGTAAGGTGGCCGAAATTGTGGGAAATTCTATTACAGAGGGGCGTTCTTGAACACCTGGCGGCTATATGACAACAGCTCAGCCATGGCAAAAATAGATCACAATCCCCTCCTGGTTGTGTACTTACTGTCGCTTCTGTCAGTCCACGTTAATAGTGACGCGCTAATTACATAATAATCACTTTGTACGCCCCATGATAAGTCATTATATTCTTTCAAGATAGAGTTTTGCTTATAAATAAATTGCAATTGTAAGTCAGTTCTGTTTTGGCATTAGGTTAACTTGTCCAGATGTTAAAATGGTACTTAGCCCAGCTACACCTAAGCTTAACAACAGTAATTAATAATCTTTCAATATATTTAATTTAATGTCTATTAAATCCAAATAGCTTTAATTCAGGCGCTAAGAAGTGTGCATCCGATCCAGCAATTTCGCGGTTTTAGTCTAAACAGTGATTTTAACAATATGCCGGAAGTAAGTGTTTTAAAGCGCTACTAGCGCTGGCTGAAGACATGGAATTCGTGGCGTTGCACACGAAAGGAATACGCTGTTCCTCCGCACTGCCAAATTGGGCCAACGCCTTAAAAGTTCCACTTGGTGAAAGCAGCAAGTTAAAATACCACAGGTAAGCATCTACGACTGGCGACGCCGTCCATTTTAGCATATGATTTCCAGTAAGGGTTATTTCATTTTGGCAACGTGAGGAAGTCAGCCACCAAGTGTGAAGCTGCAGATTGGCATTTTTAAGTGCAAAACAGGTTGGTGTTTTATCGATCTTTTGGAATTTCAAACAATAGCAGCAAAGTGTTGCTGCATGCTCCTCCAGGACATTTTTCATTTTTTTAAAGCTGCTGTTTGCGCATAAACAATATAACAAAAATTACGGGGATTAACTGTCATATCAACAACGATGAAGAAACTACATAGATTGAATAATTTGAACTTGAGATACCCTATCCCAGCAGTGCTGCTTATCAATGTGGTCTTTACGTTTGATTCTAAACGAAGGTTTTACTCAATGTCATTCTTTCTTCTAACTTTCTGACAACTTCTAAGAAATATAATTGGTTTCTGCTTCTGTTTTTTTGTAATAATGTTCTTGAAAAGCTGTTTTCCAACCTATATGCTTTTGGCAACTATAAGATTTCACTTTATGTGTTTCGGTTCTTGTGTACTGAGTTATTAAAGAAACGTACCTAGATCTTGTCCATAACAAACGAAGAGACAAAACAATTTATGCACTCTTGTGATGATGTCTTTTAAGAAGTATTGAATTCCTATAACTTTGATAACGTGTATGAGGTATGCTTTAGTTTCTACCTATTCTTACGTAATAATGTTCTTGAAGAAATGCTACTTCTATTTTATTTCGTATTTTGTTTTTGTTTTTAGGTTGATGTTCTTGAACAATTTTATGGAAGCTTTTCACATTTAACAGCTTCTATAAAGCTTAATTTCGTTTATGTTTTTATTCTGGTGCAATGTTTGAAATGTTACGTGAGATATTCTCTTCTTTCTGTTTCTGTTCGCGAGGAAGATTTGTTAAATTTTTATACTTTTAGCTCACGTGAGACACTCTCTATCTCCGTTCTTGTGTAATTTGAGTCCTGTAGTTTCTATCTAATACGTTTTATAAGACTTGCTTTCAATTCTGTTTATGTTCTTGTTCTTGAAGAAATCCTATTCAACCTTTACATGTTCTGACAATTTCTATAGTGCATTCTTCAATTTATTTTTTATAGCCGTGTAGTAACCATCATTTTGAAAAATATATTTTCAATGTTTACTGTTTCATGTAATTCTGATTATAGTTTTTTCCTTAACTTTTTCTGTTCTTTGATATAACACGAATTGTCTTGGAAAGAACTATATTGTAGACCTTATATTTTTAGTGATTATTCGATCATTTCTTCAACGATTTTTCGTTATCATACCGCAAATTCGTTAGTTTTTAAAGTAATAGTAGTTTTTTGGTTCCCCGCAAAGTTGCTTAAACTACGTAAACTACAGGGTGTAACAAAAATGGTGGGTTGGCTATACACAGGCTTTATTCTTTCGAAGAGACGTACGACATGTATTTAATGTACGGTTTGGCACATTGCAATAGGGCGGAAGCAAGAAGGCTTTACGCAGATCATTTCCCAAACTGACTTTTACCAAATGAGAAAACATTCGAAAGGTTTCATATTAGATTAAGCGAAACAGGATCTTACCAACCGGTAGTCCGGGATCGCGGCAGACCACGAACTACAAGAACGTTGGACTTGGAAGAACGTGAGTTGGATCGTATTGAGGAAAATGCAGGTGATGCAACTCGAAAAATTGCATTAGCGGAAGGTGTCGATCATATGACTGTGTGGCGCATTTTAAGAACCAATCAACTTAATCCTTACCACGTACAAAGAGTACAGGGACTTAGTGAGAATGGCTTTCCATCACGAGAAGCTTATTGTGCATGGTTGTTAGAAACATGAGCGGAGATCGGCTTCTCCTTTTGCCATCTGCACTCTTTACTGATAAAGCTGGCTTTACAAGAGATGGTACGATCAATGTTCACATCAGTGGCAAGAAGAAAACCTTCATGCCATTATTCAGTCCAGGCATCAACGGCAATTTATTTTATTACCCAGACGATTTGCTGGCCAGAAGTATCGGTATTTTTTAGAAAATGACTTAACAGGTTTGCTGGAAGCTGTTCCACTATATGTTAGAGGAGGCATATGGTTCATGCATCACGGTGCACCGGCCCACTTCAGTCACAAATCACGGGAATTTTTAAAGATAGTATATCTTGGAAGATGAATTGGTCGTGGTGGACCTGTAGCGTGGCCTGTAGGATCCCCGATCTAAATCCTATCAATTTTTACGTATGAGGACATCTAAAATCTATGGTGTATTCTACTCAGTTTAAGACATTGAAGATCTTCGACAGAGAGTGGAAGGTTGATGCCAGCAAATTCGGAGTTCGTGAGGCAGTCCATGATCCGACGAGCTCAGCAGTGTGTTGCTGCCCGTGGAGGTCATTTTGAACATTTATTACGATTTCAATTTAGCAACTCCCTTTTCTGTTATCTTTTTGAATAAAAAACTAAAAACCTCAAGTAGCTGTAACTCAGTATCGAACTATTTTAGGATATATGTTTATATAACATTTTTGCCTTATTTTTAGTCGTAGAAGCCGCCTGTGTAATGTCAACCCACCATTTTTGTTACACCCTGTATTCTCACAATAAAATGTCTAACGTTTATGCCAGTTTGACATAAAATTCGTCACATAAGTTTTAATTTACAGAATGTTGTACTGCAACAGTTTTGGAAACAAGCAAACGGAATCAGTTGGAAGAAGTTCTTTCTTGATGAAATGCTAAACTATAACTTGAAATTGTAATTTTATACCGGGTGACCGGTTTCAAAACCGAACATAGCAAAAGCATAATATATCACAAAGTTACTAGAAACATTTAATTTAATTTTAAAAAACAAGGATGTCCGAATCAGAACTTTTAATTAGAGAGTGGGGAGGGGGAGTTGAAAGTCCTTAAATATTAGTTACGTTAGACATAAAAAACTTGCTATGTTCCGGATTCAAACTGACGAAATATATGACGAAATACTCGCTGAAAATCATGAATAGCAAACGCAATACCTTAAAAGAGGATGGCACATGTCAGTGTCTTCTATGAAATTTCTTAGTTTAGTCAATCGCTTTGCCTTAATTTTTCATTTAAATTCGCTCTTTTAAATGGTAATTATTTTTTGTTGGAATATCAGGTACAATTTATTATGAAACTTTGTGTTCTTTAAAAGTCAAGAAGTTACAATATAAAATTCTTTATGTATTTAACCGCTTCTGCTACGCGGAAAACACTTTGAGAAGTGTTTAAATTAATCTTAGGATCTCCACGGAGACATTACGAACTATCTATCTTCCGTTTCGAGCGAAAATACCATGTATTATACATAAACCCTATCCCACCTTTCCCACTTCGGTTTCATTTAATATTGCGTTTCATAATTTCTCCTGAGCCGTATCAACCAAATTACAACGTTGACAAATGCGAGTCTCTTAACGTTGATAGTTATAAATGTAACCATTAATCCTAATTACAATCTGCTACTTAATTTTACAAATCGCTTTGTGCGCAAGCACCATTTGTTTGCATCTTGAAATTTGTTTACTAATTTTGGACTTATTATCTCGTTACTTTTACAACGGTTATGGTACAGGACTGAGTTGTTGTGTAGTAGATAATGTTCTTCTAGAAGCCATTTTTTACACTTGTCAGGTAAACAAATAGTTGGCTATTGATTTGTATTGTAAATTTCTAAAATGTGCTGAAAACCGATAGTGTCAGGTGCAAGAAAATATTATTCATATTCTTTTTTGGGTATTTCGCCACTCTGCAAATTAAAATTATTATTATTATTATATTCCAGGCATATCTGACAAAATTAGACGAATTGGAAATAGATTTAATGTTAGGACGGCATTCAAAACGATGAATACCTTGCGGTCAGTTCTTACAAAAACTAAACCGTTCAATGAAGAACAACATTCAAAGAATTGTATATATAGTATTCCCTGTGAATGCGGGAAATACTATATCGGTGAAACATCCAGACCTTTAGCAGTTAGAGTTAAAGAACATAAAAATATGATGAAAACCTATCAATTCAATAAGTCTAAGCTGGCAGAACATGCTTGGGATAACAATCACAAAATAAACTGGCATAACACAAAGATCTTGTCTAAAGAATCGGTGTCAACTAGACGTAAAATTAAGGAGACGGCATATATTTTACTTAACGAAGAAAAATGCGTGTCGTCTTTCTCAATATTTTTAGACAACAGTTGGCTATCGATTCTTAAAGATCAGATCAAGTAGATTTAGTTAATCAACAAACGTCAGTGTCAAACGCTTCATCGGAGGTTGGTGGTTTTTTCAATCTCCGTGAAAAAAGCTAAGTTTCTTGTTCCTTTTTAATTGTTATTCGTTGATAACGAGGGCAGATTGTCCCTCGAAACGTTCGTTATTTACGTTATTTAATCATTTTAATTTGCAGAGTGGCGAAATACCCAAAAAAGAATATGAATTATAGATTCACGCCACAAAGAAGTTTCAGAGATTATCTTAAGAAAATATTGTACAAATGTACGATAACATCGAATTTAAAAAAATAGCTATTATATAATATTGTAGAGATATTGCTACCAACCTAAAGAAATATTTTACATTGCCAAAATGATTTACATGGAATATAAAAATTCAAAGGATGTGAACTGCCAAACGCATTTGCGTTGTCATGATTTTCAGTTATAAAAAGAGAAGAATTGGAATTTTATGGAGCGCAAATTACGAATGAATGGAGGTTGTACAAGAATATTCAGCTTAAAATAATAAGGCTGTTGCTTTTTTAATATCAGCCACTTAGGACAATTACATTTACTCTGAAGTTAGTACTAAGTGACTGCTGCATAACAAGCAATTATCCAACACTGCTCCCTATTTAATACAAATTTTTATTTAACGTAGCGGTTGAGAAACATTGCAATTTTATGTTATGTTATTCTTTAGCAATGATAGAAAATTATGTTTTACCAATATACCATCGGTCAAAAGATTTTAGTGAATATTTGTAACAATTACAAGTCATTGCTTTAGAAAGAGCTACATTTAGTTAACTACCTTCTATCATACGGATGAACGTATGTCAAAACCTGAAGAAGGAATATGTAGAAGACACTACCCTGAAATTTGTCATATATTAAAAATTGTCAACTGTAAATTTACCTGCTGAATAGGCTAATAGAAACAGACAGAAGATAAATACCTAGGAGGAGATTGATTAGTGTGATAATGGCAACATGAAGGGTAGACAGAGATTGCTCCGTAAAAGAACAGTAACTACTATTATGGTGCCAATACATCTAATACAAGCTAAGAGAAAAACAAGACCTAGCAAGACGCGGACTGATGCAGTAGAGTAGATGTTAACATAAGTAACTATATAGACATTTTTAGAGGAAAGAACTGTAAATACTGTAACGACCTTCGAGCCGGATCGCGTGTAGACAGATTAGTCAGCCTTCCAGATCATTCCAGAACGCCCTCGGTGAATAATGCGCGCAACACGTCAGCATTGCTAGAATAGTCGAGAATATCTCGAAGCTTCCAGAAGGAATCACCCGGCGATATATATAAGCAAGCGCAGCAGAAGAGCAATCTAGCTTTGAAGTGCGCGAAGCTTTCCATATAAATCATTCGTGTTTAAGTCGTGTGTAAATAAATAAAGTGTATTTGTTGTTAGAAATAGTTCCTGTTAGTGTATAAATAATTTGTGTCCGTATTAATAGTTCTTGTGTTTTTGTAAATCGTTAAGTTAAATTGCTGTAAATAAATGCTTAAAACAAGAAGCGGCGTATAATTTTTAATAGCCCAGAAGAGAGATCGCACTGTATTTTCGATAGAATTACAAAATGTCAAAAGATAAAAATTTGGACCAGATATAAATGTCAGCTAAGGATCTCATATGAAAAGTCGATCAACACCATGAGGTTGACAGACCTAGTAGAAGTGGTATAAAAAGTGACATGTACTATAATGCTGTTAGAACTGATAAAAATTATGAAAGATGAAGCCCTGGAAGGATACGGATCGATGGTGTACAAGAAGACATACATATGCATAGTTAGCCCTGCGCCTTATCTTTACAAAAACTATGTTGTCTTTCACCCAGCTGTCCCTCGACTTTGCTTCTGTTCTATAAAATTCTAGGATACAACTTTCCATATACCTGAGCAATAATATCCTCTACGTCTTTCTTGTATATCGGTGCTATGATAGCTACCCTCCAGTCCTAGCAACTTTTTTCTTTTAAACATTTTATTAATGATTTTTAGGAATATTTTCTCCTTCTTCTCCCCAATCTTTGACCTTCTGGAGTAACTTTTGCTACTGCTTGATTAAGTTCTTATCGTTTTATGCATTGTTACTCTGGTTTGGTATTTGTCCTTATCTTCCTACATTTTTTCCTACTGTATCCTGTTGTAAAGGGTTTACTAGATTATGCTCGTTCCATGTTTCTATTATGTCTTCACTTTGAGTTAATGTTTTCCCTTGTGTACCTTTAATTATGTCTGTCTGAGGTTCCTTTTTTTTCTAAAGCATTTCAGCATTTAATGGAAAATCTTTTTATTTTTTTTGCATCTATCTTATTATATGTCCAAAAATATCCCCTATTTTCTGTTTTCCTCGCTCGGCATTTTATATTCTCATTTTTCTGGTGTTTTACAGGTTAAATATTTTTTGTATACCTTTTTTCCTCCTTTACTATTGTTTCCCATCGGGTGTGTCCCTTTTGACCTCAATATTCTTCTTCACTAATTTCTAGCTTCTAATTGAGATTTTTCCTGTTTCTTGTTGTTTATAATCATCCTTTCTTGACCTGCTTTAACCTGAAGTACAAGCATGCAGAATGGTCACTATTTTTGGACCTCCTCTTACTCTGGATCTTTGTTTTTTCTCCACATATCTATGCTAACTCTGGCTCGCCTTGTCTCAGGCCATGTTCCTACATGGAATGAAGTGCCCGAACTTTACTTTACGACATAAGCTATTGTCTATGATTCTTGTCTTTTTATTTCTTCTGTAGTATATTTGTGCATTGTGCATATTTTTGTGTTCAAATTTTGTGTTTGTATTCTATATTTCCATCCGTTCCTTCAGTTTTATGATCTAATTATTCTTTAAAATCCCCCATTGCTATTATCGTCTCTCATTCTTGGTCTATCTACTGCTGCATCTCTTCTTGGAATTTACTTTTTGTTTTCACTGTGTATTAGTCATTTCATTTTCACCACCACCATCCTCTCCCCTTACTCTTTGGCACGAAAAGGGTGTTTTTTCACTTCCCGGAATCTTTGGTCTGTCTGCTTTTTAGGGTTTTATCGTCTACCGTAATCTTTTGGTGTCCTTTTGTTAACCTCACTCTCGTATTTTTCGCCTTCCCGCTTTCTCTCGTATGTTTCTCTGAATCTCTGCTCTCCATTTGCAAAATCGCTGTTTGGAAACACCCGCGAACCCTCTACTTTATTTTTAGTTTCTAATGCTCATCTTTTGTCCTCCCAGCTATTTATTTCCATTATTCAACGTTAACGTTTTTTTTATATGACTTTTTGATCTTGGTGTTTAGTTTACCTTTAGGTCATCGCTATATCTCTTAGTTAACAATCGATCACTATAAAAGTATATTTGAGGCCCGTCTCTAGCATCAGTGAAGACGTCGCGGATTCTAGTTTATGATGTTATAAATGGCGCCAACAAGTTAAACTCAAATATACTGATATAAGCCAAGAAACTTGTAACTTCACTTTCTATCAACTAATAACAATACGATTATTGAACTCCCTATCAAAATGAAAGAAAGCAATACTTGTAGCTGGTTTTATTACTACTCGAACATTACTACCATCGATCAGACAATTAGCATCTTTACTATTACTACCTCACGCAGGGTACCCCAAATAGTTTAACTTAAACCGCTCGTAAGTTTAATGGTTACACAGTTTTTATATGCAAAAATATCATCAGATTCTAGCTAAAACACTTATCTTTGTGCCGATATACTCGCAGACATTTAATACGTCCCGCTACTCCTATCACATGTCAGCTTGACAGGTTCCAACCTCGGCTGTCATTCGCTATACCTCGACCCCCAATACTGCGGTAGATTAGCTTTCCAAGATTTTCCGCCTAATAGTTGTTGCTATAAATCGAATTTCCAGGTAACAAAAGGCAAATTCCACATTAAACTACATACCCTGTTCACAGGCAATAAACTTCGCAATCGTTGTATTCGTGTTTCCCAGATCGCTTTACAGCTTGAATATAAATATTCATTGGAAAAATGACATCTGCTTAATGAACTCCCTTACAGGAACGGCTGGCTAGTAACCCAATTCTTTACTATCACCAAACCATAATAAATGGCGAGATTGTCATTTACACCCCACGAAAACTCTTGCCTTTTTTAAAAGCTGATATACAAATTTTTTCTCAAACAAACAAACGTTGTTATTATATCTTCCCTAGCAACGAACAAAGCCAATCTGATATTAATTTTATCGCGTCACTCTCACTAGATTCCTCATTCAACACTAGTATTAATATTAAATGCTTTTGACACGTAACAAACTCCCCCCTTACCAGAAAGGAAAAATTTCAACGAAATTTTTAACTAAATAAAAACTTTATCCTAAAAGGATACATACATATACTCTAGAGAGTCAGTAAACCGTCTGGCATAAGACGTCTCTAACAATTAATCTAAAAAAAAAACCAGTACCCACACCACAAACAAGCAACTACACTGTAGAGACGGTGATGACCCCAGGAGGAACCCAGGACCAGATCAACCCCACGACAAGGATCAAGATTGTTCGTCGCTGCTGGATGTAAATGCTGCGCCGGTGAACAACCCTGTAACAACCTGTCGTGAAGAAGCTCCACCCCCATGAACCCCCCAAAATCACTCCAAATTCCCACAGCGTACCCCCCCTGACAACTTTCAATAAACCCACGAGGCGGAAGCACACCTCCACACAGTTTCAGGTACTGTCAGACCGAAAATAGTTAAGCCAAAACGAAGAATAACCAGGATCTTTCTTTTGACAACCCTGGGGAGAAAGCAACCCCAGTGAAAGAGAGTTAAAGAAACCAGAAAAGTGAGAGGTAGAAGCCAACATCCACACAACTCTCATACGCTCCGACGGAATCCTTCAGCGCCCCGAACGGCCTGAAGAAATCCCCACCAATCTTCATCTCACATCCAACAATCACTCACCACCAGAGATTTCATCCGCACCAGATCAAAGAGAAATAAAAGAAAACAAATTGTCATTCATCTAAGTAAACAGTTCATTCAAAACAAAATCGACATTCACTACATTACAAGAGAGAAATATAGACAAAGCTTTAAGAAGAAAAGAAGGCGAAGAATGAAGGACTGGTCATCTTAAAAATTTTGTATTGTAGGGAAACACCCTATATCCCCAAACCCCAAGGGATATCTAAAAGAAACGAAGAAGTTGTACTTCTTTAACGATTAATCTCGTTACCCTTATGTCTCCTTAGGAAAAACAGGATAACGTAACGCTCTTCCAATACAATCAAAAAGAAAACCATCCATTAACATTTCCCAACAGGGAACTCCGTATACGTTATACCCAAAAGAGGGAAAAGAACAAGATATTAAAGTTTCCCAAATAGTGTCCTTCCCGACTGTGCCCTTTCAACCACCCTAAACCTTAAAATGGGGAAAGAACAAGATATTAAAGTTCCCCAAAGAGTGACCTACCCTACTGTGCCCTTCCAACCACCCTATACCTTAAAATGGGGAAAGAACAAGATATTAAAGTTCCCCAAAGAGTGACCTACCCTACTGTGCCCTTCCAACCACCCTATACCTTACACGAAATTCAATAACAGCTGGAATAACCAATCACAGCAGCAGATCATACCAAAGACTTCATTCGGCAACAACGGCTGAAAAGGAAACTAAAGGACATTAACTCGGGGACAGAGGCAGGTCCCATAAATCCGGAACAAGCCGATACTCTAAATGAGTAAACGAAACCGTTCTCCAACTCCAAGCATGACCAAAAGCGAAACCAAAACAAGGATTCGAGACTCACTTGTGGATCTAAATCCGCGTAAGCGAAATGGATACCGAAAAAAAAAACTCACACAATACACATAGCTGAAGGTAACCATACAACAACAGCTACGCCACCAAAATCCCAAAAAGGTATCCAACAAAACCCAACAAGCTAACTCAAACCTACGCTAAAGCGAAAGATGAACTTCACTCGACACGAATGCAAGTCAAACCACACAATGAACCCAACAGCTATCTGCAAGCTACTCCAGTGTTATTATAGGAAGAACTAGATGAAATAGCTCCCTACAGTGACCTTCCCTGCAATGCCCAACCAACCACCCTATACCTTAAAATGGGGAAAGCAAGATAAAAATGCTCCCTAAAGTGACCTTCCCTACAGTGCCCATCCAACCACCCTATATGAAATATAAACCCAATCAAAAGAAAGGAGAGAATATTCCACAACCGCAAGTTCACACAAAACCACAATCATACTAACGATTCAGCTGAAGGCTGACCGACACCAAAAGAACCACACACCAATGCACTGCTAGAGCTCCACACGACAAGAAAAACCGAAGAAACAAATTCTATCACCACACACAGAAACCACCAGAAGATCGAAAGCGGAAGAAGTAACAGAAAAAGAACCGATTACATTAGTCGAAGGAAGGGACAATGTATTGAGAAAAGAATGAAGTTTTAATTTACCAAGACAGCCAGCAACCCAATGACAAATAACCAGTCACAAAGACTCCGGGAAATCGTCCCATAACAGTACCCAAGACCCAAAAATCCGCATACCAACGGAGCTTCATCAGGTCCAATTAACAATTCACCAATCTCTGAAGCTAAGGGATAATGGTACACACAATTCAAAGGTATGCTGCCGCCATTACATCACCAAACCATTTTCTCAAACATGTCTAACATCGTTACACAACAAGGAATGAGAATCACCCCCAGGAAAAATAGATACCACTCAATTCGGGGACACAAAAACAGCCACCGAAGGAACCACCACAAACCTAATCTCGATAACTAAAGAGCTAATCGACGATTCAGAAATCACAATCAAAAACCTATCTTACCCAACGGGCGTACTCGAACCTCATCAGAAACAAGGGAAAATAAAATTGAAGATCCAACAAATAATAACTACCATAATCAAAACTAGGAAGATGGTTTGAGAGACGTGATATCTGCATAAGCAAAATCTCCCAAACACACCAACACCAAGCCACGTTATCTTACCAACAAACCAGAAGAAGATGAAAGAGCCAATCGAAGAACTGTATGCCAGCCCAAACTAAGAAGATGTACTGAGAGACCTAAAAATCATCAAGGATTAAAAGAAAGCCGCAGAGCGAATCCCTCAGACACACCAACATCGAACCCACATCACAATCAACACCCCAAAAAGAAAAGGAAAAGAAGCAATCAACTACACCACGCCAACCTAACTAGAAGGAGGCTTATAAATCCCGCAAAAGCAAACTGCTCCAAACACATCACCATCACACTCATAACAGAGTTATCACCAAACTAAGAAGAAGACACAAAGAAAATCTCAAACACACTAAACCTTTCACACATACATTCAATTAAAAAAAATCAAGCACATCAAACCACCAGGACTCTAACATTCACTGAAGAAAAACTCAAGCACATTTGGCCAGCATATCCTCGAGGTTCCGTCAATGAAAATCGCAATCATTCAATGAAAAACTCTAAAAGATAATTCATCATGATACCTGAATAGCGTGATGTCTTCACAATTCATACAAATGAAAATAAAACCAGCCTTTATAAACACACACAGAGCTCCTAAATCTAACATGCAACACACCCACTCAATCAAATAAAAATAAAACCAGCAAGGATTAAATGTCCAATTATAAAATATCCAAATAAGATACTACTTCCACAAATCAATCAATAAATCGACAAAGGCTATCTCTCTTATTTCACCTATGCCAAGGTACTACTTACATAAGCTTAGTACTACTACGAGTACTATACTTGTTAAAACCACAAATAAACAATCCACATTAATCCAAAAGAACCCCATATTAAACACAAACCCTAAAGTTTAATTTCAATCTGATTAGCCAAAACAAACTACTCAAAATTTTGCCAAGTATACCGTTTTATGTATTATTCTCAAAGTAATTCTTTGGTTTGTCACGTTCTGACGATATTTTTCCACTTACATAAACGAGTACAGAAAGTTATGTATAACTATTGTCAGTATTGCTCCTTTCTATTATAGTACGACCTAAAGGTATATGTTCCAAACTATAGCCCCTAGTTAGCTCTTCAAAAATCTTATTAAAGCCCCCGTTGGGTGCCAAACTTGTTAGCTATATTTATCTATAAATTCCTTTACCTACATTTAGGTCATCGCTATATCTCTTAGTTAACAATCGATCACTATAAAAGTATATTTGAGGCCCGTCTCTAGCATCAGTGAAGACGTCGCGGATTCTAGTTTATGATGTTATAAATGGCGCCAACAAGTTAAACTCAAATATACTGATATAAGCCAAGAAACTTGTAACTTCACTTTCTATCAACTAATAACAATACGATTATTGAACTCCCTATCAAAATGAAAGAAAGCAATACTTGTAGCTGGTTTTATTAATACTCGAACATTACTACCATCGATCAGACAATTAGCATCTTTACTATTACTACCTCACGCAGGGTACCCCAAATAGTTTAACTTAAACCGCTCGTAAGTCTAATGGTTACACAGTTTTTATATGTAAAAATATCATCAGATTCTAGCTAATACACTTATCTTTGTGCCGATATACTCGCAGACATTTAATACGTCCCGTTACTCCTATCACATGTCAGCTTGACAGGTTCCAACCTCGGCTGTCATTCGCTATACCTCGACCCCCAATACTGCGGTAGATTAGCTTTCCAAGGTTTTCCGCCTAATAGTTGTTGCTATAAATCGAATTTCCAGGTAACAAAAGGCAAATTTCACATTAAACTACATACCCTGTTCACAGGCAATAAACTTCGCAATCGTTGTATTCGTGTTTCCCAGATCGCTTCACAGCTTGAATATAAATATTCATTGGAAAAATGACATCTGCTTAAAGATCTCCCTTACAGGAACGGCTGGCTAGTAACCCAATTCTTTACTATCACCAAACCATAATAAATGGCGAGATTGTCATTTACACCCCACGAAAACTCTTGCCTTATTTAAAAGCTGATATACCAATTTTCTCTCAAACAAAACCAACCTTGTTTTTATATCTCCTCTAGCAACGAACAAAGACATTCTGATATTAATTTTTATCGCGTCACTCTCACTAGATTCCTCATTCAACACTAGTATTAATATCAAATGCTTTTGACACGTAACAATGTAATCAGCAAACTGTAGGCGTCCGGGTGGATTAATAGTTTTTCGAGGTCTCAGAGTGTCGTGAACTAAATCGACTATGTTAGACGTCGGTAAAATTTCACCCTTTATAGTAACGGTACCCGTGTGATCCCAGCTCACATCGTTTGAGGCACTCAAAATGCGTAGGAAAACTTCAGATTTTTTCTTAAAAGTTTTGGGAAGTGTAGATAAAATAACGGCATTTGATAGGCTGTTACTGGTTGATTCAATAGGTATTTTGATTGGCTGCCGTGCCTGGTTTGTGAAATGAAGGAATCTCTGTAAGACTTGATTGTACTGCCCCATTTATCGTAATTTGGACAAACTTTTTGCATTTCGTCATCAAGCTGTGATAATATATTTTTCTCCGTATTCTCGCTAGACTTAAGACGTTGGACAAATTCCGGCGATACAATCAACATCTTCCGCTCTTGGTCTATTTTAGTCGAAAAGGAGCTCAGTCGTTTGTTCTGGTAGAGCCGTCGTGAATAAACTAACTTAAAATCAAGACTTTCATAATAAATATATTAAAAAAATATGGCAGGTACGGGAATCGAACCCGTATTCTCTCTCGAGATCAGAGCTTAAATCGGACGCCTTAACCATTCGGCCAACATGCCTCCCCTGTATAAATGAGAACTCTCTGCATAATTAAGAAAACATCTAGTTTAAAACCCTTCTATTTGCAATTTCAAACAATATTTCATATAAATTAAGCCATGTACAAATTTCTAAATGGGGTTTGATATATATTTTATCGAAAGACTTGGCCCTAGGCTGCCGTTTTATTACTATTTATCGTAATTCTTTATCGATGAATTTACAAGAACCAGCCTGTCTGCTGTGTGTCGCACACAATGACTCCATCCCTTTTTATTTTAAAATTTGTAAAACCAGAGGCCCAGGATGCTGCCGCACCAGGTAACAGAGTACAATGGTTTAAAACGAGTTAGTGCGGCATCAGTCGGGCCTCTGGTTTTATAAAATTTTAAAATAAAAAAATATGGATACATTGTGTGCGTCACACAGCAGACAGGCTGGTTCTTGTAAATTCATCGATGACGAATTACGACAAATAGTAATAAAACGGCAGCTTAGGGCCAAGCCTTTCGATAAAATATATATCAAACCCTATTTAGAAATTTGTACATGGCTTAATTTATATGAAATATTGTTTGAAATTGCAAATAGAAGGGTTTTAAACTAGATGTTTTCTTAATTATGCAGAGAGTTCTCATTTATACAGGGGAGGCATGTTGGCCGAATGGTTAAGGCGTCCGATTTAAGCTCTGATCTCGAGAGAGAATACGGGTTCGATTCCCGTACCTGCTATATTTTTTTAATATATTTATTATGAAAGTCTTGATTTTAAGTTAGTTTATTCACGACGGCTCTACCAGAACAAACGACTGAGCTCCTTTTCGACTAAAATAGACCAAGAGCGGAAGATGTTGATTGTATCGCCGGAATTTGTCCAACGTCTTAAGTCTAGCGAGAATACGGAGAAAAATATATTATCACAGCTTGATGACGAAATGCAAAAAGTTTTAAAGTCCAAATTAACTGATCACGATAAATGGGGGCAGTACAATCAAGTCTTACAGAGATTCCTTCATTTCACAAACCAGGCACGGCAGCCAATCAAAATACCTATTGAATCAACCAGTAACAGCCTATCAAATGCCGTTATTTTATCTACACTTCCCAAAACTTTTAAGAAAAAAGCTGAAGTTTTCCTACGCATTTTGAGTGCCTCCAACGATGTGAGCTGGGATCACAAGGGTACCGTTACTATAAAGGATGAAATTTTACCGACGTCTAACATAGTCGATTTAGTTCACGACACTCTGAGGCCTCGAAAAACTATTAATCCACCCGGACGCCTACAGTTTGCTGATTACATCAAACACCTTAACGTTGCTCATGTGCTGCTGCCTAAACCAAAGCAACAAAAAGTGCCAACCCCGACTGATACTACAGGAAAAACCGAAATGAAAACTGATAACTGCGAGCCCCATTTAGAATATAAATTAAAAACATCAGCTACTCATCCAAGTCTACATCAAAAAGGTTCAGTCAGAAGAACGCCGATAAGGAAACGCCTCCAAAAAAGGGCCGTTAGTAAAATGCCTCTAAGGCAGATGTCATCAACTTCGAAAACGAAGGGAATTCTAGATTGGGAGGATCTTAAACTTTAAAATGACACAATGAAATTCTGATTTTATTACTTGCAGCCTTTTTAATTTGAAATGTTGTACACCTCAAACTACAGTATTGTAAATTGCTAGCGAATTTTTAGAAAATAAGACATTCAGCTGTACATTTATTTTTATATTATTAAGTACTATATGAAATAAGAACAATATATTTGTTTATTACAAAGTGTTTGTGTTTTTTTTAATTTTTACTCTGCTTTTGTTTTTTACGAGTCTGCGATAATTACAAAATCTAAAGCTAAAATATTAGTATTTGAAGTTATTTTACAGTTACAAAGTGTAAAATTTCAAAAAAAAAATCAATCTACGATTGGCGTGATATAATTTAAAAATTGTGATTTCTTTTAATTTTGTGCGATACATTTTATAAAAAGTGTAAAACATTTGCAAATTTTGCAACGAAATTGTGTGTTTTATTCAGGTTTATGTTAATTTGTGATCAACATACATATATTTTGTATAATTTCAAGTGATATAATGGCAGTTTTGTAAAATTTTAAGTGAAATGACGGGGCCAGAACATTTTTTCAACGAAATTACGTGTTTTTATTCAAATTTATGTTAATTTGTGGTCAACATATATATATTTTGTATAATTTCAAGTAACATCATGTCAGTTTTTGTAAAAATTTATGTGATATAATGTGTAATTGGGTGATTTTTATAAAATTTTCATCGTGTGTTGAATTAAAATGTCATTTTTTGTATAATTTATGTGACATGATTTCGATTTTTCTAAAAATTTATGTGAGATGTTGTGTAATTGTGTAATTTTTGTTCAATTTTGAGTTAATTTTCGTAATAAAAATAAACAATGAGCCTACGTAACTGAAATTTTGCTTGTCGAGATGCTTGTGGTAGAAGATTTTTCAATTAAATTGCGTGTTTTGATGGTGTCAGAACATTTATTTCAACGAATTGCGCGTTTTTATTAAAAAATTATGTTAATTTGTGGTCGACATACATATATTTCCATCAAAAGTATAAGATTTTTTGAATTTTGTTTATCGAAATGATTGTGGCAGTAGATTTTTTCAATGAAATTGCGATTTCTTTTAATTTTGAGCGGTGCATTTTATAAAAAAGTATAAAACAATTGCAAAATTATGCATAGTTTATGTAACATGATGACGATTTTGTAAAAATTTATGTGAGATGCTGTGTAATTGAGTAATTTTTGTTCAATTGTCGTCGTATGTTGAGTAAAAAATGTCGTCTTTTGTACAATTTCAAGTGACATGATGTCAGTTTCTGTAAAAATTTATGTGAGATGATGTGGACCAGCACATTTTTGAGCGAAATTGTGTGTTTTTATTCAAATCTTACTAAAACTGCTGCAGAAATTGCTGTTTTTTATTCAAAACTTGCTAAAACTGCAACAAGTTAGAGAAAAAGTGTAAAACATTTGCAAAATTATGCTTAGAAAAAACTCTTAAAACTGTTTTTAAATCATTTTCTTTATTATAAAGCGTTTTGTAAGACAAAATGTGATAATTTTTAAGTGAAATAATGTGGGATGGCGTATTTTTTATAGCTTATTGGATAAAAATGTCGTTTTTTTGTATAATTTCAAGTGACATGATGTCAGTTTTGTTAAATTTTAAGTGAAACAGAACATTTTTTCAACGAAATTGTGTGTTTTTATTCAAAATTATGTTACTTTGTGGTCAATTGCGTTTTTATTTTCGTCCGTTTGCATTTATACTGTAATTTTTAAAACTAAAACAGAACATTTTTCAACGAAATTCTCTGTTTTATTCAAATTTATGTTAATTTGTGGTCAATTGCATTTTTATTTTCGTCTGTTTGCATTTATACTGGAATTTTTTAAACTAAAATGCAGTTTTTATCGATATAATGACACAATTTCAGACGTTTACTTATAAAATAAAACCAAACATGTCAATATCGGTGTTACAACGAATATTTGCTACTATGTTTATCACTTTCTTACTCAAGCAATACGTGTATCTTCTTATTCATGTTATCTTATTGCCGATATATATAATTGTGGCCGACAGGCAACGACCTGTTAGGCCATTTGAGGATGACAAAATAGAAAGCCTCCTCGGGGCTATAATGTCTTTTGTAATTACGCATAGCAGCATAAAATTAATCATATTCTAGCATTTCAAATATGAAAACAGCAAAATGTATTTGCTCTAGTAAAAATTGATATTATTATGAAATTTGCGCATAAACTAGATAGCAAACGTTCTGTTGGGGCAAATTATAAAAATAAAGTAATTATTTCTATTCATATAGCTCTGCAAGCCTAGATGGGCGATCTTAAAAAGTAGCAGAAACACGGTCACTGAGAGTAACGCAACCCTCCTTTCTTACCTATATGAGAATATTGCAACTTATAAAAATAGCCGAATTATTTCTAGCAAAAGCTGTTACAAATCTAATTTTTTAAAAATTGTATCTACCTTTAAGCACAATAAGCTATACATTCCCGTTCTTATAAATCATATTTCTCAAAAAATAGTTTGTTTTAAATTCTGCCAACGTGACGTCAGAGCAGGGAAATGACGTTTTGTTCAAACCCTTTATATCCAAGAAGCTTCGGTGGCTCTGCGGAAGGGGCCTAAGGCTGATGGCCAGAAAACTAGGGTTCAAATCCCACTTGGGGCCCGACGCAAATAGCTTTTTTAAATATAAATAGCTCTTCTGTGAATGCAAGAGAGAGAGAGTGACAACCAAGGAGCAGAAGAGCGAGAGAGATCTACCAGTTTGAAATTCAAATATTTCCGCGAAAATTAAAAACGACAGCCGTGAGAAGTGCGCGTGCAGAAAACCAAGAAGACCGACACCCCGGGAAGTTTAAAATCAAAAAATTAAACTTAAAAAAAATCTGAAAATTTAAAATTCAAATATTCGCGCCAGAAAACCAAGATGGCCGACGTATAATTCCAGAAGCAAATTAAAAATGGCCGCGCGTAATTTAATCGAAAGATAATGCGTAATTTCATCAGTAGCACATGTGAAAATTAATTAGATCAAACCGCGAAATTAATTAGATCAAACCGCGAAATTAAATCCGTGAAATCCGGGAATCAAAACCGCGAAATCCGCGAATAAATCCGCGAATCCGCGAATCAAATAAAAAGTGGAGGGGATAGGTGGCCTCTTTCTACTGAAAAGTTTGACTTTCAAATATTTTCTGAACTATGCATTTAACTTAATTGTCACTTATAATGTCAACAAACTGTCAACAGTAATTATCAAATTTCTTTGACCAATGCTCAATTCTATGAACTGTAAATTGCAACTTTATATAAAACGGTAAGTTATTATTTCTAATTAATTGCACCTTTATAAAATGTATTTACTTGCTTTAGAGTTGGTATACCTAAAGAAACACCCACCTTGTATCGTTCTTACTCTACCTCCAAAACAGCAATCTACTTAAAATTAGCAGCTTGGTCACGTTTGTATTCCTGCTGTAACGCACCGCTCACTAACAGACAGCTCACTCCTGTTGACCACAACCGATAAATCTTAATCACCCAGCACCTACCAGCATACACTGTGTCTCGATCTTCTCTCTTACCTGTCACCTACTGAAATGAACACTCCTCAAAAACAGTTCCTTGCCATGCAGCTGTCACAGACGATCCATCAATGTCACACCTCTTCCAATGCTCCAACTTTCAAGTACCCCTGTAGTAAGCAGCCTACAGTAGCATACCAGATCTGGACCTGCCTCAGCTATTCACCTTGTAATGGATCCTATTCCTTCCTTAATGCTCCCACGATCTCTCCAAGCAGCAACACCCAAACTTATGTAGTCACTTGCCAACTTGTATGTTTTAAAATAAATCTATTCCAAATAAATCTTCAATTCATCTCTTGTAAATAACCATTCTGATATTCATTTAGTTTTACCATGTACTATTAATATGTTCTCTAACTTTTTCTTCCATACTCTTACTTCTTTAATATTTCGTTTCTCTTCACACTTCGTCGATTTAGTTATTGCCCGTTTTACGTTATCCAAACATTATTAAGTAATACAGGATTAAAATTCCACTTTTTTATTACGACCAAAATTCTAAATTACATGTTTCTCGATTTGTTGTTTTTTTTCTTATTATTATTGGAACAAAATTTACTTAACTACCATATATTTCATTATTAATGCCTTCTACTTTATAATATTATTTGATCTTTACCTACTTTAATAAAATTAAATTCTTATCAGAATCTGCACTTGCATTCCTGATATTACCCTCTATTAACTATCCTTTCCAAAACACCTGTAACGGTTCAAAAACTATCATTTCATTAATATTTTGCTCAAATTTAGATTTCATTAATAAACTTTTTATAAACGTTCTCACCCTTTAGGATGGTCAAAATAAATTGTATTAACATTCCAATCTCTATCTATACATTCAAAATTTAGCCAAAACCAGCACATAGTGTATCATAACAATATATTCTGTTTCAACGACGAAAGCCGTACCTTTTACAATAATGGTACATTACAGTTTATGAACGTATCACTGTTGCCATTTATTTAATTATGTAAGAAAATATATCTATATACGTATACATTGTCCGTAGCAGATTTTGTTCATTTACCAATTAATGATAAGCTAAAATAAATTATTAGAGTATACAGCGTGTTACGGTTCTTTTGTGGCTTCCCCTGTACTAGTAGAAATTTGCTAGTTGAATTTTATTCCCAAGTATTAGCTCGTGGTTTTATTTGGTAATTTTGCATGCATTAGAATAGGCCTAGTTAGTTGTATTTTAGTTTTTACACATTTTATTATAATTAATAAGTACCTTCGTATGCACTTGCCCTAGTAATTAACTAGAATCCACTAATTAAATTTATTTTGGCTCCATTTCTACAAATATTTAAACCTAGTGGTTAGGCAACCGTAAGCGCAATAATTATAAACTATTCCTTAATCTGGTTTGTTGCTAAAGGAATGTTGTTATCTCTAGATGCAGTCAAATTTTTCAGGATGGTTTTGTAGATCTTCTGGCCCAAATTTTGGAAAGTTTTTGATAACTTGTAACTCTTGGACCTGTAGGTGTATTTTTGGATTTCTTTCCATTCGAAATTTTTGTGCTGACTGGTTGTTGGTGCCCCGCAGTTTAGTGCTTCAAAGAGCCCTTTGGCTTGGCTCATCTCCGAACAGTTTTATGGAGAATCTCTTCTAGATTATATACCTTTTTCGACGTTCGTAATAATTAGTTAGCTAATTTACTTACTTCTCGTCGCTTGGACGGATTTTCGGGCCAACTCTGCAAATTCCCTCTGGCTACACTTCAGCGTTACGTAAGCCCACGATAGCTTCTGCCTTTTGCTCGAAGGTCGATTTGGGGAGTTTGTACGTTTTTAGCCAGTTCCGCTGGGAGTCAATTCTCGCCGGAGCTCCAATTTTGATGGAAACCAATCCATGTGCTCCTGCATCTGGATTCCACTAACCACTCGCCAAGGACTCTGTTAGAGAATCCGAGGCCACCGCCTTGCCTACCTGCAGATTTCGTTGCGGCTTTTGCGGCTTTTGCGGCGCTAGCGTGAAGCCATTCACGTCTCACAAGCTGTCACTGGAAGTCGACGCCATGCTCCGCCTTTCGTTCCCCATGTGTTCGACTGCAAGAATATGTATATTTGGATGTGTATTACTGTAAGCAAACCACTCACCTAGCTATTTTATAAATGCCAAGTGTCACGCCGCATACATTGTTGTTAAATTAGGCGAATTTCCCCGCACAAATTATCTTAGGGCACTTAGGTTATATGAATCGTCCCATCGTGTGCATGTACGTTCCATCCAGGCGAATCTTTGTACGCAGCTGATTTGAGAGCAGGTTATGCTCGTTACTTTATGTTTGTAGTTCACTTTTAAGCAACATATAGAGCCCGCTGCACTGCAGCTCACCGATAGTTAGTGTTAAAAACAAAATTACCTCGGCTTTCCTGATTCAATTCATACTTGGTCGTTCCTTCTCTGCAAATGATTATAATATAGAATCGTGAGATTTAGTAGCAATATAGTAAGATCACTGCACTCGCCGGTAGCAGGTTTTAGACGTGTTAATACACTTTTATCGGAATACATACCGCCTCTTTTGTAGGTTACGAGCCCCCGGCGCTGTGGTTCACTGCCCGCCCCGGTACTCATCCCCGCCAGATCCGCGGTTACTTATATTAGTTACACAGCCTAACGTAGAAACCAGTATGTTAAAGAGCTTAATAAAAGTATAAGTTGAAGCGTTCATTACTGGTACTGATGTCTTTATTCTAGGAAACCACCCCGTAACTATATTGCCATACAACCCCGGTGTTCTCGCCTCGTAGTAACTTTGAATAATTACTTTAAAGTCATTTGGAGCAGACACTCGGGGCTAGACGTCGGCTGAATACTTGCATAGCTCTGCTCTGCCGCACCCTGCCTCACAGGATGCCTGCAGATTAGTTACTTCAACGTATAGCTTGTTACTATCCACGTTATTTAATTCAATTATTCCTATTCGCGGAACGCCGTTTGCCTTGTCGCTTTTTGGTGAGGAATTTCTACGCACTAGTGTAGCTCTGCTCTGGAACTATTGCGTCTGTTTTACCCGCTTTTATTGGAATGTTGTCTTTTGGCCATTTCGCCTAGTTTCAATGTGTTTTTTCTTACATATTTATTGCTGCGTATTGCCTACTGTGTTTTTATATATACATATATATTATTGCTGAGTATTTCCTGGTCGGTTTGCATGTTTACATTTATTATTGCATACTGTTTGCTTTTGGTTCTGGATATATATATACATTTGTTATGCACTAGAGTATTCAACATACAATAAAGCTGTGATATTTTATTGGTAGTTATTTTGATCTGTTTGTTCTGCTGGATTTATCTCTACCTTGTTGTGGTCCGAGGCAAGGATTAAACTACGTCGAGGACCTGGCGCCCTCTCATTTTTTTTATTCTCTTTCAGCGTAGCTAGAACCCCGACCCTACTTGACGAGTTAGCCCAATTAGGCCGATAATTACCAGCAGGCAAAATACCTACTATAACTTTTGCCACCAGGTAAGGCCAAAACCTTTATCCTTCCTCACAAGCGTTAATTCTAAAATATATGTTTTCATCGTACAATATTAGAAAATCGAATTTTATCATCTCCATAGAGACGAGAAAGTGTGCGTTTCTAAGGTTAGCCCTGCAAAACAGCCCCGAATGGCTAGCCAAGTAAAACAATTTCGACGTTTTCCAGAGAGGCCGCTGCAATAATCGGTCAAATCAAATTTAAAAAAAAAAGTTTATAATTAACTTTTTTGCTTTAAATAATAGCTATTCCACTTTTATAAAAATATTGTTCAACGAAACTTCATTTTAGCAATGTATTAGTTACATTTTTAATATAAAATAAACATCAGATAGATTTCTGTAGAAGGTTATGTCTAACTACGGGTAGATGGCGCTGCAGTTTGACATGCAAACAAATGCTATTCGATTTGCAAACATTCGCAAATTGTTTGATTATTGTTGACAGCTCTGTCAATTTCAAAATAATAACCTGGATGAGAGCTATGTTGACTTAATTATAGCAAATATTTTATTTGAATTAATTACTAAGTAATATGGATTTTGTGGACCTCAAATGCTAAGACGTGATGGAGTATTCATCTACTATCACGGCAAGTAATATTTCTGACCAATTACAGCTATCTAATTTGTCTAAACAGGGAACTACTTTTTCCAATAGTACCTACCTAAAATCAATAACTCCATTTTTAATATCAATATTAATTAAGTTTTTAATAAATTATTGTATTATTTAATTTGCTTCTGAATTAAAGTTCCATCGTTCTGTAGTTTTATTGTTCCGTATTACCAAAAATGATTGCAGGATGGTGTTGTAGGATGAAAAATAATGTATAAACCATGGGCGGTAAAGTGATTTTCCAGGCTTCAAGAAGTGTCCAGGCTCGCTAAAGCTCGCCTTTCCATTTCTTCTTTTAGCCTTGAAAATAATCATTTTACCGCCTAGGTCTACAATATACTATTATTTTCCTTATAATTTTGAGATAAAATGATGCTAACCTCTAATTTGATTTATTTGTATTTTATTTTAATTATCTCATGTACATGAAAGATTTGTACAATATCAAATGACGAATACTTACCTGAATCAAACATTTGTTATATTAGGACAACGCGAAGAACATTTTCTACGGAAGTTCAAATTTAGAAGGCACTAATATCTACGAGATTTATTTCACCATTGTATTTTACTGGCTACCAAATATAATCCTGCAAATTGCTTTTCCTAATTTAGCAGAATAATCTAGACCCAATAACCTACTACACACGAAATCATTCCAAGTTAGGGAGAAGGGGCAACCTAGAAACAGGAGGCACAAAAGATGTCCAATATAGACGGAGCGAATACCATTCATACGTTCTGAATTAGTTCATGAACTACCCTCATATTTGCACCATTCCGGGATTCCAATGTTCGGCAGGCAGCAGCAGTTGAGATTCACAACAGCTGTTACGGTATTTAATAATTGATTCGAAAGTATCAATGTCGCCTCGAATGTAAGTCATCACTGTGCCTCGATGACTGATGAAGCACACAAAGAGCAAATGGTTAAGCTCCGATCAATATACGTCACATCAACGTTCATTTTAACTAAAACGAGGCTTTTAGGGGTTGCTGTTATCCAAATGCGCTTTTGTGTAAGTGCGCAAAAGTCCCGCGATTTTGATAAGCAAAACAAGTTCGGTAAATAATTTCTTGCGCAAATAAAAAAGACTCAGTCAGAAATATAAAATTAACATTTCCAATTATCAAGTTTTAACAAACAGCAACATTAATAATGTAGTCGCATTGTAATTCGTATTCTTAAACAAGATACTACAAGGTTGAATAAGTAAGTAGTTGATTGAAGATTTAATTTATTAATCAAAAGTAGAAAATCTGTAAAGGGATTTACTCTGAACTTCCCTCGCAAGTGGAATATTTAAAAAAATTAAAAACAAATTGGGGTAAAAATATTTAACGTTCCTAATAACACTGAAACAATAAAAAGAAACACTTGCTAATGCAAATTACATCAATTTGCAAATAAAAAAGATCTCCGCGCTCCCAGGCGAATATTTCGAGGCGAGTTTCTAGTCTGCGGCTAGAATAACTGTACCGGTGGCGTGTTCGAAGTGGTCGAGTTTCTACTGCGTTATAAAGATACCATATTATTCTGCCCCGTTTGTGATGTTTACCCTGTATCTGTTAGATTTCATTTTCGCCAATGGTAAAGCCTGAGCTACGTGCAAATTATTACTTTGATCTTTTGCAAATATAACAAGTGGAAGTTGTGACACTAAATATATTGAAAAATCAAAGGCAACGAGGGGTAAAAATATCTTAAGGTTCCTAATAATACTGAGACAAACAAAAAAACACTTGGTAATTCAAATTAAATCAATTTGCAAATTGTCCAGACGGGATTAGCTTTCAGCGCATACGGAAAGAATTTCAAAGCTAAATGAGCATGTCATGCGCATCGTACCTGTCGATCGCACTCTACAATGGAATTGTGCCTAATATGGGCGCGCAGCGACTACATTATATTGAATAGTTTATTTTTGCCCATCTTTGTTTTTTTTTGCAAGAATTACCCCGCATTTTTTGAGTCCCATTTTTGTCAAGTGTAAAACCTTAACTATGTACAAATTAATACTTTGCTCACTATTCCTCAGTTCAAGCAAAAATAGACAAAGTTTTATTTTTTAAAAGGGCTTATCCTGTATATATTTTACCGAAATTTTCTCGGTTTTATGCCAGGTAGACATATAATCCGCTTGCAAAATATCGACTTCCTCTAACAAATAGTTTTTGAGCTACATTGCCAACAGACAGATGGCTAGACAGACAGACATACAAACAGACAGACAGATCAACAGACAGATGGAATTGAAAAAATCTGTTTACCATCATCCTGAAACGTGAAGATCTGAAGAAATCTTGGAAAGTGACTATTTCGAGAATAAAATACTTTCTTCGTGTTTTTGACGAGAGAAGTAAAAATATTGCAGATGGGATTCGAACTCAACACAATTTTAGCGCCTCCGGAAGATATTTTAACGGGAAGCAAGCAGACCGCGCATATCGCGCCCGTCGTTTCCATCCTGCCTCGGGGGACTCTTCGGATATCCGCTATGCAGATAGATTAAACACAACGCACTTATTCGTTGCCCCTCTCTGTCATTTACAATATGTATCCTACATCTGTCGGCTCCCATTTTATCAAACATAAAACCTGAGCTTTGTACAAACTATTACTTTATCTATTTCTCAGTTAAAGCAAAAACAGACAAAGTTTAATTTGTTAAAGGTGCTTACATGGTATCTATTTGACCGAATTTTTCTCAGTTTCATGCCAGATGCCATAAGCAAAATATTGTCTTGCTCCAACAAATAATTTTTGAGTTACACAGCCAACAGACAGATGGAATCTCAGAAGATGTTCCGCGATTACAATACCTCTTTCGTCTTTAGACGAGGTAAGTACAAAGGTACAAGTTGAACATCAAATAATTACTGAAAAGTAACTGCAACGTTAATCTGATATAATTGTAATTAACTAGCTGTGAGAATATCTGTTAAAAATATACAAGCTATTTTGAAAAGAATGATCAATGATCTAAAAATGTCATTGGAGAATACCCACAAACTTCACCATTGTATGTGAGCACTTCAATGCAAAACGCAGACACCAGGATGAAGCCAAAATATCTGCAGGAAACTTTAGTAAACAAAAATAAGGAATCATCGAGGAGAGGCCTCTTAAATTTTCTGTTGGAAAGTAACCTGTATTTAATGAACAGCTATTTTTACAAACAAAAATAGAAAGAGATAGGCATGGATAATCCCGAATGGAAAATCGATTATACGTATAGGACTAATAAAACCGCAATATTTCAGGATGTTAGCGTCACATCAAGTCTCAATAAGAAGTGACCATCGCAAAGCTAAAATGAACTTTAACCTAAGAAAAGAACGACATAGATGAACTCGATAAAAAATAAATAGAAAAATGGCAAAACACATAGGTTTAGAAACATTTTAAAAAGTAGTAACATATGACCTAAGAGGAAATTTTTCCAAGAACAACTAAATGTAACTATAACCAAATACCTACTTGATGCCATGCAGAAATTTTGTCCACAACAAAATTTAGAGTAAACTCAGCCAATACACAAAGTACTAATAAACAGAGCAACAGAGCAACAAAAATGAATTATGAAAACAGGAAACTGTAAGGAAATATAACAAGTTAATAAGGGCACCGCATGGGACATTGGAAGAGATATAAGAAGCTACAACTGGCAATAGAATGATAACCAGAAAACAGCTACTCTTAATTGTGGAAGAATTTGATATTAAACTATACCGAGCGCAACTAGGTGTAACAAGCGTGGTAGTAAATCAAGGATCTGCAGTGCTACATGAAATCACAACAGATGAAATAGACAACTGCTTAAAGGAAATTAACAATAATAAACTTCTTGATATTGATATAATAGTCAAATGGAAGAGAGAATAAAAGCACTCTTAGATATAATAAGAGATCTGTTCAATCTGTCGTAATAATAACTTTGTAAAAAAGAACTGGAATAGGTACTCGTACATCGAAATAATTTGATACATAAAAACGTGGCATAACCAGCATAGAAAACTTATAACCAATAAGCTTTCTACAAGATGGGTACAATATATTTACAAAAACAATCATCAAGAGGTGGATCTTTCCCAGCTGAGACAGCAAACTGGTTTCCGATTGAAATATGAGACAAAGGACGGGCTGCACAGTGCACACCCAATACCTTTGGTACCAGTGTTTGTCGACTTCTAAGAGGTTTTCGACACAATCAAGATGTAAGCCATATTATCAACACGAGGTCAATGCGCATCTATTATCTAGATACCCCCGACTTATACATAGCATATAACATGTGTTCAAAAAAATGTTTCGAGAGGGCTTTGAACTAGATTTTGTCTTACTATTGCATGTGGGTGACTATCCAACACTATAATATATAAGCCAATCATATTGCAGACATTTAAATTTTTCAACCAATAAGAACAGTATATCACTGAATATTGGGCACCATGAAAAATATTCAAAAAACAATGTACCTACTCAAAAACTAGGTGGCCTTGTTGCGAAATGTCGCTTACCACTTACATTACGTATCAGAAACATCAACAGTGTAGAGTTTGGTTTGCGTTAAACATTTTAAAATGTTGGATTTTGGAAGTATTCATTCCGATGAATTTGATTGAGAATGAATAGTTATATTAGTTGTTGAATCATTTTTCAATAAAGTTAATCGTTATGTTTTATGTATTAATATTGTTAAATAGTCGTCCCAAATACCACTCGAAGTGGATATACTTTTTAAAAAATATTTTGCCATTTCCATTTCCATATTGCAAATTTCACTCAACAAAATATGACATGATTTTGTTTCGTGAAATTTAAATGCAGTAATTTAAATGAAAACAGCTAAGTATTTGTCAAAAATATATCCTCTACTTGTCGCTCTACATCGCTCTACCCAGAATTAAGCGCGCTGAGTCACTTGAGTTGTCAGTTGTAAAAGGGAGGTTATGTGCATACGCAATCCATAACATTGTTACGACATGACTTTCAAAAATTACTGTTTGACAGAAGGCCACTTGGTAACCATTTTTTAACGCACTTTACAACAATTGAAGGGCAGCTCCTCTATAAAAACACCAACGAATTTCCAATTGAAAGAGGGGTTAGACAGACCTTTCACACCATTTACGACCGTACGTTTTCGAAACTGAAAAATGGGGTAACATGAGTATCAACATAAACGGCATAAAATTAAATAATCTAAGCTTTGCGGATGATATTGTGCTTATAGCAAACAACTGGGTGGTGGAATTAGATTGCTAATACAACTAAAACAAGCAACAGAAGGGAGATTGGTTTTTGCATAACACAAAGAAATAAAAATAATGAGCAACCTAGTGAAAGGGAGAAATAATACTGGACAATGGAATCATAGAGAAAGTAGGAAAATACAAGTATCTGGGACTTAACACCAGAACACGTAGGGACTACCAAACACATGAACTGCAAATAATAATGATTGGTTATATCTAAAACTCAAAGATGTTTTCAAGAATGATCTACTGACTAGCCTGAAATTCAAAATTTACTAGCAATGTGTTTTGGTTGCTATGAATTACGAAGCAAAGGCACTTAGTCTGACTAACGGTACCGTTGATAAATTGGGAGTTGCCCAAGAAAAATGAAAAGATTCATAATATGAATATAAATACAAGAAAGAAAGGCAGACATCCGGAAGAGAACAAAGATCAAAGTTATAATGGAACAAATTGCACAGCTGAAATGGTGGTGGACAGGGCACGTTGCAAGGCTGAAGGACTGAAGATGAATCGTAAATTGGAGACCACGGACAGATAAAAATTTTGTGGAAAAGGCTCTACTCAGAACTTCCCTCGCAAGTGGAAGATGAGATACTATATATTTTGAAAAACCAATGGCAACTAGAGATAAAAATATCTTAAGGTTCCTAATAACACTGAAATAATGAAAGAAAACACTTGGTAATTCAAATTAAATCAATTTACAAATAAAAAATGTGTTGCAAGCGCAACCGTCGATCGCATTCCGCCACAGAGCTGTGCTTAATATCGGTGCGTAGCCACTACATTATATTGAACAGCTTATTCTTGTTCATCTTTGTTATTTTATAATTAGCGTGCATCTGTTGAGTAGGTACTATTTTTGTCAAGTATAAAGTCTAAAGTATGTGCAAATTAATACTTTTATTTATTCCTCAGTTAAAGCAAAAATAAACGAAGTTCTATTTTTTAAAGATGCTCACCTTGTATATATTTGACCGAAATTTTCTCGGTTTCATAGCAGGTGGACATATAATCCGCATGTAAAATATCATCTTCCTCCAGCAAATAGTTTTTAAGCTATACCGCCAACAGACAGACGGGCAGGCGCAATTGAGACAAATTGTTTTTTGTCAACCAGAGACCCTGAAACGTGAACATCTGAAGAAATCTCGGAAGGTGATTTTTTCGCGAAGTAAAAAGCAAAGGAAGGCCACCAAGCGATGGAGCGACGACGTCATAAATCACGGGGTACTGAATAAGAACGGCCCAGGACCGAACAGAGTTAAGGCACTGGTGGAAACAGGCACACGAATTATGGTTATGAATCGTAATATGTTGTGTAATTATGGATATATTGTGTGCCATGTCATTATTTTCTGTATCGTTCTCAGCTCTGTGCAATTTGTTTCTCAAATTGTAGCTACATTTTCGGCTATATGTATAATGTAGTTCCGCTGTACTATTCGTTGTCGTTGCCGTACAGTTTTGTGTACTCTGGAGACGTTTTTCCAGAATTTATAAATATTAGAAAATAGTTTCTGATAATTTTAATACAATAATCAGTTGAAAATGCTAAGCCTAGCGTTGCCAGACGAATTCCTATGCAGCATTTAAAATGTTTGTATAATTGTTTTAATTTGGCATTTGTTCATGTTCCTTACAAGAAAAAAAGTTGGTTCTTCAAACATTCTTATTCTACTTTTTCATATTCTCTCTTAATCTGCAGTTGATATTTCAAAACTCCGAGAGAACGCCCAGACTAACACGCCAGACATACACAATTAACGAATTCAGATACGACTCTGTTTTGCGGAGTTCTTCACAATAGTTACCAAATTTTTACTCCCAAAGACTTCAAGATTGTTCGCGCTTCTTAATTTTCTTTTTTAAATATAAAACTACAAATTACTGGAAAATAATCCCTTCAAAAATTCAATTCTTTACAAAACTGCATACACGTTTCAGACTTCATGTAAAATTTAGACCCGCTCTCCTATTTATAAATATTTATAAAACAGTTTACGATAACTGTAGTACATACAATGAAAATACTTAGTACATCCCGGAGTCCATGTATATTAAATATGATATAAGAACACTAATAGGTACATCATTATCTCCCAGAACCTCCAATCGTAAGTACCTCTTCAATATAGCGAATCTGACCCTTACTTTTCGTACTGTATATAATAACATGCCTCTACGGCACGTAATGGATTATTTTTAGAGTCCGTAGAAAGTCTGGTAATAAAACCGTTCGAGGCATTAAGAATCGCCATAAAATGAACAGAAATCACTTTTTATCCAGCGCCATCGCTGATCTTGATATTATTTCGAACTGCGCAACAAGTGCATTTGAAAATTTGCGGACATTTTTATTTTATTATCAGTTACTGTCAATCAACTAAATGGCTGTCTTGAAATATTTTATTGGTTTTAATCTATGCAGGGACGTCTTAAGCGGAGGTGCAAGTGTTGCACGGCACCCGGACGCCAAAATTTGGGGGGCGGCAGCTAGGCGTTGTGTACTCTGTTTCTGCTGAGATTTCAATACAACACAAAAAATCTGTAATAGTAATTTACGTAACAAGTATAAAAAGTGGAGCTTTTCAATACGAGTGAGATGTTTCCGGAAGAGGCCGTTAGGCCGAGTCCGGAATTTCGAGACGAGTATGGAAAAGCCACTTTCATACGAGTTTCGTACAATATTTTTTCTTACACTAACATACAAAACGGAATACTAAATTTATCCTCGTATATAGCAAATAAGTAGAGTAATATTAATGTAATGTAATATTATATGTGTTGTAACTAAGGAAACGCGGTATTCGTACGGCAAAGTAGCACTTTGCCATACGAATACCGCAAAATACTACTATGCCGTACGAATACCGCAAAGTGCAACTTTCTGATTAATAAATTGTACGGCAAAGTAGCTCTTTCAATGCTAGTGTACGAAAAAATACTTTACCCAGAACTTCCCTCGCAAGTGGACGTTGTAACACTAAACAGTTTTAAAAATCAAAGGAAACTGGGTGTAAATATGTTTTCACGTACAAATAATACAGAAATAATAAAGGAAAACGCTTGAACGCGAATTACATCAATTTTCAAATATAAAAATCGTTACCGGTGGGATTTGAACCTCAGTGCCTGCGAATGCAAACGTTCACCAATTTTTTACAAGTATACAATGGCGGACAATAGATTTTTGACCGGCCTGTCATTCGCTTGGCGCGGTTTATGTTGGTGGCACTGTATGTCTATGTCAAATTCGAGGTTAATAGGTTAGGTTTTGCGTCAGTCTGTATCAAAACTGACGCAAAACCTAACCTGTTAACCTCGAATTTGACATAAACTTACAGTGCCACCAACATAAACCGTGCCAAGCGAATGACAGGCCGGCCTAAATTTATTGTCCGCCATTGTACGAAGCCCTTCTTATATCACCTGGCTTAACCTTCTCGCCAGGCATATATTAAGTTTCGTGCTGAAGCGAGGTGCGTTCCAATTCTCGCTATGTAAAGTAAATTATATTTTTTACAACAATAAATCAATGCAGATCATTCTTTCACTAAAAATGTCTTCATTCTTTTGGATACATTACATACGCAGAATGTATATATTTATGTGCAATAGTTCTTAAGTTACCTCCATGTTGAAATGCATGTCACACATTCCCCGCTTTGTTTAAACAATTTCTGTAACATTTGTTAAAAATATTTTATATTTTATATCATCTAAATCTAGAAAGAATAAGATTTCTACTAGTTTTAGATTTATTGATAAATATTCAAAACTAAGTCTGTAGATGCAATGTACGCATAAAATTAATAAATTTTCAGTAATAAAAAAAATCGTGAAATATTATTTTCTCTTTTTTACAATCTCAAAAAAATGGGGACCTCCACATTTATTTCCGCAACTTAATTCCAGATAGTGTACATTCTATTAAACTGTATATTCGAGTGCACATTCTATGATCGAATTTATGGCCTCGGCCTCGCCCAAATTTACGTCTCCTGTGTGTTTGCAGATGTACGATTTACGCATTTCTGCGGCTCGCGGCTAAAAAGGTCAACATAACGCAATTTATTATAATGTGCATTTTTTAACTGGTTTAACATACAATTCGTATCTGTTTTGTCAAGGATAAAGCCTGCGCTATGTACAAATTATTATTTTTATGTATTTCTCAGTTCAAACGAAAATTTAAAAAAATATTTTGTTTAGGTGCTCACCCTGTACATATTTGTATGACATTTTCTCGGTTCCGTGGCAGGTAGATACATAATATGTATGCAAAATATCGTCTTCCTTAAACAAATAGTTTTTAAGTAATACCGCCAACAGGCAAACAAACAGACAATCTGAATTGAGAAAACCTGGTTTTCGTTATCTAGGGACCCTGACACGTGACAATCTGGAGAAATTTGAGAAGGTGATTTTTTCGTGATTACAATACTTCCTACGTTTTTTAGACGATGGGAGTAAAAATGTGTACTGTGCGAACATTCGCTGTGGAACGCTCCAAATAAAAAATCCCCGATCATCTGCGGCCAAAATCCTCGGACACGTCGATCTAATTTTTTGAACGCGCATTTTTTCTGATAGTTGTCAAGTTTTTTTACCCCCACCTCTTTCCGTAATGACGTCATCGCCATTTTTTTTAAATGGCAGCCACCACTTTTTTCTATGGAATCTGATTCTCCGTGAAATTCTGCGGTTGGGCGATGTTTATTTGATTAGTTAGCGACACTATTGGCATTTATGAAAAAAACTGATTTATGAAAAATTGAAAACAAAAAATCGAGATAGCTGTGGAATTTTTATCAATTGATATTTTATTTATTTGACGTTCTGGTAAATTGAAACAAATGAATAACAATTTACCAGAACGTCAAATAAATAAAATATCAATTGATAAAAATTCCAGTTATCTCGATTTTTTGTTTTCAATTTTTCATAAATCAGTTTTTTTCATAAATAACAATAATGTTGCTAATTAATCAAATAAACATCGTCCAACCGCATATTGCTGTAAGCAGAATTTCAGGGAGAATCAGATTCCATAGAAAAAAGGGGTGGCTGCCATTTAAAAAAAATGGCGATGACGTCATTACGAAAAGAGCTGGGGGTAAAAAAATTTACAACTATCAGAAAAGATGCGTCTTTACAAAATAAGGTCGACGTGTCCGAGAATTTTGGCCGCAGATGATCGGGGAATTTTTTATTTGAAGCGTTTCACAGCGAACGTTCGCACTGTATAATAATATCGAGAGATCCAAAAAAAACTGTTCCTCAGCGGGCTGTGGAAATTCAACGTATGAATAATATGTTGGTGACACTGTACGTCAATGTCAAATTCGAGGTTAGCAGGTTAGGATTTGCGTCATTTTGTGTCAAAACTGACGGAAAACCTAACCTGATAACCTCGAATTTGACATTGACGTACAGTGTCACCAACATATTATTCATACGTTGAATTTCCACAGCCCGCTGAGGAACAGTTTTTTTTGGATCTCTCGATATAAGGCGACTACGGGTTACTGTAATGTATCTATCTATAGTAGGAATTGTGAAATAAAATGTTTATTTCTATTTAACAAAACATAAACATAGTTCGACGACCACAAAGCCTCTCTCTCTCTCTCTCTCTCTCTCTCTCTCTCTCTCTCTCTCTCTCTCTCCGTGACGCTACAGTCCTATCAAACCTGAGCCTCCTTCAATTTCTTCCTCCACACATCCCTATCTTTCGCTACTTTTTCCCAATTTCCGTAGTAACTCCGTGACATCTTGCGTTATGTTCTCTGACCTTCTACGCCGGGGTCTCCCTCTTATTCGTGTACCTTCAAAATGTGCTTTGTAAATCTTTTCTGCTGGTCTGTTATCTGGCATTCTAATCAGATGTCCGGCCCATTGCAATCTTAGTAGCTTAATGTGAGTTACCACGTTCAGTGATTTATACCTTGCATATATTTCGAAATTATAGAGAATCCTCCAACCTTCATTCTCTTGTAGCGGCCCAAATATTTTGCAGAGTATTTTTCTCCTACCTGAGTAGCATTTCTTCGGTTTTCTTTGTAAGTTTCCAGGCTTGGCTTCCGTACGTTACAACCGGTCTAATCATCGTTTGATATATTTTAATTTTAGTATCTCGGCTTATTACTGTTGATTTCAATGTTTTGTGTGGTGCATAGTAAGCTTTATTTCCTGCTAATATTCTTCTCTGAACTTCTTGCGATATATCGTTGACTTCATTTAGTTGTGATCCCAGGTAATTAAATTGCCTCACTACTTCAAAATTTCGGTCATCCATTGTTATGCTTTGTCCTAGCCTTCTACTAGGTTTTATTGTTAGGCACTTCGTTTTTTCCTCGTTAACTTCTAGACCGCACTTTTGTGCTTTCATTTCTATTCTTTTATATGCGTCTTTTAGATCTGGTATTGACCTCGCAATGATGTTTACCTCGTCAGCGTAGCCTACTATCTGTACAGACTTGTTTGGTATTGTGCCACTTTGTTGAATGTCTGTTTCCTTTATTACTTTATCTAGATCAAGGTTAAATAATGCGGGCACTAAACTGTATTCCTGTCGCAGTCCTTTATTAGTGTTAAACGACTCTGTTAGCTTATTTTGTATTTTGACGTGGGAATTTGCATTATTCATTGTTGTTCTGGTAAGTCTAACATATTTCTTAGGAGTTCCACATTCTTCCATTGCTGCATACAGAGCTTCCCTATCCACGCTGTCGTCTGCTTGTTTAAAGTCGACAAACAGTTGATGTATGGCTATATTGAATTCCCAAGATTTTTTCGCAATTTGCCTCATTGTGAAAAGTTGGTCCGTCGTTGACCTATCCCTCCTAAAACCGGTCTGGTAATCTCCAATTATTTCTTCGGCATACTAATTTATGCGCTTACGTAGTATGTTAGTGAATATTTTTTAAGCTACACACAATAGTGATATCCCCCTATAGTTTCTGCAGTTTTGTCGATCTCTTTTTTTGTATATGGGACTTCTGATAGCCGTTGATCATTCTCGGGGTATTTCTTCAGTTCTCCATATCTCTCTGATTAGGTTGAGCAGTTGTTCTGTAGTTTTCTCTCCTCCATATTTTATAAGCTCTTCCGTTATGTTGTCCACTCCCGGTGCTTTGTTATTTTTCATGTCATCTATACTTGCCCTTACTTCCTGTAGTGATGGTTCTTCTATTCGGGGTTCAGCGGTATGTTTTGGGGCAGACTCGTCCCGTTTCTCATTTGTGCGGTAACCACTTAACAGCTCGGAGAAATGCTAATACCTACCCTTTTTTCGTCTGTTAGCCATTTTCCTTGGGCGTCCTTGCAAGTTGAAGTTCTGGGTTGGAACTCTTTGCTGGTATCCTTTAGAACTCTGTATAGTTGTCTACTTTCTCGGTCTAGGACATTTGGGCGCGGCCGTTTGGGCGCGGCCGTCTGGGCGCGGCCGTTTGGGCGCGGCCGTCTGGGCGCGGCCGTTTGGGCGCGGGGACACTTGGGCGCGAGACACTTGGGCGCGAGACACTTGGGCGCGAGACACTTGGGCGCGAGAAAGGGTCAACATTGGGATTCAGGAACACATTAGGTGTGAATAATTTCAATTTGGCATAAATAAACAAAAATTTATTAAATCATTATTTATCCTGAGAAGTTAATGTAATTAATCAAACAATATTAAAAGAATAATCCAATTATTTATTGAAACCGTTATGAGATTAATTTTAAATAGGGTGGTAGTATGTACCTATATTAGATAAATTTTTAAATAAATCCGAATAAAAATAAAGAAGGTAGAATATTAGATTAGTTTTGAAATAATTCTGAATATATAAAAAAGGCAGTACCTATGTTAGATATGAAATAATAATTCTGAATTGAAATAAAGATGGAAATAGATTCTATATAGGTGTTGAAAATAATTTTAAATAAAAATTCATTTATTGTGCTGGTAAATAAATAATGCTGTGCTATATTTAATCGATTGATGGTTCTAATGTTTAATATGTTTCTAATATGTGTTCTGTTTTGACCGAAACTAGTCGACTTCGAGTTTTGTTTATAATGATAATACTTAACAATAAACCTTAAATTTTAAAGTAATCAATTATTTTCGTTATGTTATGAACCGAAATAAGAATAATAATAAATAATCATATAAAAAGATTAATTTTAATAATCAAAATTTATTTTTGACATTTTTACCATTATAATACATATTATTCTTAAAGTAAATATATACATTTTTTTTAAATATAAACAAGAAGCATCCACGCATTTATTTCATAATTGTACGAAATGCCTCTTAAAAATTCTAAAATGTCCCTATTGTTTACGCCGTCTACATGATTATATTGATTATTATAATCTTTAACCAATTTTTTTATTTTCTATCAGTCTGGATACATTTTTGTTTATTTTTCAGTGTTCTCATTTCCCGCAAGTAACTGTTCATAAGCAACATCTCTCCTTCGTTGAATAGTTTTCAGGCTGTCGACGAATCTCCAAATGGTTGGATGGTTCATCAATAGCTCTGTTTGTACCCAATCTCTATTCATTTATTCTTTGTTACTTATTATTTTAATGTAATAAATCTCCGCAAAAGATTTGCTAGTATTTACCGGAAAGTTAAAATTTTTAACTTGCTTTAATAATATTCTAATTTTTGACTATTAATATTTCTATACTAAATTTTTGCCGCCCGCCACCTCCTTGGACGTGCTTTAGGTAATTTTCGTTATTTAAAATAAATTTTCAGACCTATGAATAGTAAAGCTAGCTAATACTAATATTCGTTAGGTAATTAATTTCCTCGCGCCCAAATGTCTCGCGCCCGAATGGCTCTGCGCCCAAGTGTCTTCGCGCCCAAACGGCCGCGCCCGAACGGCCGCGCCCAAACGGCCGCGCCCAAATGTCCGGCTCCGCTACTTTCTTTGTTTTTATTAGCTTGCTCTATTTCTTTCAACTGTGTTAATAGCATTTCTCTTTTCTTTCTTCTACAGAGTTTCTTTGCTTCTCTCCGCATCAGTTGGTACCTTTCCGTATTTGCTCTTGTAGGTCTTTGGAGTAGTGCCTCCTTTGCTTCATTTCGTTTGATTATTGCCTCTTCGCATTTATGGTCCCACCATGCCTCCGTTTTCTTCCTCTGGCTAATTCCTAGCACCTTTTCTGCCGCACTACGTAAGTTATTCTTTAGTCTGGACCATCTTTCTTCCATTCCCTCTTGCTCATTAATTTCCTCTGCGTTCCATCTTAAGTGTCTTCAAATACTCCCTGAGTAACTTCTTCCTTAAGCTTGTGAGATAAAATGTTTATTTATATTGAACAAAACATAAACATAGTTCGACGACCACAAAGCCTAAATAGTTAATTTCGCACTCTATAATTCGATACTACACACTTCATTCGGGCAGAGCCTCCAGATGCCGTCAAAACAAAAACTTAAACACTTAAACAAAACTGTGGAGAGGCAGCCTATTTTGAGGATTGTTGTAACAGGAATTTACCAATCCAAACAATCAACTGTAAAATAAAAGTTAAGTTGTATTGCCTTCTGTTATTTATGTAAAATAAAAGTTGTTTAATGATTGCAGATGGCTGATGGAAGAAAGAGACTTGCCGATTTCCAATACCGAAAACGGAAAGAGGAAAACGAATAACACGTAGGAAATATTACAAGCTCTAATAGCAAGCTTCTTGAACCAGGACCTACAACAAGTTCAGCAGCAGCAGTCTCACCCTCGGTATCAGTCGCTGAACTTTGTAATTCTAGCCCTGATACTTCGGAACTGCAACTCAGTGCCGATGCATTGACATATCCTGCTCTTTGCCCATAGCTCATTTCAGATAATATTAAATTGGCAATAGTTGAAATCGGGCCAGTACAAATCAAGAATTTTCTCTATCGGCTGCTTATTTTCTTAAAAAGTTATTCAATAAAGAAACTAATTCGGGACTGCTCCTTTGTTTAAAATCTAGCGATTCTGTATTTTGTTTTTACTGTAAGCTATTCAACAGCTCTGCGAATGCCTTTAATGATAAAATAATTTACGTCGATTGGCGTAATTTATCTAGAAATATTGAAAGACATGAAGAAAGCGTGACTCATTTTCATAGTGTGAGACAATGTGTACACTTACAACAAAATGTAGAGAAAGGAACAACCGTAGACTTTATAAATCTTGTCTCAAATGGATTGTAAAAAAGAGGTGGATGGCGGTTATTGAAAGAATTATATACTTCTTGTAATATTTAGGCACACAAATTTTGCTTTCAAAACGATAGCAGAAATGTTTTAAATTAATAGTATTTCAAAATTTGGTAATGTTATAGCAGAGCACTTAAATCGCATTGAAAACGCCAAACACCTCAATGATGATAACATTCAAAATTAACTAATCACTGTAATTAAGCGAAAAAATAAAACAAATAAAACACCCTAAAACATTCTAAATATTATGCTATTATATTAGATTGTACACCAGACATCAGTCATGACAACAAATTACTAGATTTGTTTATTCGAAACCCCCAACAAAATATGTTGCGACAAGGGAGCATTTTCTTAGATTTTATTCTATTACTGACACGACAGGATACGGATTAATTAAGTTTTTACTGATTTAAAAAAACAAACTTAAATATTAATATTAATGATATGCGCGGTCAAGACTATCACAATGGTGCTAATGTGCAGCACATAATATTAATTTAATTGTAAATGATGCCGCAAGAAGTTCGTTGGAAGTCACCAATTTTTTTGCCAATGTCCAGGAAGTATATGTTTTTTTGGCGTCAACGTCGCTGTGGCAAATCTTATTAAAGAAGAAACTTTCCACTTGAATTCTAAAGCCACTTTCCGATACACGATGTGAAGTAGAATTGACGCAGTGGAAGCCATTCGTTTTAATTTGGAAAAAAATTTCAATGTTTTGTTTTTTATTTATATTGATTCAAACAGGGACAATGACCCAAAAAACTTGGCAAATTCTTTGTTTTCAAAAATAAAGTCATACAAATTTGGTTGTTCATTAGTCACTTGGTATAACATTTTATTAAAAATGAATAGTGTAACTATAACTATGCAGCAATCTATTATGATACTTTCAGAGGGTGTTAAAATGTTAGAAGAAGTAAAAAGATACTTAAGTAAACGTCGAACAGACTCCGCTTAGACAGAAATGCCAAATGAATCAAAAGTCATTGCTGAAGAATTGGATTGTGTGATTAGTATTCCAGTAATCGGTACTGCGCGACCTATATTTGATTACGAAGGTAAAGACGATGCTATACAAAATCCAGAATTCCACTTTAAAGTCAATTTTTACTTTTTTTCTATTAGACACCGCCATAACTAAATTAGATGAAAGGTTCGAATTGCTAAGCAATCCCAACAATTTTTTCTCTTTTTTACACAGCCTTGGCACTCTAGCAAATTCCGATGATAAACTAAAATACTGGGCGGATTTGCAAAACAAATTGGCAGATTTTGAAACTAATCATTACGTTATAAATGCAGTCGATTTACTGAATGAAATAGAGATTTTACCGACGCATGTAAAATTTACCGCATCTTTAGTAGATGTTTTGAAATATATGTTTAAAAATATCTTAATTCGCATATTCCTAAATTTTTCGATTGCTTAATCATTTATTTAACATTACCTGCCACTGCTACTGAGAGTTAAAATTATTTTCAAAGTAAAAAATTACAAAACATTATTTAAGTATTATACAGTACCTATGTCCCCGGATTGGGTTACAAAGATAGAAAAAAAGCTTATTTTTGACTTCTCTTTATAAAAAACCCTGCTTGTTCTCAAATTAAAAATGCACTTGGCAAAATTTAAATATCTCCTTACGTATACGGGGGAGGTTCGAAAATATGAAAATAGCTCAAAAATAAAGTACCTACCCTTATTTTTCAAAATATACAGTAATGTTAATTGGAAATATTTGTTATAACATTTCTATTAAAATTTATAATTGCTTTGAATTGCTAATGATGTTTGGATCTCGTATTATTAAGTTTTTTAAGATACCTGTGTTTTTGTTGACAAAAATATGAGATTTTTAGCATCAACTTGGGGTCACATAAATTCTAAGTTAAGTGAACGAAACTGAAATTCGACAATACACTCTTATCGTATCCGTCAATAAATTAACTTTGAAGTATCTCGTTTGGTAATTCGCAGGGTAGTGGAAGTATAAGAAAACCAGTGAAAATTGTTTTTAGAACAGGTGGCTGTGACTTTATATTTGACACCTACTTTTAATTCTAAGCACTTTTTAAAATAACATTTTAATCTATTTTAAAAAATACGGGTGCTTTATTATTGAAACGTTTTCATATTTTCGAACCTCCCCCGTATATGAAAGCAGATATTTAAATTTTGACAAGCGCATTTTTAATTTGATAACAGGCAGGGTTTTTTACAAAAAGTAATTTTTATGAGAAGTCAAAAATAAACTTTTTTTCCTTCTTTGTAACCCAATCCGGGATCGTTGAAAAATATAGTATGACCAAAAATTAATCTCATCTAGTAGGGCTATGGACTTGTTCCTAATTTATTAATACAACTATAACTCACTTAAAAATCAAATGTCATGTTTGACATTTAAGTGTAAACATAGTTGGATTCATAAATTAGAAACAATTCCATACCCCTACTAGATGAAGATAATTTTTGTTCATACTTTATTATATAACACTTTTAATATTGTAATATTGTAATCGATACCTATTTTAATGTTATGATATTATGAGATTACTAATAAATGAAAGTGTTTGGTTTATGGTTTATGGTTTTCTGTTTAGCTTCACTCAACTCACATCACATACCTTTCATAACCACCAATCCACAACTCAAAGGAGACGGCATTTGAAACTTTGCACGGGGCGGTAGGTAAGCTAGAGACGCTTCTGAATCTAAGCCTTCTCAAATTTTATTGATGTACTAAGAAATATTGCAGATTTCATATCAATGCCAAAAGACATGGTACAAGTGAGAACTATTACGCAAAATTCTAATCTATAGGAATCGGCGAGTAAAAGGATTTTTTTCGTTAAGAATGTGCAACTGAAAACCGAAGTCACTATGGCAAAATATTTTTGCTGTAAATTATGTACAAGATCTAAAAAAATACTATAATAGTTTACAATAACTTAAAATGTGATGTTTATGTTATGCTTTGAGCAAATATTACGCGACATTAACTGACGACATTTTTGTCGTCATGCAGTAAAGCTACACGTGCATGTATATTGCTTTAAAATATAAAATGCAGAAGCTCAAAATATAACAAGCACTCATTTTCCTGCTCATTAAAACTTTACAGATGTATGCTTCACTGATGCTACGTACAATTAATTTATCCATTTGTTATAAATAACAAAAATCACAATAAATTGTAACATCAAACGTGAAATTCGTTGGCTTAGAAAAATTAATTATAGAATAACAAAAATGTGTTTCTCGGTTCAGCGATTTTATGTGGACCATGGCGAAAGGAAACCTAAGTAACAATCTATTTTGCTGTTAAATACTGGTAAAACACACTACATTAGTAAGATCAAGCAACGATTTCAACCAATAATACCTATTAACAATTCAAAAGTAAACTATTAGCCCAAACTATTTTTAATATAACTGTATTGCTATAGTACTAATTTTAATAAGGGTTTCATACTTTATACTTCTATATTGTTAACCTATCATGTGTCAAATTCAACCACTTATATTATGCAAGTAATAAACGATTGCACATATTGTCGCTAATATACCAATATTGATACATGTTGTTTGTTTTATAAATTGCCTTAAGTACTTGAGAAATAATCTACAAGTTTTAGTTATACCAGACTCCCTTCAATTTTAATACATCTTTGTTAACGATATTCCATCAATAATTGATACTTTACCCAACATGTGCTATATTTATCGGCTTGTTGTGCAGTTATTAGTAGAAGGAGGGCACTTATCCCCCACTCCTTTTAATTCGATTAAGCCACGCCCTCTTAATTCGCGGAATTATTCGCGGATTTCGCGGAATTTTCGCGGATTGACCTAATTAATTTCGCGGTTTGATCTAATTAATTTTCACATGTGCTACTGATTAATCACATATGAAGTTTGATATGTAATTTACATATGTGCTACTGATTAAATTACGCATTAGATTTTTTAATTTGCTTCTGGAATTACGCGTCGGACTTCGGCGGCCATCTTGGATTTCTGGCGGGAATATTTGAAATTTGAATTTTTTCCGATTTTTTTCTAAGTTCCATTATTTGAATTTTAAACTTCCCGGGCGTCGGCCATCTTGGTGCGCGCGCACTTCTCACGGCTGTCGTTTTTAATTTTGAATTTTCGCGGAAATATTGAAGTTCAAACTGGTAGATCTTCCGTCTCCCTCATCGAAGCTGTTGTCTCTCTCTCTCTCTCTCTCATGCACGGATGCCATTTTAATTTCGCGCGAATATTTGAATTTTAATTTTTTTTCAGATTTTTCTAAGTCCCTGTTTTGAATTTAACTTCTCGGGTGTCGTCCATCTTAGTTTTCTCACATTTATTTTAATTTTAAAAAAGCTTCCTGCGATGTCCCATGGCTGGAATCGAACCAGCGATCACAGCATTACGAGTACGAAGCCTTAACCAACTGGGCTATCGAAGGGATCGAGGTTAAATGAATTAAACATAACCACTTACGTGTCACGAGCCCAGCTTTAAACAAACTATTTTTCAAAAATTTAGATTATAAGAATAGGGGATGTGTAGCTTATTGTGTTTAAAGGTTGATACATTTTTTAAAAAATTAGATTTGTAACAGCTTATTAATTATTTTATAATTTGTGCCTGCTATATGGCTGGATTAACGAGATCCTCATTCTCCCTACCTACTATAGGAAGTTTCCGTCTAAGTTCCCTATTTAAAACAGGTCGGTGCCTGTGTATTGTTTGGTTTTAAAGGTTTGAACATTGTACCACTTAGCTGTTCTGACATTATACTTCCATATACATATTATAAATAAATTTTAAATGTTATTTTCGACTGAGTTTTAGCTTCTATAAATTACAACAGTGCCCTCGCCCATATAAAATAAGACATACGCATTAAATAAATGTTTTTATTGTATAAGAATGGTTGTCCCCCATAAATTTGAATAAAAACAGACAATTCGTTGAAAAAAATAGCTTTTCAATATCGTTTGCAAATAAGACAAGGGATACTGGTAAAAATATAAGTCAAACCATTTTTCTTGTAAAAAATTTACGAAAAGACGTAAGTGTTGGCGACAAATGAAAATAAATTTGAATAAAAACACGCAAAAATTACGAAAAGACGTATGTGTTGGCGACAAATTAAAATAAATTTGAATAAAAACGCACAATTTCGTTGAAAATCTGTACAAAGCGACTTTATAGTACCGAAAAAATGATGTAAAAAAGTTTTAAGAGTTATTTCTAAGCATAATTTTGCAAACGTTTAACAAATAAACCGTAATTTTTTAAAGTACATCACACAATTATGAAATCGTAGTTCAATTTATATGAATTTTCGATACTTTGTATGTGAAAAAATAGCTTCAATTACTAATATTTGAATAAAAACATGCGATTTCCAAAGCATTTCGTTTAAAATTTTAGAAAATCGACAGCATCTCTCATGAAAATTTATAAAAATCGGCATCTTGTCACATTAAATTCTGCAAAAACGACAAAAAACAATATTTTTATACAACTTTCATCGAAAAAAATAGTAAAATTTTACGAAAATACGTCTGTGTTGACGACAAATGAAAATAAATTTGAATAGAAACACGCAAAAATTACGAAAAGACGTATGTGTTGACCCCCAAAGTAACAAAAAATTTGAATAAAATCACGCAATCATACAGCATCTCACATAAATTTTCACAAAAATCGACATCATGTCACATAAATTATACAAAAACTGTCATCATATCACTTGAAATTATACAAAAAACGACATTTTCATTCAATACACGATGAAAATTGAACAAAAATCACGCAGTCATACAGCATCTCACATAAATTTTCACAAAAATCGACATCATGTCATATAAATTATACAAAAACTGTCATCATGTCACTTGAAATTATACAAAAAACGACATTTTTACTAAACACACGACGAAAATTGAACAAAAATCACACAATTACAAGCCATCTCACATAAATTTTCACAAAAATCGACATCATGTCATATAAATTATACAAAAACTGTCATCATGTCACTTGAAATTATACAAAAAACGACATTTTTACTAAACACACGACGAAAATTGAACAAAAATCACACAATTACAAGCCATCTCACATAAACTTTTACAAAAATCGACATCATGTTACATAAACTGTGCATAATTTTGCAAATGTTTTACACTTTTTATAAAATGCATCGCTCAAAATTAAAAGAAATAGCAATTTCATTGAAAAAATCTACTACCACAATCATTTCGATAAACAAAATTCAAAAAATATTATACTTTTGACGGAAATATATGTATGTTGACCACAAATTAACATAATTTTTAAATAAAAACGCGCAATTCGTTGAAAAAAATATTCTGACACCACCAAAACACGCAATTTCATTGAAAAATATATATATGTTGTCCACAAATTAACATAAATTTGAATAAAAACACGTAATTTTGTTGAAAAAATGTTCTGGCCCCCGTCATTTCACTTAAAATTTTACAAAACTGCCATCATAACACTTGAAATTATACAAAATATATGTATGTTGATCACAAATTAACATAAACCTGAATAAAACACACAATTTCGTTGAAAAATTTGCAAATGTTTTACACTTTTTATAAAATGTGTCGCTCAAAATTAAAAGAAATCACAATTTTTAAATTATATCACGCCAATATGAAATCGTAGATTGATTTTTTTTGAAATTTTACACTTTGTAACTGTAAAATAACTGCAAATACTAATATTTTAGCTTTAGACTATATAATTATTGCAGATTCGAGAAAAAAAACAAAGCAGAGTAGAAATAAAAAACACAAACACTTTGTAATAAACAAATATATTGTTCTTATTTCGTATAATACTTAATAATATAAATATAAATGTACAGCAGAATGTCTTATTTCTAAAAATTCGCTAGCAATTTACAAAACTGTAGTTTGAGGTGCACGACATTTCAAATTAAAAAGACTGCAAGTAATAAAATCAGAATTTCATTGTGTAATTTTAAAGTTTAAGATGCACCCAATCTAGAATTCCCTTCGTTTTTGGTGTTGATGACATCTGCCTTAGAGGCGTTTTTCTAACGGCCCCTTTTTTGGAGGCGTTTCCTTATCGACGTTCTTCTGACTGAACCTTTTTGATGTGGACTTGGATGAGTAGCTGGTGTTTTTAATTTATATTCTAAATCAGAATCGCAGTTATCAGTTTCCATTTCGGTTTTTCCTGTAGTACCAGTCGGGGTTGGCTTCTTTTGCTGTTTAGGTTTAGCTAGCAGCACATTAGCAACGTTAAGGTCTTTGATGTAATCAGCAAACTGTAGGCGTCCGGGTGGATTAATAGTTTTTCGAGGCCGCAGAATGTCGTGAATTAAATCGACTATGTTAGACGCCGGTAAAATTTCACCCTTTATAGTAACGGTGCCCTTGTGATCCCAGCTCACATCGCTTGAGGTACTCAAAATGCGTAGGAAAACTTCAGCTTTTTTCTTAAAAGTTTTGGGAAGTGTAGATAAAATAACGGCATTTGATAGGCTGTCACTGGTTGTTTCAATAGGTATTTTGATTGGCTGCCGCGCCTGGTTTGTGAAATGAAGGAATCGTTGTAAAACCTGATTGTACTGGATCCATTTATCGTAATCAGTTAATTTGGACTTTAAAACTTTTTGCATTTCGTCATCAAGCTGTGATAATATATTTTTCTCCGCATCATCGCCAGACTTAAGACGCTGGACAAATTCCGGCGATACAATCAACATCTTCCGCTCTTTGTCCATTTTAGTCGAAAAGGAGCTCAGTCGTTTGTTCTGGTAGAGCCGTCGTGAATAAACTAGCTTAAAATCAAGACTTTCATAATAAATATATAAAAAAAAAAAAATGACAGGTACGGGAATCGAACCCGTATTCTCTCTCGAGATCAGAGCTTAAATCTGACGCCTTAACCATTCGGCCAACCTGCCTCCCTATATAAACGAGCACTCTCTGCATAATTAAGAAAACATATAGTTTAAAAAGCCTTCTGCATGCAATTTCATACAATATTTCATATAAATTAAGCCATGTACTAATTTCTTAATCAGGTTTTGATATATATTTTATCGAAAGACTTGACCCTCAGCTGCCGTTTTATTATTTGTCGTGATGCGTCATCGATGAATTTTACAAGAGCCAGCCTGTCTGCTGTATGACGTACGTAATGTATCCACCCCTTTTTATTTTAAAATTCTATAAAAACAGAGGCCCGACTGATGCCGCACTAACTCGTTTTAAACCATTGTACTCTGTTACCTGATGCGGCAGCAGTTTGGACCTCTGATTTTATAGAATTTTAAAATAAAAAGGTATGGAAACATTACGTACGTCACACAGCAGACAGGCTGGCTCTTGTAAAATTCATCGATGACGCATCACGACAAATAATAAAACGGCAGCTGAGGGTCAAGTCTTTCGATAAAATATATATCAAAACCTGATTAAGAAATTAGTACATGGCTTAATTTATATGAAATATTGTATGAAATTGCATGCAGAAGGCTTTTTAAACTATATGTTTTCTTAATTATGCAGAGAGTGCTCGTTTATATAGGGAGGCAGGTTGGCCGAATGGTTAAGGCGTCAGATTTAAGCTCTGATCTCGAGAGAGAATACGGGTTCGATTCCCGTACCTGTCATATTTTTTTTTTATATATTTATTATGAAAGTCTTGATTTTAAGCTAGTTTATTCACGACGGCTCTACCAGAACAAACGACTGAGCTCCGTTTCGACTAAAATGGACAAAGAGCGGAAGATGTTGATTGTATCGCCGGAATTTGTCCAGCGTCTTAAGTCTGGCGATGATGCGGAGAAAAATATATTATCACAGCTTGATGACGAAATGCAAAAAGTTTTAAAGCCCAAATTAACTGATTACGATAAATGGATCCAGTACAATCAGGTTTTACAACGATTCCTTCATTTCACAAACCAGGCGCGGCAGCCAATCAAAATACCTATTGAAACAACCAGTGACAGCCTATCAAATGCCGTTATTTTATCTACACTTCCCAAAACTTTTAAGAAAAAAGCTGAAGTTTTCCTACGCATTTTGAGTACCTCAAGCGATGTGAGCTGGGATCACAAGGGCACCGTTACTATAAAGGGTAAAATTTTACCGGCGTCTAACATAGTCGATTTAATTCACGACATTCTGCGGCCTCGAAAAACTATTAATCCACCCGGACGCCTACAGTTTGCTGATTACATCAAAGACCTTAACGTTGCTAATGTGCTGCTAGCTAAACCTAAACAGCAAAAGAAGCCAACCCCGACTGGTACTACAGGAAAAACCGAAATGGAAACTGATAACTGCGATTCTGATTTAGAATATAAATTAAAAACACCAGCTACTCATCCAAGTCCACATCAAAAAGGTTCAGTCAGAAGAACATCGATAAGGAAACGCCTCCAAAAAAGGGCCGTTAGAAAAACGCCTCTAAGGCAGATGTCATCAACACCAAAAACGAAGGGAATTCTAGATTGGGTGCATCTTAAACTTTAAAATTACACAATGAAATTCTGATTTTATTACTTGCAGTCTTTTTAATTTGAAATGTCGTGCACCTCAAACTACAGTTTTGTAAATTGCTAGCGAATTTTTAGAAATAAGACATTCTGCTGTACATTTATATTTATATTATTAAGTATTATACGAAATAAGAACAATATATTTGTTTATTACAAAGTGTTTGTGTTTTTTATTTCTACTCTGCTTTGTTTTTTTTCTCGAATCTGCAATAATTACAAAGTCTAAAGCTAAAATATTAGTATTTGCAGTTATTTTACAGTTACAAAGTGTAAAATTTCAAAAAAAAATCAATCTACGATTTCATATTGGCGTGATATAATTTAAAAATTGTGAATTCTTTTAATTTTGAGTGACACATTTTATAAAAAGTGTAAAACATTTGCAAATTTTTCAACGAAATTGTGTGTTTTATTCAGGTTTATGTTAATTTGTGATCAACATACATATATTTTGTATAATTTCAAGTGTTATGATGGCAGTTTTGTAAAATTTTAAGTGAAATGACGGGGCCAGAACATTTTTTCAACAAAATTACGTGTTTTTATTCAAATTTATGTTAATTTGTGGACAACATATATATATTTTTCAATGAAATTGCTTGTTTTGGTGGTGTCAGAATATTTTTTTCAACGAATTGCGCGTTTTTATTTAAGAATTATGTTAATTTGTGGTCAACATACATATATTTCCGTCAAAAGTATAAGATTTTTTGAATTTTGTTTATCGAAATGATTGTGGTAGTAGATTTTTTCAATGAAATTGCTATTTCGTTTAATTTTGAGCGATGCATTTTATAAAAAGTGTAAAACATTTGCAAAATTATGCACAGTTTATGTAACATGATGTCGATTTTTGTAAAAATTTATGTGAGATGGCTTGTAATTGTGTGATTTTTGTTCAATTTTCGTCGTGTGTTTAGTAAAAATGTCGTTTTTTGTATAATTTCAAGTGACATGATGACAGTTTTTGTATAATTTATATGACATGATGTCGATTTTTGTGAAAATTTATGTGAGATGGCTTGTAATTGTGTGATTTTTGTTCAATTTTCGTCGTGTGTTTAGTAAAAATGTCGTTTTTTGTATAATTTCAAGTGACATGATGACAGTTTTTGTATAATTTATATGACATGATGTCGATTTTTGTGAAAATTTATGTGAGATGCTGTATGACTGCGTGATTTTTGTTCAATTTTCATCGTGTATTGAATGAAAATGTCGTTTTTTGTATAATTTCAAGTGATATGATGACAGTTTTTGTATAATTTATGTGACATGATGTCGATTTTTGTGAAAATTTATGTGAGATGCTGTATGATTGCGTGATTTTATTCAAATTTTTGTTACTTTGGGGGTCAACACATACGTCTTTTCGTAATTTTTGCGTGTTTCTATTCAAATTTATTTTCATTTGTCGTCAACACAGACGTATTTTCGTAAAATTTTACTATTTTTTCGATGAAAGTTGTATAAAAATATTGTTTTTTGTCGTTTTTGCAGAATTTAATGTGACAAGATGCCGATTTTTATAAATTTTCATGAGAGATGCTGTCGATTTTCTAAAATTTTAAACGAAATGCTTTGGAAATCGCATGTTTTTATTCAAATATTAGTAATTGAAGCTATTTTTTCACATACAAAGTATCGAAAATTCATATAAATTGAACTACGATTTCATAATTGTGTGATGTAATTTAAAAAATTACGATTTATTTGTTAAACGTTTGCAAAATTATGCTTAGAAATAACTCTTAAAACTTTTTTACATCATTTTTTCGGTACTATAAAGTCGCTTTGTAAAGATTTTCAACGAAATTGTGCGTTTTTATTCAAATTTATTTTAATTTGTCGCCAACACATACGTCTTTTCGTAATTTTTGCGTGTTTTTATTCAAATTTATTTTCATTTGTCGCCAACACTTACGTCTTTTCGTAAATTTTTTACAAGAAAAATGGTTTGACTTATATTTTTACAAGTATCCCTTGTCTTATTTGCAAACGATATTGAAAAGCTATTTTTTTCAACGAAATTGTCTGTTTTTATTCAAATTTATGGGGGACAACCATTCTTATACAATAAAAACATTTATTTAATGCGTATGTCTTATTTTATATGGGCGAGGGCACTGTTGTAATTTATAAGAAGCTAAAACTCAGTCGAAAATAACATTTAAAATTTATTTATAATATGTATATGGAAGTATAATGTCAGAACAGCTAAGTGGTACAATGTTCAAACCTTTAAAACCAAACAATACACAGGCACCGACCTGTTTTAAATAGGGAACTTAGACGGAAACTTCCTATAGTAGGTAGGGAGAATGAGGATCTCGTTAATCCAGCCATATAGCAGGCACAAATTATAAAATAATTAATAAGCTGTTACAAATCTAATTTTTTAAAAAATGTATCAACCTTTAAACACAATAAGCTACACATCCCCTATTCTTATAATCTAAATTTTTGAAAAATAGTTTGTTTAAAGCTGGGCTCGTGACACGTAAGTGGTTATGTTTAATTCCTTTAACCTCGATCGCTTCGATAGCCCAGTTGGTTAAGGCTTCGTACTCGTAATGCTGTGATCGCTGGTTCGATTCCAGCCATGGGACATCGCAGGAAGCTTTTTTTAAATTAAAATAAATGTGAGAAAACTAAGATGGACGACACCCGAGAAGTTAAATTCAAAACAGGGACTTAGAAAAATCTGAAAAAAAATTTTAAAATTCAAATATTCGCGCGAAATTAAAATGGCATCCGTGCATGAGAGAGAGAGAGAGAGACAACAGCTTCGATGAGGGAGACGGAAGATCTACCAGTTTGAACTTCAAATATTTCCGCGAAAATTCAAAATTAAAAACGACAGCCGTGAGAAGTGCGCGCGCACCAAGATGGCCGACGCCCGGGAAGTTTAAAATTCAAATAATGGAACTTAGAAAAAAATCACAATCACAATACATTTCAGTATTGTCAACTGATTCAGGTTATCCAGGGCCTGCTGCCATTGAGTTTTTAAAAAACCACCCGGTAGTCTCTGCTGAGCACATAAATTACGCTGCAGGTTATCAGGTTAGGTTTTGCCTCAGTTTTATCACAGACTGACGCAAAATCTAACCTGCTAACCTCGAATTTGACATAGACTTACAGTGCCACCAACATATCATTCATACGTTTAAATTTTCACGGCCTGCAGAGGATCTTTTTTTTGGATCTCTTGATATTTGCATCATAACCTCAAAAAGTTATTTAATGTCAGTTGAAATTAGTTCTAATTACAAGGGTCACCAACTCTGTTTCTTTTAGTAATTATAGTTAAAATATTGTCGAATGACCTTTGTAATATGTTATTTTGGTTGTCTGCTCCACTCTATCTGTTCGGCGGCTCAAGTATAATAGCTAACTGCAATCCTATAAAGACAGTAGTGATAGCTATTTTAACAAATTCCACTTCGCATTACGTTACTATGAAAATTATGTACGTGAACTGATAGATGGCAAGTTGTTACCAACCAACACCTACCGAGAAAACTTGTTACGTGATTGCATAGATGGCGTCATATGCGACACCAAGTAACTAAAAAATTTATTATAAAGCTTGTAACAATTTTTGGAAATTAAAAATGAAAGGGATATATTAACAACAATCTTCTGGAGAGGTACTGAAAATATGAATATGATAACATAACAGCAAATCACTAAAAGCTAGTTAGTTAAATAGGTGGTGTCTCATATGACTCCACCTATGCGTTCTAGGGTTAAACAAGAGTCGATTCAATCAACTGAAATACTTAGTTAACTAGGAGAAAAGAATTAATTGTACCTGTTGATATATGTAAAAATAGAAACACATTACGATAGATAATGTAAGTTCAGTCTTCCTATTACCACTGCAATTTTTACTCGTCCTCGTCTAAACGACGAAGCAAGTATTGAAATCGCGAAAAAATCACCTTCCGAGATTTCATCAGATCTTCACGTTTCAGGATCCCTAGATGACAGAAAACAGGTTTTCTCAAATTCATTTGTCTGTATGTCTGTCCCTCTGCCTGTTGGCGGTATAACTCAACACTTTTTATTGTAGGAAGACGATATTTTGTATACACGTTATATATTGTAATGGTATGATGCTTACAGCAATTTTAGTTGCATAACTAACTCATTAATGTTAACGAAATATTTAAATATACCCAGAATTAGAATTGTATTTATAGCAACAGTAAGACACACAAGTAAACATTGATAACTACATAAAATGTGATTAACAATAACTGTATTTAGTTAACAGAGGTTAGTGATTGTATATAATAATATCGTCAGGGTTGCGATCACCTTGTATTCAAATGTCTGCTAAATATGGCAAATGTAGCTAAGTTCATGATGACTAACAGATTAATTGTGTAACGTCAGGACACGATAATAAAATCACTTAAGTACAAAGGCGTTTCGAAATTTAAGGCAGCGTTTCATTCATATCGAAATGCCAACAATTGATGACACAGCTAAAGAAATTATAAAGCCTTGCCAGAAGGCACAGATTAATGCAAAGAGCATATTGAAAGCAACTTGAGAATTAATTAAGACTACAAGGATGTGCTAGTGGTGTGAATCAGTGTTTGTTAACTAAAAATGAAAAAGTGCGACCAATTGTAAGGTTATAGTTACCTGAATAACATTTACAAAAACAATTATAAATTAAGATCAACGATTGTACACTTATAGAAAAATGTTGTAAGTCATGTTGCTATGGGGACCTAGAGTGTCGTTTGATGCTGTTTGTTGGGGAAGCCTAGCAGAAAGCTTATGTATTGTTTGGTTCCCCGATTTTGATAAATTTTGTCGGAAAAGGTATATAATTTGTGCTCAGTTGTTGCGCTTTATTTATTGCCTTTGTGCGGAGGCCAGCTTAAATTGGCAGTATTCTGTAGTGCAGTTCCAGGGTAAATTAGACCTAAAGCTTCGCCTGTATGTATCGTCTTCGAAGCTAAGATTCGACAAGTTTTGAAGCTGAGAAAAGCAGACAGCAAGGTGCAGCGCCTAGAATATGTTTGTAAGAAGCAAGCAACAGCCTCTAAAATATCGTCAGGAAGCAGATACAAGCTTGACGTTTTTTCCAATCGTGGCTTGTGCGAGGTCGTTTTTCAAGCTAGATTCAACAAGATTGGGAGCTACGAGAAGCGGATAGCAAGGTACAGGAGCTGTGGGAGGCTTGGTTTATACTCCAGAGACAGGCAGGAGCAGCTGAAAGCGTCCCAGGAAGAAAATACAAGCTTGGCTTTCTTTTGCGGAGATCGGAAGCGAGATAGGCCCGCATTCGAAGAAAAACAATTGCAAGTTGGCGTCTTTCGCACTTGAAAAACAAATTCCAGGTTAGCCAAACATACTTGATTATTATAAATACATTGTTATGATTTATCTGAGGTGAATTGTTAGATTGTTGGTTGTTTCAAACAGATTTGTTTGGAGTTAATATTATGAAGTTAACTGTCATTCGTTAGATTCGCGCACTTGCCATACAATGGTTACAATTATCTAAAGTGTAACAACCTATCCCTGTAAATACGAATCTCAAATTTCTAGCGGGCGCAAAAGCTTTGATAAGCTGAAAATGAATAAAGTATGGAGAGCAACATACCTTTATTATGGTAAAGCATAATTAAATAAGCATATTTTAATTAGCCACAAAAGAGAGGCACTGTAAAATTCAAATGAAAGGTATGTTGTTGTGTATGGGTGCTCAAATTTTTATTTAATTATTAATAACAAAAATAATAATGAATCATATGTAAATCTAAACAGATCAACATAATATCTACCTGGCATGAAACCGAGAAAATGTCAAACAACTACAGGTTACAGAATCTAGATTGAGACGCTGTGAAAATCGGAACTAATGTTGGAATCTAGTAATTTCCAAGTTTCGTATTGGTAACATTTTTACATCTATCATATTGACATTAAATTGTTAACTTTATTTAAGCAAAATGACACAATAAATCAGAGGCGTACGCAACATTGCGGTATGGTGTATTATCAGTTCTTGAATGTTAAAAGGATTGCAGAAATAATGGTGTTAGGTTGAACAACCAGGTTTTGTTAAACTTTCTATCCCAGCAACAGCAATTTTCACACTTTAAAACACAAAGAATCTGTCATATGACGTTAGTCTCTGCGCAAACGAAATCCGTCTACCCACCGTTACTGATTACTTGTCATTTAAAATGTAACCAAACTTTGTATGTTTGACAACTTTCCATATATTGCCAATTCATCCAATATGATCACAGCGCCTTTCATGAACCACCTTGAGAGTCAATCTAGTTTCCGTGACCTGTACATACAGGGTGAGTAACATAAAAAATTAAATTTAGTTTATTTTTGCATTAACTGAAAAAGAGATAAAACTAATCATTTTTACATAGCGTAGGATTTATTCTTGACAAAAATGGAACCCGTCAGATACAGAGTAAATGTTTACAAGACAGAAGAGGGCATCGAATAAGTGCGTTATGTTAAATGTAGATACAGCGTAGGAACTCGAATGGTGCCAGTGGTTCAGGCAGCGAACACCTGCTTCACCCGTGGGCTACCGCCGAACAATGAAATAGAATGGGCAGGCTCGTTTGCAGGGGCTGAAGTTCGAATCCCATCACAGATAATTTTTTTTTAAATTGATGTAATTTGCATTACCAAGTGTTTCCTTCTGTTGTTTCAAAATTTTTAGAAACGTGAAGATATTTTTACCCTTAGTTTTGTTCGATTTTTAAAATTATTTAGTGTCAGAATGTGCACTTATGAGCGAAGTTCTGAGTTTTTTATACATTTTTTGTGCTGCTAGAGTTTTCATTGTTTGTTTATTGTTAATTTTCATGTTTGCCTTCTGCATTTCTCTGATGTGTATATTCAGGTTGTGGTGTAGGTCACTCTTTGATACTGCTATATATTATAACTATGTTATCTTTGTACAATTTCCAGTTTCTAAATTTAAGTTTTATGGCTCCTCATTTCATGTTCTAATTAAATTTGTTGTAGTATTGAATAATACTTTATAAGCAGTTTCGTTCCCTTGTCTCTAATGTTTTAGAGTGTTAGATCGTTTTTGTCTCAGCTACTTGACTATTGTAAAATAAGTTCTGAATTTCTGGGAAGTTATCATTTATTTTATTTTCGAACTGCTCCCATTATTCTTGTTTTATCATGTTTCTCTTGTTTTCTAATATTGTTTGTTTTTCTTGGTATTTTTCATAGTTGTTTCTAGTTTCGGTTTGTAGATATATTTCTATCTATATACAGACAGACAGACAGACAGACGGAATTGAGGAAATCTGTTTTCCGTCATCTAGGGACCTTAAAACGTGAAGATCTGAAGAAATCTCGGAAGGACTTTTTTTTACAATTACAATATTTTGTTTTAGATGGGAGAAGTAATAATCTGTAAAGTTGTTTGCACGGAACTTATCTCGCAGGAGCGCATTATATAGGTGGAAAAATATCCTAACGTTTCTAATAACAATAAAATAATAAAATGAAACATTTCTTACTGCGAATTGCATCAATTTGCAAAGAAAGTTAAAGAAGAATCAGGCTATGGGATTCGAACTCAGTGAGATTTCAGCACCTGGGAGTATCCCGAGTGTTCCCAATGGCTAGTCCTGTTCAACCACGACCGCAAGCCCCTTATTTCTGCTTGCGGTTGCTTTATATGGAAAGTGCTGAGCATTGCACATTTTTGTCGTTTTTACGAAATTTACCCTGTATCTATAGAGTCCAATTTTTATCAAGGGTAAAACGTGAGCTATATGCAAAAAAATATTTCTGAGTTAAAGCAAAGATATACAACATTTAATTTCTTAAGGTGGTCACCCTGTATATATTTGACTGAAAGTATATTCGGTTTCGAGCCAGGTATAATCCATTCGCAATATATCCTCCTCCCAAATAGGCTGTTATATGTGTTTCTTAGATGGCATGCATGACCTGTGATGGAATTAAAACTGTGGCATGAAAAAACTATGGCACTTTTACTTCCCTCGTCTGAAAGACGAAGGAAGTATTGTAATCACGAAAAAATCACCTTCCGAGATTTCTTCAGATCTTTACGTTTCAAGGTCCCTAAATGACGAAAAAGAAGTATTCTTAATTCCGTCTGTCTATCTGTCTGTCTGTCGGTCTGTCTGTGTGTATGTCTGTCTATCTCTCTGTCTGTCTGTCTTCCTGTCTGTCATCTGTTAGCAGAATAGCTCAAAAACTATTTGTCGGAGGAAGACGATACTTTGCATACATTTTATATATCTACCTCGCATGAAACCGGTACAATTTCATACAAATATATACAGGATGGGCACCTTAAAAAAATTAAATTGTGTTTATTTTTGGGTTAATTTTGAAATAGAAGGAAGTAATAAACATCACATAGGTCAGGCTTTACATTTACCGAAAATAAGACTCAACCGAAACAGGATAATTTCACAAAAGAGTAAAAACGTTTCAACAATTACAGCATTCCCTTAAATAGAGACGCGCGCCGCGCCCATTTGTAATAGCCTTGGTGGCGTATTTCGACTGTGGATGCAGTTACGATTTCTATGCAGGTGTGGTTACGAGCACTATGCAGATGCGGCGGGTTCAAACCCCAGCGAAATACATTTTTTTCTTTGAAAATGTATTTAATTTATTAGAAACGTGAAGACATTTTTACTCCTAACTTAATTTGATTTTTAAAGTTATTTAGTGTCACAATGTCGACGAAGGAAGTTCTGGGTAAAGTCTTTTACAGATTTTTTATACCTGCTTTATTGACATTGTTGTAACCTTAAAGTCAAAATGCTAAAAATGTTACCGAAGGAGACAACAATTTAACTGGCAACTATGCAAGCCTTCAAAAATCATAACCACAAATTGAAAACAACATAATCCAATTTTGTCATGTCAAGTTATTTCGCATGCGTACCAACAAGAATGTGACCCTAACATAGCCTGCAGAGAAGGGAAAACATTGTGAATGGATTGTAGGCACATAATTCGCATGAAAAATATCGGCTTCTTTGATCAAATAGTTTTTGATCTATACTGCCAACAAACGGATAGACGGACAGAGGAACAGACGAACAGGCGGACAAACAGAGAAAATATGTTCTTCGTCATCTAGGGACCCTGAAACTTGAAGATCTGGAGAAATCTTGGATGGTATTTTTTTCACGATTACAATACTTTCTTCGTCTGAAAGACGGCACACGATCGTATTAAAAAGGAAAGAGTGAGGGCAAGTAAGCAAATTCAAATATCTGGGAACATATACCAGCAACAATAGAAAGATAGACGATGAAATAAATGTGTGAAGAACGGTTATAGGAAGAACGTATAACGCAAAAATGCTCCTTTCTAGGAAAACTTCACAAATAAAAAACAAAATATAGGTTGTGCAAAAATTGTATACGTACACTGGCCTAGTTTAATTGCGCGGATCGAGGACGATTACTAAAAAACGAAAAAGTAGATTGGCAACAATAGAAGAGAATACAAGGCAAGAGTGGATTAGGAAAACCATCTATAGAAGTATTGGATGTTGAAGGAATGGGAGTAGTAGTACAAGAAAAACTTCCACATGTACACAGAATGGGCGACGACAGAGTGGTGAGTAAAATCTTCGAAGAAAGCTCAGATGGGAAGACCATGAAACGTCGGCCCAAAAACAACAGTGAAACAGAAAGAGATAGAATGGAATACGGTTAGACAGTAAGTGCAAGAGCGAAAAGAGCGGAACCTCCAAGAGAGGTTACGCCAAGAGAAAAAGTGTGAAAAATCAACTGACATCAAGCGTTACACGTCAACAGTAGAAGGGCTCAGGATTATGTGTGTCTGTATGTATCATGCTTTATATTTTCCCATTTCGTTATCTATGACCAAGAAGCGTATGAAAATGAAGATTTTGCCTTTAGATTTGATAAAGGGCATGCAATTTTCATTAGGCATTTAAAAAAAATCTTTTTCTATTTTGCGTTTAGAATAACTCCATTCTAGCACCAAAATGACGTCATTTAAGTGTTAGAATAAATCGTTATTAAATTACGTAATTTGGGTGCTAGAATGAAGTTATTCTAAACGCAAAATAGAAAACATTTTTATTTTTTAATTTATAAAATGGTATCAAGAGGCAAAATAGAAAAAATGGTATAAAACACTAGTTGCCGAAGCACTCATTTGTTACTCAACTCGCCGCTATGCGGTTCGTTTCGAAATTTCAAATTCGTGCTTGAATTGATGCCTTCTGCAACTTGTATTTTAATATACTATTATAGCTATAATCTGAAAAGCGATTGAATTTAGGGCTAGGAAATAAAATATCAGAAGAAAGCTCATTAAAAGTACTTTTCAAAAGTACAAAGATATACAGCGCGTTCAATTTAAACAAATGCCAATAATTACATTTACTGATTAAGAGTTCTCTGTACAGCTTTAATACCCAGAGCAGGAAAAGAGAACTATTTGAACATTTAATGTAATTACGTATAAGATTTTAGTGTATCGGCTTTGATTTTTTAAATCTGATATTATTCGACCTCGGAATTAATTTATTCCTGCATTTATAATTTTTTCTGTTTATTACTCCTTGTATCAACACTGACTGGATTTATACGAGGAGCGTTCAAATTTAAATTATAATTTAATATTTATTCAAAAACAAACACAAGGAGTCTGATGCATATCATGTCATTATTCTACTCAGTCTTCCTCTCTTTTAATAAACTGGTGCCATCTTTCCGGAAATTTCTGTATTCCACGAGAAAAAAATTCTTCTTCATTACAATGAAGTATTTTTCTCCTAAAAACTCTTTTAAGGGCCCAAACAAATAATAAACTGATACAGCAAGGTCCAAAATGTATGGTAGATAGGACAACATGGTCCAGTTCAATTTTTGAATCGTAGTCAGCGTGTGAATAGCGAAATGGAGTTGAGCATTATCTTGTAAGACGCAGACAGAGAACTCGCGTTTTTTTCAAGTTACTGCTACTGATATTTATTGCGATTCATTCTCCGCACCTTTGCATCCATCTTTAAACGCTTTACTCCTTTTGTAGACGCTTATGTCTGATAGTGGTTGCGCAACAAACTGTCTTATAACTCTTACACAAATTTTTTATCGTTCGATATCTTCGTTGATAAGAAATTTACTACTAATGCGTTATTCCAGTTTCGCATGCACTCCCACTTCACTTATGCTTACCAATTGAACGAAAATGCATTGTGACGACTTAACGACTAAATGAAGTTAGAACTTGTTCCAGAGCATTAATTAATGTACACAACTTCTTTGCATGTTTTTGTCTTTTGGCGTGCAATTCAAATTATAAATATACGGTACCCCCCACCCAAGAAAAGCGCCCTTCCGTGCTTTCCAAGAATACTTCGATACTCAGCATAACTCCGTTTCGCTAATACAATGAAATGCTATGATCCAGTTATTTATAAAAAAAAAAAATTTTTTTTTGCCGACGACCATAGCTCAAAAGTTGATGTTGCCTTCATTTTCGGAGGACCTATCGTATGAAAACGATCCAAGACTTCAGGAAGGTTCCTGGCGACCGGAATCGTGTACACATACAAACATACATCCCCCGCACAGCACCTTTAGGCACCCCCCAATACGGGGGATTGATCTAGTGGACTGGGATCTTCACCAAAAGATCCGCACCGCCGAGACGGAGATTTGATATAGTGGGTTCATTAGTCGGTTGGCTCGAATTTTAGAGATATTTGACTCAGAGTGGTTTTCCATATGTGGGAATTTCAATACTTCGTACACTTCGTGTCGAAGTAATTCACATTTGAACGCTCCTCGTATTTTCTAAACCTGGTTTTGTGTTTTAGGTTTTGGAGAGCTGAAGTATTTAAATCATTATTTTAACGGCATTAATTTGTTATTCCTTGAAATAAAGCATATCAAGGGCCTTGAATTAAAAGGGACTCTCAAAAATACAAAAATATACAGGGCGTTCCATTTGAAACAAACCGAAATCATTAAATTCGCAAATGTTGAGCACCCTGTATAGCGTTAATACTCAGATCCACAATTTTACACTTGAAAGGTATTTCACAAAATTTATAATTTTTTGGTAACGTTTTCCTTCATTCAATTATTTTCTGTTGCTTACAGCAGCCGCCTGAAGTTCAGCATTATTTGATATAAAATACTCAATATCTCCAAAACAGTTTACGTTAGACGCATTCAAGTTCATATCAAAATGATGAGTATTTTAATGAAAAACTTTTAATCCATTCAATGGTAAGACAATCCATAAAAAAAAGTAAATTTGATTCGCCGCACTTTTTTGAGCCACCTTGTATAATCAAAATTATTTTAGAAATATCACGTTCGTACCAAAAACTTTTATATACACAATATTCATGTAATTCTCATAGTTTTAGAAATATTTTCCACTCGCGTATCGTTGTCGGACCCTGTATACCGGGTGACAATGAGACCAGGGCCGTGCTTGTATCTCATTTATTTATAAATCAATTTCGGTGAAATTTGATATGTGGATACTAGACATAATTGGTAATTGACAGATAGATATAGTTGAAATGGCCAACTTTTGGTTTCACCGGAAGTGCCATTAACTTTGATTTTTTAAGTAGATCACCTTTTACATTTTAAATTTTTTTGGAATATACGGCTCAAATTATATACGTTACACTTGCCAAATTTTCATTTTTCTAAAAAAAAATTCGTTTTTCAAATGTTAATGGCTCATAGAATGCCTTGATTGAATAAAATTTGTTCCAAATGACCCTAGTAACCCATAACAGTACCTATTTTATTAATTTGATCAATAACAAATCGTTAATAAAGTGTAAAACTTGCTAAACGTGTTTTTTGAGAAAAAGTAAATTTTTTAAATGGGACCTACTAACGGCCATCGTGACATTAGATAGAAAATGAAATTGCCAATTTAACGATATGAACCATGCACTACTTTATCTTTATAGAAAACAGAAAAATGTTAAATTACTACATTTTTTAAATATTTTTGGGAAGTACTTAAGCAAATTTGGCGACACTGTCGTATGTAATTTGAGTCGTAGATTCCGAAAAACATAAAATATACCCAACAACCAATTTAAAAAATGACATTTCCGGTGAAACCGGAAGTCGGCCATTTCGATTATATCTGTCTCTCATTCCGAAATTATGTTTATTACATTTATCTACTCCGGTGGGATAAGTAACTCATTACGTCACTCATTTGACACTATTTCAGTTAGGTAATAAAGCTCATTACACCACTCAGTTATGTAATGGTTTCATTACGCAACTGAGATGTGTAATGACTTCATTACCTAATTGAAATAGTGTCAAATAAATGACATAATGACATTTGCCTACTAAAATATTTTTGAAAATGACAGATCTGACATTTCTCTTAATACACTTTTCTCAATTTTAGGCAGTCGTAGATAAAATTTTGTACAATACATGTGTGATAATGCATCATTAATATACTTGTGTGCTTACATAACTCGTGCAACGCACTCGTTTGTAACTTACACGCACGTATATTAATGATGCTGTTATTACACTTGTATAGTAAATAACTAATATGTATTACTTCTGTATTGCTAGCACCTGTAAGTGGAGGTCGCAGCGTAAGTAAGACAGACAACCAACTCTTCTACGTGCTTGGTGAGTTGTGCGCAAGCTTCATCCGCGCGGTGGTGAAGTGAACCTCATGGTCAAGTTTAAAATTCGCTTCTAAAGGCGGATTTGAATTCTCAGGCATGCGCAGTGAGACTATGTCGGCGCCGTAATGTTTTCGCCCGTTCCGAGACCCTACTGGCAATATAGAAGTAGGTAATACATATATGGTTTATTATCATATATAATGCAACTAGTGGGTTCTTGATTATCAAATAATCATTTCTGTTTACACGAGATATATTGTTTGGCAATGACGCGAGTCCGAAGGACGAGCGTGATCGGATAAAACAATATATCGAGTGGAAACAGAAATGATTTGATAATCGAGAAGACACGAGTTGCATTCGGCTAAATTATATCACGAGTCAATAAACAACGTCTGAATAGTGTATTTTAAATATTAAAAGTACAGATGTGGTTGTTATGACAATTGTACTGACAGCAGGTAACGTGATGTTTGTGAAGGCGTGTGATTATCACCTATTATTCAGGAAGGTATGTGATTGTCAGTTGCTATGTACATTACCAAAAGTTAGTACATGCGTAACTATGCATTTTGCCGTTTTCCATTGGTTGATGTTAGAGGGAGTGGTATAATCATATATATTGCAACTAGTGGGTTCTCGATTATCAAATAATCATTTCTGTTTACACGAGATATATTGTTTGGTCCCTCGGACTCGCGTGGTTGCCTAAAACAATATATCGAGTGGAAACAGAAATGATTTGATAATCAAGAAGACACGAGTTGCATTTAGCTAGATTATATCACGAGTCAATAAACAACGTTTGAATAGTGTATTTTAAATATTAAAACTACAGTTAATGTGGTTATGATGACAATTGAACTGACAGCAGGAACGTAATGTTTGTGAAGGCGTGTGATTATCACCTATTAATCAGGAAGGTATGTGATTGTCAGTTGCTATGTACATTATCAAAGGTTAGTACATGCGTAACTATGCATTTTGCAGTTTTTCATTGGTTGATGTTAGAGGGAGTGGTATAATTATTGTTTGACTCACACAGATGCGTGCATCAAAACCTTTTTGCTTATAATTATTCATGTAATTCAAGTCATAACTGTTCTATCTCATTCAAAGGTCGTGGTAAAGTCAAATTTGCATCTTGCCGTATTTGTTTGCCTCTGTTAATATTGGAAAGGAATTTGTAAGCTTCCCTTAATGGCTTTTAAGCGGATGGATACACTTTCTAATAGGACTTAAGCCGACTTAGCGTATTTGGGACTCATGTGTTTATGGATTTCGTTCAATACAATACCTCATTGAGAGAGCTTAGCATTAATATTTCTTAAAATAAGCATTTATTCCTAAACAACGTGCGACGCTCCGATTGGCTACGCAGGATCGCCTCAGCCAATAGTGTTTGAGCCTTCCCCTCCTTGTTGAATTTGCGAGTTCAGCTCATTGTCAATTCAGCTTCAGTTAGATTCAGAATTTCGAGTAAGCAAGTTCAGCTATGCTTTGTGCTGGTTTGCGGTCGGTCTAGCTCCCTGGTAAAGACGTTTCCAGGTTGTTTTGTGTGACGGTTACGCGCAATTCGCTATTTTCGCGTGGCCAATCCAAGCGTGTCACAACAGTTGAAGCTATTGTAAAAAACCATCGGTCCATCAGTGACGTTTGTAATCGTTGTTACTCAATATACTCGTGTTTGTTAAGTCTTGTTTCACTCCAACAAATAACTGAACCCAAGTCAAGGGTTATTAAGTGGCAGTTCCCGGCAATCCCATTGAACCGGAATTCGCAGCGGATTAACTGGGGGCCCCATTCGTGGAAGCCTCTTTTCAAGTTAATCATACAAAAAACATTGGTCCTTCGAGCCGGATGTGGAAGAAGCTAAAAAACGCGAGTGTACAAGTTTCCAGTAGCTGGTGGATGCAATTGCTCCAACATCATTTCGTCGGAGAGCGTCAAGAAGCTTCGCCAACACCAGGAAATTCAACCATCGAGAGCCTACACCGAGTCCAGGTCCCACGTCAAGCGGCAGCGATCGGCAGCGGGTTGGTTTTCTGTTCGTCAAGAAGTTACTACGTTCTCAAATCAAAAGTAAGTCCTTTTCCATTACACCTTCGTTTAGTGTTGTTTTTTGCTTGTGTCAGTCACGGTGGAAACTCGTGCGACATCAGCGGTCATGTCGGAAACTCGCGCTTTAACCACTCGTTGCAAATTCATAAAAGCCAAAGTAGATCGTTTCGAAACTCTATTTCATAGAATTTCTTCGTCCAGCCCCGTGAAGGCTCACGAGGTCGGCAACTTGTCAAAAGAGTTTAGTTGTTTCCAAAATTTGTTGGATGAGTATGAGAAGTCAATGGAGGGCCTAATGGAGGCCGACGCTGAACACTTTGATGAACTTTTCAATGAATTCGACTCTTTTATGACTCATTTTAGCGAGATTAGTAGCACAGTCGAGAGGAATTCTTATCAAAAAATAAGATCAGTCCGGGTATAAAACCGAATCTAGGTCAAAATTCTTTGCAAAGTGGCCCTTCAGGAGAGCTCGCTGGATTAAGATTACCACCCTTAGATTTGCCTTCCTTTTCGGGTAAATTCGAGAATTGGGTTCAATTTCATGACTCCTTTACGTCGCTTATTCATAACAACGCTAATTTGACCAACGTTCAGAAATTTTACTATTTGATTTCTTCCCTTAAGGGAGAAGCTGCTAGTTCAATCTCGTCGTTAAAAGTTACCAAGGATAACTATACCATTGCTTGGGACATCCTAGTCAAGCGATTTGAAAATAAGAAACTGATAGTAAAATCAAACATAAATGCGTTATTCAGTTTAGAGAGCGTAAAAAAGGATTCACATTCGTCTGTTCAAAGGCTGCTCGATAGTGTAGTTAGAATTTTGGAAATTTTAAAGGCGTACGGGGAACCCACAGTTGACACCATACTAATACATATCATAGTTTCGAAGCTCAGCTCAGCAATGCAGACTGACTGGGAATTATACAAACATACCGGACAATTTCCTACTTTGCGAGAGTTGTTAGATTTTTTAGAGAGTAAAAGTCACTTATTAGGTTCGCTGGAAGCTGCGAAAATAGGTTCGAGTTTGGGAAGTCAGGGATCAGAGCAAAAAAGTCATGCACGCGCTCATGTAGCCAGAGAGCAAGGTAATCACTCTTGTGATTTTTGCAAAAATAGTAATCATTCGATTAGCGCTTGCGAATCATTTTCAAAATTGTCGGTAAACGCTCGTATCGAAGAGGCGCGTCGTTTGAAATTATGCAACAATTGTCTCAAGCCCGGACATTTCGTGGTAAAATGCACATCGTCGAGATGCCGCGTATGCAGAAAAAAGCACCATACTTTACTGTGTTTGCGTCCAAAGCGCGACGCGCACGAAAATACTCCGTCGCCGCGTCCTGGACCGCCAGAAACCAGCAGCGACACACGGGAGGTCGGGGCCGTCGCCCCGAGCGAGGCACCCGTCGCATCCGTTTCAGCAGCCTGTAGCCGTCCTGCAATCGCGGCGCCAGCGCAAGTTTTATTGTCCACGGTTAGCGTATTCGTAGAAGGATCCTCCGGGTCATTTTCCCGGGCAAAAGCTCTTTTGGACCCCGGATCCCAACTTAACTTAGTTAGCGCCGACTTGTGTCAAAATTTGAAAATTGAGAAACGAGGTAATATCACCTCACTGTCGGGTGTTGGTGCCAGGGCTCTGAACGCTGAATTCAGAGCAAACGTTCGAATCCGCTCCCGCAACGGGAAATACGAGGACATTTTGAGCTGTGTTGTTTTAGACAAAATTACGGACCCTCTGCCGGTCCTTTCTTTCTTGTTGAGGGATTTGAAGATCCCACCAAACATTGTGCTAGCCGATTCAGATTGTAATACACCGGGAAAGATTAATCTTTTATTAGGCGCGAATGTCTTTTGGCAAGTGCTCTGTCAGGGACAGGTGAAATTGGGCCCAGAGAAGCCATTCTTAACAAAAACTCTTTTTGGTTGGGTTTTAGGCGGAAACATGAATGTCGAAAATCGAGCGCTCATTCTTTGAAATAGAGTTCATTTAAGTGTAGCCGGCATCGAGTACGGCATTCAGAGATTTTGGGAAATCGAGGGGGCTTACGGTTCATCAGGCCGACTCTCTGCTGATGACAAATTTTGCGAAGACCATTTTCAATCGACTACGAAACGGGCGTCGTCGGAGCCGCGTAGGTTCATCGTGAGCATACTTTTCAGGAAAGATGCTCCATCGCTGGGAGACTCGCGCGGTATAGCGTTAAAGCGTTTCTATTCATTAGAAAACAAATTGTCAAAAAATCCCGAGTTGAAAACCGCGTATTCCGCATTTCTCAAAGAATACGAGTCGCTTGGTCACTTGAGCAAGGTGGACGACGAAGCGAGCCTTCCTCATCCTCGGTTTTATTTGCCACATTTGCCAGTCATAAAGGAGGACAGTTCAACGACCAAACATCGCGTTGTTTTTGACGGCAGTTGTGCGTCCTCCTCCGGAGTATCGCTTAACGACCTTCAACATAAGGGCCCAGTGGTCCAGCAGTCGTTGTTTGCAATTCTTTGTCGCTTTAGGCAATTCAAGTACGTGCTGAAAGCAGATTGCGCCAAAATGTATAGGCAAATCCTCGTGGACCCGTCGCAGACGCAATACCAATTAATTTTATGGCGTGACGACAAAACCTCAGCGGTAAAATGCTTCAAATTATTAACGGTCACCTACGTACTAAATCAGCCTCGTACCTAGCAACTAGGTGCTTGATACAAATCGCCCAGGAAATCGAAGCATCGCTTCCAGAGGCCTCATTAAGAATTAGCCGGGATTTTATGTAGATGACCTACTGACTGGTTTTGAAAATAGGGCGGAAGCCATAAAAATGCAATTCGAAATTAGTAGCGCTTTGTCGGGGTACGGGTTTGAATTGCGAAAGTGGGCATCCAACGACAGTGAAGTAGCTAGCGCCATTGGTGTGGATCGCGGCAGCGTAGAGCCCATTTCTTTGACGGAAGACGCCACGGAGAAAACTCTCGGCATTTTTTGGGATACTCGGCGGGACGTGCTAAGTTACAGAGTGAACCCTAGCTGTTGCAAATCAGTTACCAGCGGGCTACACTCTCTAGTATGGCTCAAGTATTCGATCCCTTGGGACTACTTGGTCCAAGCGTTCTAACTTTGAAACTTCTCGTGCAACGGCTTTGGCAGTTGAAGTTGTCATGGGACGAAACGGTGCCCATGGAGATGCGCTCCAGATACGACGAACTCCATTCTTCATTACGCGCTTTGGGCTCATTGGCAATTCCGAGACGGGTAATTTGCGATGACATAAATTCGATAGATCTTCACGGATTTGCGGACGCGAGTTCTGTAGCCTATGGATGCGCCGTGTATATACGTTGCGTTGACGCGCGCGGTAATGTCAACACCAATTTGCTTTGTGCTAAGTCAAGGGTCGCTTCATTAAAAACAATATCCTTGCCTCGCCTGGAGCTTTGCGCAGCCTTACTGTTGGCTCGTTTTATTAAAACTATACTCGATTCCTCCGCATTTAAATTTGACCGCGTGTACTATTGGTCGGACTCCACCATAACTCTGCACTGGATAAATAGGATGCGAGTAATTGGAAGACGTTCGTCGCGAACAGGGTGTCCAAGATTCACGAACTAAGCAATAGGGAAGAATGTTTCACGTGCGTACAAATTGCAACCCGTCCGATATAATTAGCAGGGAATGTTACCCAGGAGTTACTCAACTCACGCTTGTGGTGGCACGGGCCAGAGTTTTTGTCACAGGCGGACTTAAAACCCCAGCCCGTTAAAATTGATTCGGGTGAGCTAGCACCCAAGAGTCGCGCCCAGTAGTGGCCACTCTTCACCATCGCGTCCCAGAATTTGAACTTTTCAGGCGCTATTCCAGTTTCACAAAATTACAGCGCGTAGTCGCGTACTGCCTGCGTCTCGCGAGAAACAGAAACACCGAAACGCGCTGGTCAGGACCTCCAGCCATTGACGAATTGGAGGACGCGACTCGCCGTCTGATCAAAATTGCCCAGGCGGAAGTCTTTTCCGGAGAAATAGCAGTTTTGTCTCAGAAAGCGTCATTGCCGAAAAATAGTGGGCTGCTTTCTCTAAACCCATTTCTGGACGATCAGGGCCTACTGCGCGTGGGCGGCCGTCTAGAAAATTCCACTCTAAGCTTTGATCAGAAACATCCCCTTTTGTTACCAGCTAGTCACCATTTGTCGTTGCTAATCGTGAAGCAAGAGCATTTGCGGCTCTTGCATTGTGGACACTCGGTGTTACTGGCCTCATTGCCGGATAAGTTTTGGATCGTGAGGGCCAAAGAACTGATACGTAAAGTAATACATAATTGCGTGATATGCTTCCGGGCCAAGCCTAAGATGAATGAACACTTGATGGGATCACTACCCGAAGCTCGTGTCACACCTTCTCCTCCTTTCAGCAATTGCGGGATAGACTACGCGGGTCCCGTGTTTATAAAAAACAAATCCGGGCGAGGCGCGAAAGAAGTAAAGGCTTACGTAGCCCTATTTGTGTGTTTGGCCACGAAGGCTATTCATCTCGAACTCGTGGAAGACCTCACGACGGAGGCTTTCATCGCATCGTTGAGGAGATTCATCTCCAGACGCGGTTTACCCTCCAACATATTTTCTGACAATGCTACCTGTTTCACCGGTGCCAGAAATCAGCTATCGGAATTAAAAAATATCCTGTCAGGCTCTAGTGAGCAATGCATAAGGGAGGAATTGTCGAAACATAGCTTTAAGTGGAATTTTATTCCGGCACGCTCTCCGCACTTTGGCGGCATCTGGGAAGCGGGGGTAAAGTAATTGAAATATTATTTAAGGCGAATATCTTGCAATGCAAAGTTAACTTTCGTTGAGTATTACACCATGCTGACTCAAGTGGAGGCGATACTAAATTCCCGCCTACTCTGTGTTCTCCCTACCGACGCCTCATTCCCCGAAGTCCTTACTCCTGCCCACTTCTTGATCGGTCGGAAGCTGACTTCGTTTCCGGAAGCCCAACTCCAGGACATACCGGAAAATCGTCTCAGCCGCTATGGGCTGGTCCAGCGGCTGTCCCAGCAGTTTTGGGATCGTTGGTCCCGGGACTACCTCCACCTCCTGCAGCGCCGGCCTAAGTGGAAGTCCTCCAGCACGTCTCTAGCCCCCCAGGTGGGCAACGTGGTACTCGTCCACGACGAGGCATCTCCAAGCTACCGTTGGCCACTGGCAATCATCTCGGCCACATATCCAGGAGCGGATGGTGTTGTGCGTGTGGTGCAGGTGCGCGATTCCCGAGGGAATCTCCTGAAACGCTCGGTGCGTAAAGTGTACATCCTACCCAAAGACGATCATTGCGATCAAGGGCAATAAACATTGACTTTGCTCTTAGTTGGTAGTTTTCGTTGATTGAACATTTTGCTAGGTTTAGTTGTTTGCATTCATGCTAGTCGTAGGTTATCTGTAAGGCTCTTGGATTATCATCTGTCATTAGTTCTTGTTATGCATTTGATTATTTGGTAGTTTTAGATTTCAGTTTAATTTTGGGATTTAATCACGTCGTGCCATAGTCGGCACTTCGGGGGCGGCATGTTTGATTCACACAGATGCGTGCATCAAAACCTTTTTGCTTATAATTATTCATGTAATTCAAGTCATAACTGTTCTATCTCATTCAAAGGTCATGGTAAAGTCAAATTTGCATCTTGCCGTATTTGTTTGCCTCTGTTAATATTGGAAAGGAATTTGTAAGCTTCCCTTAATGGCTTTTAAGCGGACGGATACACTTTCTAATAGGACTTAAGCCGACTTAGCGTATTTGGGACTCATGTGTTTATGGATTTCGTTCAATACAATGCCTCATTGAGAGAGCTTAGCATTAAGATTTCTTAAAATAAGCATTTATTCCTAAACAACGTGCGACGCTCCGATTGGCTACGCAGGATCGCCTCAGCCAATAGTGTTTGAGCCTTCCCCTCCTTGTTGAATTTGCGAGTTTAGCTCATTGTCAATTCAGCTTCAGTTAGATTCAGAATTTCGAGTAAGCAAGTTCAGCTATGCTTTGTGCTGGTTTGCGGTCGGTCTAGCTCCCTGGTAAATACGTTTCCAGGTTGTTTTGTGTGACGGTTACGCGCAATTCGCTATTTTCGCGTGGCCAATCCAAGCGTATCACAACAGTTGAAGCTATTGTAAAAAACCATCGGTCCATCAGTGACGTTTGTAATCGTTGTTACTCAATATACTCGTGTTTGTTAAGTCTTGTTTCACTCCAACAAATAACTGAACCCAAGTCAAGGGTTATTAAGTGGCAGTTCCCGGCAATCCCATTGAACCGGAATTCGCAGCGGATTAACTGGGGGCTCCATTCGTGGAAGCCTCTTTTCAAGTTAATCATACAAAAAACAAAGGCCTTGACTTGGAAAAATCTATTTTAATTGACTCTAGCAACTCTTAATAATAGCTATTTTATCAATAAGGTCAATAACAAACCTTTAATAAAAGAATATAATTTGCTAAACTCGTTTTTTTAAGAAAAAGTCACTTTTTTTAAATTACACCTACTAAGGGCCATCTTGCCATTAGATAGAAAATATAATTACCAATCTAACGATATGCATGATGCACTACTTTATCTTTATCTGAAACTAAAAATTAATTAATAATTATTTTTTTAAAATAGGAAGCGACACTAACTTAAATAGATGGCTCTATATGTTTTATGTTTTTCGGAATCTACGACTCAAATTACATACAACAGTGTTGCTAAATTTGTTTAGGTATTATTAGTTATTACATAAAAATATTTAAAAAAAATAATTAATTAATTAATTTTCAGTTTCAGATAAAGATAAAGTAGTGCATGATACATATCGTTAGATTGGTAATTACATTTTATATCTAATGGCAAGATGGCCCTTAGTAGGTGCCATTTAAAAAAAGTGACTTTTTCTTAAAAAACGAGTTTAGCAAATTATATTCTTTTATTAAAGGTTTGTTATTGTCCTTATTGATAAAATAGCTATTATTAAGAGTTGCTAGATTCAATTAAAATAGATTTTTCCAAGTCAAGCCTTCTATGGTAAAAAATAAAAATTGAAAAAACAATTTTTTTGTTTCAAAAACTGAAATTTGAAAAGACTATTATATGTAGTTTGACTCGTAGATTCAGAAAAAACATAAAATATAGAGGGTATTCCATTTCAAAAATCAACGTTGGTATCATTTCCCGTAAAACCGGAAGTCAGTCATTTTGACTATATCTATCGGCCAATCAGAAATTATGTCTAGTATCTTGTATAAAATTTGATCCAAATCTATTCATAAATAAAGAAGATATAAGCATGGCCCTAGTCTCATTGTCACCCGGTATATCATTTTTGCCCTAATTCCATTCCTAAAATGGGTCAGAACAGCCTAGGTATCGGTAGCTCGATTGATATTTACATAATCGAGTTGTTAACCTTTTTAGGCATATAAGTCGGTGTACCCCATTTTGTTTCTTTATTATGTCACATTTAGTTCTATTTCGGCATCCCGGCATTAAACGTCGAAACTTCGCAAAGTGGTTTCAGATTATAATATATAAGAGTATTAAGAGTAGCTACAACACATTTTTGAGAAGGTGGGTAGCACAGATGGTAGAATGTTAGGCCTGCAGTAAGCAAATCCTTGGTTCGAATCCACGGTGGACGGCATTTTCCGCAGGTGAAACCATTCACATTTGCGTACCACATTAACTGTGCTCTACTCAGATCCACAGACCTAATAGATAGAGTAACAAGGTCCAAACATCACCAAGAGACACCTAACACAATGGTTGCTACGCAAGCTCAAAAGGCGCACTCCAACTTTGTAATCCGAAACCGGGGCAAGTTGAGCACTACACCCCCACATATTACAAAGCACCAGCCTCTACACCGCTAAGGTAGCAAGAGGTAAACGATAATACATACATACATACATACATACATACAACACATTCTTGCAGATAAAAAATCTTTCATTGCTGTACAAACACACGTATGAATAACTTTAATTTAATATAGAATATACAACAAGCTTAGTTGCCTGCTAAAACAAACGCAAATC